>CM076582.1:850367517-850741739 GCA_034641835.2 Pinus albicaulis | reverse complement strand
TCAAATATGTTTAAATATCTTCTAACTTATCAGATCAGAAAGTTTTTTAAAGTTTGTAGACTTTGTGAATAAAATGTGATATGAATCCTCTTATCCATAGATCTTTTATTTCTATTTTAGGGAAAAAGATATATAAAAAGGGGACCTATTTTTAAATGGGATTTATTCAAAAATTTAAAAATGGGGAGGGTTGTTGTACAATACAACAAAACCCTATCCCAATGCCCAATGCATTTGAGGAAGGAAATATGTCAAATATTTTGCCAACCATTAATATGAATATCTCGAACAAACCAAGTAAAACCAAAGAAATCTCACTGGGGGTAGCATGCTCCCTAGATGAGGTAGTCGCATATACAAACCCATTACAAGAGTATAGGGATATCTTTGCTTTGGATTATTCAGAGATGTTAGGGTTAATCCCCACCATCATGGAGCGCCACGTTGACACTTGGCCTGACGTATCACTCGTCCACCAAAAACAACACCAATTACACCCATACAAATCAAAAGAGATCAAACAAGAGATAAACAAGATTACAAAGTTGGATTCATCTACCCAACCTCTTACACATCTTGGGTTTCTAACCTTGTACCCGTTATGAAAAAATAGGGCGCCATTAGAGTCTGTTACGATTTTCGAGATCTAAACAAAGCTTGTCCCAAAGACAAACACCCCACTCCTTTCATCAACCAAGTCATTGATTCTTGCGTCGGTCATGAGGCCTTGTCCTTCATGGATGGATTTTCAGGGTACATTCAAATTCAAATCCGACATACGGATCAGTATAAGACTGCATTCACCACCCCTTGGGGCACATTTTCATATCAGGTTGTGCCATTTGGTCTTAAAAATGCTGGAGCCACCTTTCAGTAGGCCATGAACTATATTTCCATGACCTGACTCTTCTTATCTTAGCCTACTTGGACAACCTCACAGTACGATCCAAGCAATGATCTGACCATCTAAAGGATTTATGTTTGGTATTTCAACGGTGTCAACACTACAACCTATGCTTGAACCCCCTTAAGTGTGTCTTCTACATAAATGCATGTAGACTGTTAGGATTCATAGTATCCCAAAAAGGAATCAGAGTTGTCCCCCTCAAGGTATAGGAAATAAAAGAAGTACCAGCACCCAAAATTATAAAGCAACTTCAAAGTATGCAGGGAAAAGCCAAATTCTTACGAAGCTTTGTCCCTGACTATGCCACTTGCACGCAAGCATTCTTGCGCCTACTCCGTCATATCATTCTCTTCAAATGGGATGATTAGAATCAAAATTAATTTGAGGCACTGAAATACACCTTGTCTTCATCCCCCTTGATCAGCCCACCCAATTACAAAAAATATTATACCTTATATATATCTGTTTCAAATATAGCCATATTTGGGGTGTTATTCTAAGACGGACCCGACCACGAAGAGAATTTAATTTATTATGTCAGCAAGAACCTAGCTAGCCATGCTTTAAGGTATGATCCAGTAGGAAAAACTACCCTTTCCCTAGTACACACAGTACAAAATCTTTGGAACTACATCATCCTAAGGACTACAACAGTCATAACAACTATCAACCCCATATGTACGCCCGATGGATAGTTATACTATAAGAATTTTACCTACATTTCAGCTCCCCCAAGAGCAAGAAATCACTAATCCTAGCCGAAGTCATCACTGATCTCCCAAGTGCGACCCAAGGATCCCCAATAAATGACTCACTACCTAATGAACATGTGTTCTTAGTGACAGTCGAGGACCCTTGGTACGAAGACATCCTTTTGTTTCTGCGAACCCAAAATTTCAAACCACATCTCACCTGTGACGATCGAAGGTGCATACACCATCAGGCCCCTCGATACCTTCTCATGGGGGAATGCCTTTATCGAAGAGGCATTAACACCATTTTACGTCGATGACTCACGCACGACCAAGCTGAGAAAGCCCTAAATGACTGCCTCAAGGATGGCCACCATCCAAAAATTATTGCAGGATGGTTATTTTTGGCCCACCCTATTTCACGATTGCATACAATCAGTCAAAAGGTGCGAACAATGCCAATGCTTTGCTCACAAGGCAAGAGCGCCTTCTGCTCCCCTGCATCTGGTCATTATAGCAGGCCCCTTTTGCCAATGGGGCATTGACTTTATGACTTACAACCCTACATCATCTGGCAACCACAAATACATCATAGTAGCCATCGACTATTTCACCAAATGGGTAGAAGCCATGCCCACATAAGATAACACTAAAAAAACCACAGCTCGGTTTCTCTTCAACCATGTCATCGCACGATTCGGTGTGCCTAAGGATCTAGTCTCCAACCATGGAAATCATTTTGAGAATGAAATATTCCAGGAGCTATCCTATCACCTTGGGTTCACACATGATTTTGCATCACCATACTACCCCCAATCCAAAGGCCAGGTAGAAGTTGTTAACAAAGTACTCAAAACATGTTACAGCACATGGTAAACAACCATAAAGCTAACTTGCACCATATGGTGTTTTCAGCCTTATGGGCATACTGCACAGTGGTCAAATCCTCAACAGGCTTCACACCTTTCCAGTTGTTATATGGAGTGGATGTTGTTATTCCCATTGAATGTGAAATCCCCAACTTACACACAATCATCAAACTCCTCATTGATACTCAGCCTATAGAACAATGGTTGGCACAATTAGAGCTCATCGACAAAAGTCTACGAGAGTCTCTCCAACATAATGAGGCTCACAAGAAAAGAGAAAAATCATAATTCAACTACAAAGTCACCCCTCGCTCATTTTCTGAGGGGGAGATAGTCCTCCACTACGATGTTGCAAAATAATCCTTAGGACCCAGGAAGTTCGAAACATTATGGAAAGGTCCTTACATCATCAAAAATTGTCTCCTCAAAGGAGCATACATTTTGTTCGAGCCCAATGGTACATGCCTAGCCAATCCCTACAATGGGCTCTACCTCGAGAAATTCCACCCATAAGGCGAGAAGCCTCAATACCCTAGAGATAAAATGAATGTAACATAAATTTTCATGATGATCACAATCATCATGGACTTGTTCTAAAGAAAACACTCTTGTGTCAAAGATGGATCATCTGCCCATGTAACATTTTGGATTTTCTGATGGAGCCTCTCGATGGTCACAAAATTTAGCAGCAATCGTTTGGGTCATATACTCTCCTAATTGGTCACCATTCCTCACCAACAGAGTATGTATCGGGTCAGCTACAAATAATGGATTAGAATATGATGTAGTCATCGGGTTGTTGAGTGATGCCTCCAACCAGGGCATTATCCATATACATGTCTTTCTTGACTACTAGTTAGTGGTATCCCAATTAAACCAAGCCTTTCAAATATAGGATTCACACCTATTTAGGAAGTACTTGCATGCACGACGGTTAGTCTACCACTTTGATCACATTACATATACACATATACCAAGAGATCAAAATTAGGCAGTCGATCACATAGCTAACCATATCCTAGACCAGAATGCATCTCGTATAAACCATCATCCATAAGAAACAAAATCGTAAGCATAACATCCATCATAAACATATACAAACATATAAAAATAACCACAGACACATCATAAGAGCCGTAAAAAATACATCTAGCATATATACATCAAAAAATATGTGTCCCATTATACAAAAACAAGTCACTGACTATCACGTCAGTAAAAAAATATACATATCATCAACACAGGGAAGCATCCTCATAATGGGTGCTTTCCCTGATCATACAAAATCTCTATGGTTGAGCCCCGCCTTGTGGGTCCTCCAGACCCACGTGAGCAACTGGTGCCAAAATAGGAGAAACAACCACGACAACAAGTGCTGCTCTCCGCAAATTCGGGCGATGCATGCTCTCCCGCACCATCACCATCTCTAGCCATATGTCGTCAAGGTCATCAAATCCCGTGGTCGGAAAAACCGAGTCAGCCTCTCCATTCGACTCTGTGAATTTTCTAGGTCCACAACACGAGCATCTGCCACCTCATCACTAGCCTCAGCATCCCCCAATTGACCCTCTACATCAACAGCTTCAGCCTCTACTGCCAATACTCAAATATCAACAGTAGCTAACAACTCATCGACTGTGGCCACCCCTGCCTCGACCGCCTTAGCATGCGTTAGGAGGGCAGCATTCCCACCTATAGCTACAGCGTTGCTACCCTCACCTAAGAGACCTCTGGCACCAACCTGACCCCCAAGTTGAGCTTGACCAAGTGAGTCCCTCCTCCTCGACTGGTGGCCTACCAAACAAGCAGTAGGACGCCCTGCTAAACCCACATCTACAAAAGAAACCAAAAAACAATATCAATGTCACCATCAAAGAGATATAGATGTATATACAAAAATAGAGCCCTCAAAATGTAGAAAACATAAACGGTCATACCTGTCGGAGCCCATACATAGCTAGGAGGGAGACCTATTTCGAGATCCCCCTAAAATTCCATCCCTGAATATGTAAACTTAAGGAACACTTGCAGATTCGACTTGAACCACGCCTCAATTGTTGCATCCTAGTAGATGCCCGCCTCTCCCCCACCACCACGGGGAATTATAGGTTCCCATCGGTGCATCTGAGGATCCCTCGAAGGACCTAGGGGCACCGCCATAAAGGGTCGTAACATCACAATCCGCTCATACATAATACTGTAGAGGATGCTCTCAAAGGAAAAGGTATTGTTAGAACCCCTATGTTCTTTGGCCAGCTAAGTGACCATACCCTGATAGACATAGCGGGTCAAATCAAAAAATTGACCAGCCTAGAGTCGACGCAACGCCAAAATATGCGGACCATACACTTGGTGGGTCACCTTTGACCCATATTGGAGAACTATCATCACCAAAGCATATCTCTCAGCCAAATCCATGATAGAACTCACGCGGATGCAACCTCGGGTGATAGGGTTAGGACTATAGTGCCTTTCCTCCTCAGCCCAGCAATGGATGTTCACTCCCCCAGGAGGGAGTGGATAAGGAAGCACCTCCCCCTGAGGTAAGAGACCCATCACAAAATAAACATCGGTCTCAGGATGGATCACTACATCTCTATGGTGTAGGACCATAACACATTATCGCATGTTCCAGCATTAGACCAAGTAACGTAGGAACCCATCCTAGGACCTTAGTATGTTGTTCTCCAGGAACTTCAGCAAACCATACCAAGCTAGCATCTCTCGAGCATGGGTGTCTTTGGCCACTGGCGCATGGAGATCGGGCTAGTCCCACTCTCGCAACAACATCCTACCACCAAGGAAGACACCAAAAAGTCATTTTTTGAAAAACAAAAATTTAATTTATTTAAAAAATGGGCTTCCTCGCACTTGTCAAAATCTATACATGTTGACCATGTGTTTGTACTAGACATAGGCGCGTAGCACTACACGCAAAAGCTTCACCAGCCACGGGGGCCTTGTGCAAAAGTAACCCTTTGTGTGGGGACAACGCACACCATCCTCGATCACTCGCGTGGTCCCGCCCAAAAATGGGCATAAAATCCAAACAAATTCACATTTGTATGGAACAGCCACACATGAAAATTAAAAATATAAAAAACAGGACGTTTTAGCTCCTACCTGAAATTGACAGCACAAATCCTGGGTGCTCAGGCTGACCGCAACGGCAAGAAAAAATTGGGAAAGTAGCTCTGCTCTGACCTCAGACCCTCAAAAATTAGAAATGATTTTAAAATGGGCCATATTGGCTTATATATCGCCCTTTTTTCATTTTCAACAACCCATAACTGGAGCTTAGAGTACCCAATCACAAAACCACAAGAAACACACTAATTAGTGCTTCATCATGTTCAAACCACGCCCCATAAATCCAAGTCTTAGAAAATTCATTTTGAGGCACAATGCCCACCATACTTCAGTTCAGGTATGCCCTCTCTTATCACTTCAATATTCAAGTTATTTCAAAAATATTTGTATGAAAAAGATGCTTTTACTTGGGGTATTGGTTGCAAGTATTACAAACAGGCCAGATTACCATATGTCCCAGCCAAATAAAGTACAAGACAAGGTATCATTCTACCCCCAACATGATAGCCTTCCCTAAAAAGCTTTACATATCCTGACATCATTTCTTCAAAAGAATAAAACCATAGGTTCCATTCACTCGACCATGTTTATCATCACCCCATCTTATAGATGATAAACACCCTTGCAGGTCAGTAGAGCCTCACCATTCATGGCATCCATCACTCATGTAGACCACATGCCAAATTCTGGAGCCAAGGACATAAACTTTGGCTCGGGAACCACTTCATGTTCGTACACCCATCATCAAACATCAAGTCAAGTTTTACCCATTGCATGTTAAAACCCTTCCCATGTTACTATTATCTACAAAGTGGATCGACAAAAATGCATCATCGCGTGTCACATTTGGCCTATCACACCCTCATAATCATAGTCCATCTGCGAAATTTTATCCACCTCATCACCCTCACACTGAGACCAACAAATGGTGCACCCACCCTCAGCAAAACACACTCCTCACATCATCGTGGAGGATTATTCATGTCAATGGGGCATCCATCTCTGTGCTTGTATATCAAAACCACTTTCATATTATTTTGGAAACTATACAAAGATTTTTTTTAGGAGAAGAATCCCACCCATCTATTTACATTTATTACCTAGTAGCAGTCCCTGATCACCCTTGGTTGGATCTGCACATTCTTTACCACACCCAACAATGAAAATCATAGCAATTATACACCCACCCTAGGCGTCCTACCGACTCTAGGGGTTTCCCCATCAGAAATTGTTATGACCGCTGCCACTCGCATTTAAAGCTTCAACCATGGGCCACTTAACCACCATCATCAATTATATCCATCTCTTGCCATCATGTCTTGTTAACCTATCACATTTTACCCTGCTACATCAGAAACCCCGGTCCCTTGCATCAGTACTTATTTCGATCGATTGATGCTTCCTTCTTGTCGACTTCAGCAACCACTCTCTGGGATGGAGGTAGTACCTTGAATGAGTACTCACCACAATAGGGGCATCCTAGGATGGCACAAAGGGAGTTAACATTGCCCATTGATTGCATCGATCCTATTGAAATTCAATAACAACACAAGTTTTCATGTCAAGGATAATATCGTACTTCAAAATCGTTGCTCTCTGTCAGAATTCGTCGAATACCCATATATCAGTAGGCATCTCTTTCAACCATTCTTACATGGGAAGGTCCCCAATAGTCAAATACCCATGCATCCATTGACAACTTTCTCTAAAAATGTCATGTGGCATGCATGTGGGTACCACATTCTGCCTTTTTTTTCAAATAAAAAACACCCCCAAGGGCATCAGCAACCATCGTCATCAACTAGCATCAGGTCACCAGCTACAAAATGTGACACGATAGAACCAGTATCTGTCAGATTAGCTTAACTAGTCAAACATCACGAGCATGGGGCATGCCCTCCTCGTAGAAATATTACTTATTTATTCTCTTGCAGGTTTCCCACAGAGCATGGTGTCTTTTTTACTTAAGACAAGGGATCTCCCAACTCAGTTCCAAAGAAAGTTACTCTCTCTCTCTCTCAAAAGGATCACACAGAAAATAAAACATAATGTATTTCGACTATACAGTACTTCCTAGACCTCATATATTAGGGTGAAACTGTTAACACCGGAAAATTGTACAGGAAAAATACATTAAAAATGTCAAGCAGAAGGTACAAAAAAAAAAAAAAAAATCGGGGAAGGAATACATTACGAAAGATTCAAAAGACAATTAAGGGACATCACACCATCATCAAATGAATTTTGCGAACAGTGCAGCTATTCCTTTGATAGTTGCGTGGTCCTGAATATGGAAAAATGTCACCATTTGGGACCACTTGGCATGCTTGTTTAATATGATTCTCCACCTAGTACTATCAAGGACAGCCGGATTTGAGCCACCTTGAGGAGTAAGTGAAGCCCACAAAGGAATCTCTCTCCACTCTTGAGTCACTATCAATATTTGGCTAAGAGAAGGAGGAGTAATTCAAAAAGTGTCTATATAAACCAGCCTTTGGAAGAAGAAATGGAGACACATTGTTATGTTGGCCAAATTGCTTCATAGAAAACCAGCTTTCATATTGCAGCAATAGAGGGATTGGAAGGAATCATATGTTGGCGAACCAACATCTCAATCCAAGAGAGAGAGATCAACCATTTTATCTTTATCTACCATCCTTTGAGAGAGGGAAGAGACACTTGCAGGAACTCGAGGGAAGGAGACCTCCTTGTTTTGGGTATTTGAGCTCTATAGCTCAAAGGACCCTCTTCAAGTGTTTAGAATTTTATCTTTCTTACCACCAACACCTAATAAATGGAGAATTATCCACTTGTGTTATTAGGTTGTTTGCTCCATCAAGCTTTTATATTTTGCATCTTGTGTTTTTTTTTCTTAGTGTTGTATGCTTAGTTTTCCCTCAAACTTAGTTTACATTATGTCAAATCCGTTCCACTAACAGTAGACAATCATTTTACTTTGTGACCTTGTGCATGTAGCAGCCAACTTTCTAAATAAGTCTATTTCGCACACCCTTGCACCAAATACACTACCACAATCATAATTGATAAATTTGGGGAAAATCCCTTATTAATGTTTACTCAAGCGTAATCTCTTAATTCAGCTTGAATTGGTTTGAGGGTTTGTGTAACATTTCTAGTAAAAAAAATCATGTAAAATGTACGAGGCCATGATGGATGGGACACATATTCCAAGCTGAATGGTGGGAAAAACATCCTAGTGGGTGTTCATTTTGGTTATTATGGCTAAGGAAATTGGAAAAGGCTTTGGAAATGCATGAGGCATTAATTTGCATTTTATTTATGAAAATAATGGAAATTAGGAGAAAAGGAAGGTGAAAGGTCACAGGTTCCATGTGAGGAGGAAATTGAAGGAAAATAATGGAAAATGAAGAAATTAGAGGCCTCATTAATAAAAAGGATTTTGAGGATTAGTGGGGAAGGATTAGTTAGTTCAGTTTTGGAGCTCTCATTATTCTCTCTCTCTCTCATACTCTTGAGCACTTAGAGTATTCTTGGAGCACTCTTGGAGAGTGTGGCATATTTGGAGATTTGGGTCAAGAAAGAAAAGGAAGAGTAGGAAATCGCAGAGGACATAGGGATCAACATCTACAACAGGTTATGAGTGCAGGTACCGACTTGCATGTATTATTTCCTCAGTATTTTTGGCATGCATGGTATTGCATGTGGTTTCTTGATTATATTTGTCATGGGCATGGTGGATGGCCAGGAATGACAGTGGATTTTTTTAGCCTTGCCATTTTCTGGATAGCCATGTCGAATGTGGGTTTATTTCCATTGATTGTTTCCTGGTTGGTTCTCAAGGTTCCTTTAGCTGTTGGGTTGAGTTATTAGTTCATGGAGCCTTGGTTGGACAAACGCTCTTGAGCCCAATGGATAGTTGTTGGGCTGAGTTACTAGTCTTGGATCCTTGGTTGGACAAATGCTCTAGAACCCTATGTGGGTTGAGTTACTAGTCCTGGAGCCTTGGTTGGAAAAACACTCTAGAGCCCAGGAACAATTTGGGGTTGAGATACTAGTCCTGGAGCCTTGGTTGGAACAAACACTCTAGAGCCCTAGATCAACTTGGATGGGGACCAATCCATGACAGTTATTGATGTCCGACTGTGAGGTGGGATCATTGGTTTGGGGTTGAGACGGTTTGGTATTTGGATCCCTAGTTTGGTGTTGATTGATGTGTTTTATAAAGCCCCACATTCATTCTTGGAATATGGCACATGGGTGACTGACTGAAGTGAGATTTGGCTCAGCCATGTCTATGGTCGAGTGGAACGTGGAAGTCCCATTCCGGGTTGGTTTTTAAATTCATTACTGAAAGGTTCAATGCCTTGGTATTTGATGTGTATATGCAATGGTTTATATATGGATTCCATTTTTGATCTATCCATCATATTTATGTTGGTATTATGTTGGTTATGAGCATGTATTTTGACAGTGATGAGGTATGGATCTCTCCATGTTTTTACTTGTAAATGGATACTTAATACATATATGGTAAAATCGATTGTATGATAGCTTATGATGTAGAGGATCAATGCTTCTTAGCTATTCTCAGATAAGAAAGAGACCCATTTGTTTAAAATCTGTTGTTTATACCTGTAGACATTATGTTTGTGACATGTTTGACAAAAAAAAAATTCATGGATGGGTGGGGTCGGATGAGTTCCGGTTGATGTGATTGCTTCCATGCCTTTTTTTTAATATTATTTACCCTCTCCTAAAGTTATAGGAATTTTTGGGCAGTGACCTGGGTTGAGGGGCTGAAAATGTGGCACAAATCCCAGAGCTATAGGTGTAAAATTCATTGTTTGGGCCTTAGCCACTACATTGACAAGGCTAGACCGTGGCTATAGGGTCTATATTCACTCCCTTTCCCTTACAAGCTTGCAACTAAGCCTCAAAGGGGCTAAAAATCAGTTCCGCCCTCCAAGAACAAGGCCCTGGAAGGTTGGGTTACCTCCTGGGGATGTCAATGATGCAGTGTAAGGTTTGTTTTTGGTGTTTTCGCCGGTTTCACTTCCTTAAGGTCATCTAGGAGGTTGAATCTCATATTAGTAGCCTCTCGTCACATGTTTACTCTGGTTGGTCGGTTACTTGGGTAGATGTGGGAAGAGGGTGTTACAGAGAAGTATCAGAGCCAAGTTGTGTTCTCCTTAGGCTGTGTATGTTTGCCATGCATACATGTTGATTGCATATATGTTCTTCATGCTTGTGTTCTATATGTGCTTATTGTGTTTGCATGATGGTGATGTTCGAGTTCCAGTCTCTTTGTGTGATATATGATACCATAGAGTGGTATTAGAACATGGCTCGGCTCTCGGATCTATGGGTGGTGTGTCGGTCATGCGTTTATGTTGGTTGCATGCATATTTAGTATGTTTATGGTATATATGTGCATGTTTCATCCATTTTTTGTTGGTCATGGTGGAAGTGGTGTTGCAATTGAAGTGTTGATGGTGTTGTCATCATCCTGTTGTCATGAGTGTATGATTGGTTACATGTGGTTCTTGCCTATGTATTGTTTGTGCATGCTTGCTTACATTTTTATATATGTTGTACATGCATTATTTTTTTATGCTAGGTCACATATTGGTCATGCTTGTGTGTTTTCCATGTATGTTTTCTTATCTGATGATATATGTGGGACATGCATTGGTCGTTCATGGTTGGCTATACATGTCAAGTAGGTGCACATGGTCAAGTTTAAATTGTTTGGGTGAAGGTTGTTGTGCATAACATTGTATGCAATTAGCTAATTATGATCGTTTGACTAAGATAGAGCAGGAGATGCAAACCATCAAAGTGAAGTTGCAACATTGAACCTCGAGGCAAGAGCATATCGTCATACAAGTTGGTATGCGTTACATGCATGTATGTGATTCATGGTTTTTGTAAGCATTAGAGTTACTTATATGTTCATCATTCTATGGTTATTATGGGTGCATATGTGATAAATGTTAGTTTATCAGTGTAGTCATGTGCATTATGGTTATGTGTATGCCTTTCATTTTGTTTATGTTATGGTTACATACATTATAGATGCTAGTTGATTATTGTAGTTATATGCACATGTGTCGAATAACCATGAATGATAATAACATGTGGTTATATGCATTGCTATTGTTGTTTTATGATGAGAGTACTTGACAATTATGTTATATTTTGTTGATGAGTATGTTTTACATTAATGTGCTATTGTTGTATAGTTAGCTTGATGATTATGTTATATGTGGTTGATGAGAATGATATATAACTTGTTGTTGTTATATGCTAGTAACTTGAAGATTAGGGTTATCACATTAAGATCTTGATGTTATATGTATCATTTTGATTTTGATTGGCCTATGCAGTTGGTTAGGGTTAAGACATTTAGGTATGATTAAGCCTAATTACGATAGTGTGTTGCACTAATATAGAATAATTGTGCATATGTGATTCCTATGCATGAATGACATTTCTTTATGAGTTATGATGTGAACATGTTAGTTGTGTGATTGTTACAGACATCATGACCTTATTTATGATTGGGTTGATATGTTGTGAAATTATACTGTGCTAATCTAAGATTGATTGTGCAGACCAGATAGCCTCCCCTTAAGATATATTAAGGTATGAGTTTGCTTATTTTGTTTGCCTTGTGCTTGACTATTTTGAGAGTTGACTATGTCATATAGTCGATCTATTTAAGATGGTATGTTTGCAATTTGTTTGAATGTTTGATTAATTACATGATATGGGTATATGTGTATGTAATATTGCATGAAGAAATGGCATTGGTTTAATATGGTTGTACTAACACATACGTGCTGAGATAGTTGATATGTACTTGAGTGTAAGTAGGTGATATTTATAGCATCATGTACTATGACCAATAAATGTGAGTTGATTGTGGATTATGACATGGTTGTTAATATTGGTAAAAGTTGACTTTGAATTGATAGATCTGTTTCCTTGATGTTTCCTACATATGGCTGACATGTGTGTTCAGTTACAGGTCAGTGTGCTTGGAACATAAAGGTAATATAGTTAGTATATTTCTATATTTATTTATGAACTCATAGTTATGTGCTTATGGAAGTATGATGCAGCGGATTTCATGGCAAAAGAGACTTCCATGAAATCTTGAAGAAGTCTCGGGCTAAGCTTTCCTTTGGAAGCATTGGGAACCATGGGGAATGATTCATGGTGGTCGTTTTTAGTCTTGTTATTTCGGTATCTTGTGATTTTATTGCGCTTGATTTGCAGTTTTGGTTTATGTCTGGTGTAAGGCCTGGCCACTTTGTTGTAGTGTCGTATTGCTATTGGTTTTCATGGTTTTCTTCTGGTTTGTTTCTTGTGCTTGCCTTTTATGTTTTGAGTCTTGGGAATTGGTTGGGAAATAGGAAAGTTGATGGAGCTCTGGGAGATATGTGTGGTACCCAATAGGTAATATAAGACATAGATGAAGCTCAGTGCATGAGCAGGCGCAACGGAAGGTAATAATATGACAGTCGGTTGGACTGGTTGTGTCCATTGTGGTAAATTGACAATGGCAGTACAAACATGATAAAGGTAAAGTGAATGGATTTGAGGTGTTAGATGCCTTGGCTATGTTGGGAACTGTTGTTCTCAAAATTTTGCATGTTGTACATGAATAAAGGAATTTCTCTTAACCTAGACCTTATGATATTTGGTAATCATGTTGAGATCATAATTATGATTATGTCTATATATGAACGTATGCATGCATGTATGTCGTTGTATAACAGGATCATGATTGTTTTATGCTGATGATTATATATATGTATGTATCTATGTATCTATGTCATTGTATGATAGGGTTTTCAAGGATCATTCTTATGGAGGAATGATTGCTTATGCACGTGAATGGAATGAAGAGGTTCTTGATCTTATGAGGAATCGAGTGGGAAGAGTAACTATGACATATTTATGAGGTCAGTATCATGTGGGCACGAATTGATATTATATTCTTGTACTATGCCTATGTTTATATTATGGACATGTAATGTTGATGGGTACATTAGCGAAGTGAAGGTAGGGTGATCTACAACATGCTAGGATAAGTATGGATAGTGGAAAGACACTAGAAGAAAGGTTGCTTGTGGGGTCAGTGTGTGGTCTATGGATGTGTAGTGCTATTGTTGTGTATATGTTGCACATGTTGTATATTAAATGATGGTACCTATGGTGATGTGTAATTTTTCATATGTAGTATTGTGTATGTTAGTTTCTTAATATTCAGTGATCAAATATACTCTTTTCAGATTTATTAAGTAGCGGTCCTAGGTCAAAATTTCATGTTTCAAGTTAGTTTTAAAATAAAATTTTGTTCACTGAATATGTCTAGGTCTAAAATTCTTCTCCCTTCACTCCATTCATGGTCATCATCATCTCATATATCATGTAATCCATTTATCATCTAGGGTCTGAGATCGTTCACCACACCTTCATTTAGGTCAGAATCTAGGTCTCATTTGTTTCACCACCATCAGAGTCAATTATGTCATGAAAGAAGGTGAAAAAAACCTCATTTACATAGGGAGTAAGCAAATATAGGGAAATAAGTAAAGGCACTTTGTCTTTCATTAAATAAAGTGTGTTTCTTTATTAAAGTTTTTCAAAAAAGAGAAATTTCTTCAAAAGAGATTTTGATTTCACTAGAAGACAAAAAAACAACTTTGTCATTGTTATAAAAGGAAAAAAGGATTCTTCAACTAATTTTATCCTGTGATGTTAGAATAGAGCTCCTCTCTTCTCACCATCATACTTCACAGCCACCAAACCACACAATTTATCCAATTATTTATTCAGGAGTTTCATCAAGATGGAAAAAAAGGTACAGAGCAAAGGTAAAAATCATCATCCTAGTCTATTCCACAATGGTTTGGTCAATATGGTTTTTTTGAACAATATCTCAGCAAGAAATATGACCTGGGAAGCTTTCATGGAGAAAGTAGCATCAGCTCCTGCTACCAATCCACCTATTGTTCATAGCACAGCATCAGCACAGCCAAAGGAGGTTGACTCTTCAAGCAGGTAGGCAGAGATTTCAAAATCACCTAGGGTTGAGATCACTCAAACCTATGAGAAGGGTAAGATTATGGTTTTTAGGCACCTGAAGCTACACTTGAGCAAATACAAACAGTAGATCAACCACCTAGTCATGATGGTGAGTCACCATTGCAGCACCATGATGAACAAGCACCCCTAGAAGTTGACATGGCAGAGCATGTGAAGAATAAATCAGCTGAGGAAATAATAAAAGATAAATATGAATATATAGAATAGTTGAGGCAAGTTTTCTCAATGGAAAATGCTCAGATCACATTCCTACAACAAGAGAATTTTCAATTAAAAGTGAAACTACTCCTCCAAGACAAGCCAAAGGTGCATATTGAACCAAATAAAGGAAAAGGAAAAGAAATGGTAGATGAATAATTGGTGGATATAGAAGTTGAAACAAAAGCAAGAAGACCGAGGACAGGAGGCCTCAAGAGGCCACTTCAAAAATAAAGAGAATCATCTCCTATATCAGGTTCACAAACTTTTGATGAACTAATTCTTGATGAAATCAATCAAGATAGGGAGTATTGGCTTGACATGGTGAATGGAAATATTGAGAAGTTTTTGAAGAAAGCCAAAAATAAAAATAACCTAAAAATACATATGGAAAATCATTATTGTGCCAGAAACAAAATCTCTCAAATCAGGCTCAAACAAATGAAGAAAAAACTTAAGGAAGCCCAAATGAAGCTCAAGGAGAAGGATAAATTAGACCTACTTGTTAAGGCATCCTTGTTTGTTTATCCCATCATCCACAAGTGTCACAAAACAAATTTTGACAAATTTTTAGCATTTTTGAAATTCTTGGTAATTTTTGGAAAATTTTGGAAAATTGGTCTCCACAGAAGCATCGCGCAACAGCGCAATGCTTGCTCTCACTGTTGGAAAAATACTAAGAGGGGGGGGTGAATCAGTATTTAGTGCAGACAATAAAACTTTGATTTTCCTTTCTTAAAAACCCATACGCTACTTTCTTGATGCTAACCCATGTATATACGCAGATATTCTTTACAGAACTCGCATATATCCAGTGATTTAATTATGCATTTAATTCTTGACTCAAATCATTGCATTAATCATTCATCAGATATTTAGACAACAGTAAACAGGTGCAGAAAGAACAGAATAATCATCACACATAAGCAACACACATGGACACCAAGATTTTTAGGTGGAAACCCAATTCGGGAGAAAACCACCGTTGTCGTCATCTCAGTCTTCAATATTTATTATTAAGAAAACTTCTTACAACATGTACTGGTGCAAAATCATACCAGTATGCAGGCACCCACCTGCAGAAGGCTACAACCTTCTCTCGTTTACCAGCCTCTCCTGGAAGGGAGCAACAACCCCCTGCTCTCGTTTACCAGCCTCACCTAGAAGGGAGCTACTACCCCCTAATATTAACACCAACCTCTACTGGCAGAAAGCTTCTACTTTCAGACTGAAGGCTTCAACCCTCAGAACCACTGCAGACCACGTTTCATCAATTTTAAAACTAGATCAAATAGCTTCAACACAATCCTTCACTTATCAGCAAACATCATTTTCCCATTGCATCAAACAGAACAGTGAAACCACTGTAACCAGAATATCAGAGATAGCCCAAACTTCAGAATAGATAAACAGAAACTCAATCAGCTTTGAGCAATCATCAGTTCTAATTACATACGTGCTTTTCTTTAAACATACCCACGTATATACGCGCTTTTAATAAAGACAACCCGCGTATACATCTGTGCACTTTCCAGAAAAACCCTAACAGTCCATACACGCCTTTGTTTAAACATATCCGCGTATATACGCGCTTTTCATGAAACGAACCTGCGTATGGATCTATAAAAGATAAACTTTGCAGAACAGACCAGATCTATGGACTTACCCATATTTCTTCAATATCTTCAATATATTTGTGCCAGGTCTTCATTACTTCTTTTCAGGTCATCCTAGAGATTCATCATTTCTTGATCTACAGTTTTTGAACCTTCATCATATTCACAGGTGCATCATAGATTCAGATCTATCGATTAAGAACACAGTTCAACCATGTAGATAAACTTCAGAGTGAAGTATTCATTAAAACCCAGACACATGCACACACTTTGCACAATGACTTTCTTCTCCTTATATAGATTTAGCTTTTGTCAATACCATGAGCCAAAACCACACAACATCCAATGGTCTTCCTAGACGGGATCACATAGACAATCCAGCGCTCAATACAATGGGTTAATACCATGGTAGTAACCCTTGGTTTTACAAATTTAGAGCGCAATTGAGCATACGCGACTTGGCACGTAGTTTTCCGCGTGCATACGCTACTTCTCCTAGACAAACCCACGTATGACTTGAGTTCTAGCACATACTGAAATTCCTTTCATCATTACATCTGAGTTTCTATGTAGACACATCATATCACATCATATTTACATCATTACCAAGTCCATCAAGTCAAGAATAACTTCATCAAGTGAGTTGCCATCAAGGACAACAGTCTGCAACATATTGTCAATTATCTTATTTCATCAATTAAGTTGCCATCAAGGACAACACATGCCAACAATCTCCCCCTTTGGACTTGATGGCAACCACGATGGTGTTGGATCACCACATTAGATAGATACCATGACAATATCCCCAAACAGATAGATACCATGACAATCTCCCCAAACACCATGTCATTCTCCCCCTTTGACATCAAGGGAAAAGGGCGGATCAAAACCATCCTCATGAGAAAGAAGAGCGTTGTAGATCTGATGTGCACTGAAGTTACCATGCTCCCCCTGAGTTCATGTTGAATATTCAAATATATTTTTCAATGAAGTACATGATTCTATGACCTTCTTATCACCAAAGACTCATACTTACATCAAAGATCCAACCAAGTGGATTTACATATGAGACTCAAGTACCCAACCAAGTGGGTTTACAGATTTGGACAAGTCCTAACATGACTGAATATAAGAATTTACATAAAAGATCTCAACATGACCATTAAATCAAATTACAAATATGACTTGCTATGACCAAAACCAAAAAGGACTTCAAGAAGGTGATCATATTTCAGAATCATAATGCCAAAAATGCATAATACTCAGCAAGGCTAATGCTCCCCCGGAACCTGTACATCAGTTTACTCCTTCATCTCCCCCTTAGCTTGTGCATCCTGAACACTTTCAACAAAAGATCATCAAGGCATCTTCACCTAATATCAGAGAATGAGACAGAAGTATAAGAGATAAAACTTCACCAGAGATACCATACAACATCAGAGATATCAAACAGTACTGTAGATGTGCTGAAAAATGCTGACCCCAAACAAAATTTGTCAGCAACAAACCATACGCGGCTTTATGTGGATAAACTCACGTATATACGCGACTATCTTTCAGGAAACCCGCGTATCCAATTTAATCTTCTGAATTTAATCAGATCTGCTCTTCTGAGAGGCAGAGACAACACCCAGTTTTTTTCTGAGATATTCGAACGCTTCCCTGGGCAGAGGTTTGGTAAATATATCAGCAATTTGTTCTTTAGAGGGAACATACTCCAACTTCACCTTTTGTTCAAGCACTTGTTCACGTAAGAAGTGATACTTGATGGGAATGTGCTTGGTCTTTGAATGCATAACAGGATTCTTTGAGAAACTGATGGCACTTGTATTATCACACATAATGGAGATAGGAGGTGTACATTTGATTTGAAAATCTTGCAGGGTTTGCATCATTCAAAGAAGTTGAGTGAAACAAGACGTGGCAGCCACATATTCTGCTTCTGCTGTAGATAAGGCAATAGAATTTTGCTTCTTGCTGAACCAAGATACCAACCGGGGCCCCATATAGAATGCACCACCACTAGTTCTTTTCTGATCATCAACATTTCCAGCCCAATCTGCATCCGTGTAAGCATGAAGAGTAAGATCAGCATTCTTTGGATACCATAGTCCAAAGTCTTGAGTTCCTTGTAGATATTTGAATATTATTTTGACAGCCTGAAGGTGAGACTCTTTTGGATTAGCTTGGAATCGTCCAACAATCCCAACTACATGCATAATTTCTGGTATAGTCCCAGTGAGATAAAGTAGGCTACCTATCATTGATCTGTATTCTGGTTGATTCACCGCTGGAGAATCATCATGAGAACTGAGGTTACATCCGGTTATCATTGGTGTACTTACAGGTTTGCATTCTTCCATGCCATACTTCTTCAGAATTTGCTTAAGATATTTTGCTTGTGATAAGAATATACCATCTGCAGTTTGATGCACTTGCAAGCCAAGAAAGAATGTTAATTCTCCAAGTAAGGAAATTTAAAATTCTTGCTGCATGACAGAAGCAAAATTCTGACTCATAGATTCTTCATTGCTCCCAAAAATGATATCATCAACATATACAACCACAATCAATAGTTTATCATTTTCAATTTTTGTGCATAAGTTTCTATCAACAGACCCCTTTGAAAATCCTTGTTGATGAAGATAATTTTCAAGACGATAATACCATGCCCTTGGAGCTTGTTTGAGACCATATAGAGCCTTTTTAAGTCTACAAACAAGATTTTTATCATTTCCCAAAATGAATCCTTCTGGTTGTTCTATATAAACTTCTTCTTCTAGATCACCATTGAGAAATGCAGATTTAACATCCATTTGATAAACTTTGATTTGTTGAAAACTTGAAAAATCAAGAAACATTCTTATGGCTTCAAGTCTAGCTACAGGAGCAAAAGTTTCTTCAAAGTCTATTCCTTCTTGTTGAGTATACCCCTTGCAAACCAGTCTATCTTTGTTTCTTATAACATCCCCATTCTCATTTAACTTGTTCTTGAATATCCATTTAGTTCCAATGACATTTTTATCATGTGGTCTTGGTACCAATTCCCAAGTGTGATTCTTTTCAGTTTGATCAAGCTCTTCATTCATGGCTTGAATCCAGCATTCATCTTTGCTAGCTTGATTGACATTGTGAGGTTCAATCGTGGATAGAAATGCCAGATAGCTAGAAGATCCCACAAGAGTCCTCCTTGTTTGTACACCTGATTCCTTGTCTCCCAAAATTTGAGTTTCAGGATGATTCTTTTGAACATATCTGGATGGAGTTTTTCCAGATAAATCATTTTCAAGTTATTCATCGGATCCATTGTCTATATCATTTCTATTTGATGCAGAAGGACAAAATTCACCATCATCTTCATCTGTTGTTTGTTTTTCTTCTTTAGGGGCTGCAGGAGACTCATCAATAGTAACATCAATACATTCAACAATCTTCCGAAGCCTTTTATTGTAACATTTGTATGCTCTTCTTGTAGATGAGTAACCAAGAAGAATTCCTTCATCTGATCTGGGTTCAAACTTGCCAAGCTTTTCATCATTATTTTTGATAAAGCATTTACTTCCAAAAACTCTAAAATGCTTCACAGAGGGAGAATTACCATACCAGAGTTCATATGTAGTTTTGTCACTATTTACCCGAACATGTGCCTTGTTAAGAATATTTGCTGCTGTGTGAGCTGCTTCTCCCCAAAAAGTGTCAGGTGTTCCGGAATCATCAAGCATAGCTCTAGCCATTTGTTGAATTGTTCTATTCATTCTTTCTACTACGCCATTTTGTTGTGGAGTGCCTGCTACAGAAAACTGTCTTTTTATGCCATGTTGTTCACAAAATTCAAAGAATTCATTTGATGTATATTCTCTTCCTCGATCAGATCTAAGGCACTTGATTTTTAGATCTAATTCATTTTCAACCAATGCTTTAAATATCTGAAATTTTTCAAATGCTTCATCTTTGTGTTTGATCAACCCAATCCAACACATTCTAGAGAAATCATCAATAAATAAGATATAGTATTCTTCACCACGTGGAGAATTTTTCCTCATAGGTCCACATATGTCAGTATGAACGAGTTCAAGAGGCCTTCTTGATGAGCCTTCCTTGGCATTAAATTGTACTCTGGTATGTTTACCGAATTGGCAAGATTTGCATATGATACTCTCTACCACGAACAGCTTTAAGTCTGCTTGATTTGTTGATTTGAGAGAAGCTCAGATGCCCCAGCCTTCTATGCCATAGCCAATTTTCTGAAGATTTGCTCAAGTAACATTGATCTTTGCTATTCTTCAATACATACAGGTTGTTTGGAGTTCTTTTTCCTTTTATAATTATTTTACCTGTATCAAGATCATGTACCACACATTCTTTTGAACTAAATACAACCTCAGTTCCTTGATCACACATTTGACTCACACTTAACAGGTTATGTCTTAATCCATCCACATTCATGACATTATTAGCTTTCACCTTTTCTTTTAGAAAAACAGACCCTTTTCCCTTAATGACAGCAGGTGTATCATTTCCAAAAGTAACATTCTTTTCCTTTTCTAGGGCATTATATGCATGAAGTTTGTTTTTGTCACCTGTCATATGTTTTGAGCATCCGCTATCAATATACCATTGATTTTCTTCACCTTCTGAAAATAAATCTATGCCACAATTTTCAACCTGTATTTCCTTCTTTTTCCACACTTTGGAGCTTGAAGGAACATGTTCTTTTGGCTGGACTTTGCTCCTGCATTCAGATTCTTCATGGCCAAAGTTATTGCAATAAGCACATTCAACTTCATTTTGAAGAGGAGAAAAGTTGTTATAGGTATTCTTATTTGGTTCAGTATCCAACCTTTTCTTTCTTGCTTCTCTTGCCATGATGGTTTTGTACGCAACAGATTGAGCAGCTTTATGACCAAAATTGTGACATGTAAAACATTGTCCATTGAAGTAGAAATTTCTGCGATCATGAAATCTTCTATTTGGATTTACCTGTTGGTTGGAGCTTCTTTGAAAGTTATTCCTGTTAGTGTTCCTTGAATTGAGATGATCCTGCTTTACCTGTAAAGATTCCTTTCTTCCTTGTTGAGTGGCAGAATATTGTAAACCAGTTGTTGCTGCCTTTAGATAGTTTGGTGCTAAAGCCTCAGAGGATTCTCCAATATATCCAAGACCTGTTTTTATGAGAGGAGAATGTTGTACCTTGATAATTTCATCTAAGGTTTCCAATCCTTTAGTAAATCTGAGATTCAGATTCTTTACTTTCTCCAATTCTTTTCTTAGACTTACCACTTCACATTCTACTTTCTCCCTGTGTTTCTTTTCTTCTTCAATCTGATTTTTCAGCGTCTCTATGATTATCTTATTTTCTTCTAAGTATATTTTGAGTTGATTTTTTTCCTCAAGAAAATCATTGTCCTCTAGAGCATCCACAAAAGTATCCTTTTCTTCTCTTGATTTTTGTTCAAATGCCATGAGAAGTCTAAGATCTTGTTCACATTCTTCCTCACTATCAGATAACCCATCACTGTCTTCATTAGTATAATAACTTTTCTTAGTGCTAGATCGGTTTTTATTCCTTCTTGATACTTCTTTAGCAGATGTTTCTTTATAAGGACATTTTGCATCATAGTGACCAACTCTTCCACAATCAAAACATTTGAAAGGAAGCTTACCTTTGAATCTTTCAGTTCCTGGTTGGAGTCTTCTCACAAAATTTTCCTCATCTTCTTCTGAGATATATCCTGAACCTTCTGCCTTTTGAACTTCTTTCCCCTTTGTAGAATCTTTAAAAACAGCTTCTTTGACTTCAGATGGTCCTCCTCTCCTCATTTCATATGCAGTCAGTATGCCATGAAGTTGCACCACAGTAAGAGTTTGAAGATCCTGTTTTTTTTCAAGAGCAGAGACTTTTGATTCAAATTTCGACGTTAGCGATCTTAAGATTTTCTCAACCAAAGTAGATTCGGTTAGTGTTTCTCCCAGATTTCTCATACGATTTACAACATCATCAACACGTAAAAAGAAACTGGCAATATTCTCATCACTATGCATTCTTAAGTTTTCATATTCAATTCTGAGAGATTGAAGTTTTTCACTTTTTACCTTTGCATCACCTTCATAACTTAGAATTATTTTGTCCCATATTTCCTTTGCTGTATTTATCTGCATGACTTTGACAAATTCTGCTTCAGTTAGACTTCCTGTTATAGCATTGACCCCTTTTGCATTTGATTCATAATTCTTCCTTTCAGTTGGATCTGTTGGTGTAGCAGCTGGATATTGATATCCTTTTTCAACAATGGCCCATATATCTGCTCCCATAGACTGAAGATAGGATCTCATCCTTATTTTCCAGAAGATTAAATTACTTCCGTTGAAGAGTGGAGGCTTGATATATGTTGTTCCCTCTTGATGGCTCATCTTGCTTGATCTTCCTTCTAGCGATTAAGCCTTTTCAGAAGGACCTCCTCTGATACCAATTGTTGGAAAAATACTGAGAGGGGGGGTGAATCAGTATTTAGTGCAGACAATAGAACTTTGATTTTCCTTTCTTAAAAACCCATACGCAACTTTCCTGATGCTAACCCGCGTATATACGCGGATATTCTTTACAGAACTCGCGTATATCCAGTGATTTAATTATGCATTTAATTCTTGACTCAGATCATTGCATTAATCATTCATCAAATATTTATACAACAGTAAACAGGTGCAGAAAGAACAGAATAATCATCACACATAAGCAACACACATGGACACCAGGATTTTTAGGTGGAAACCCAATTCGGGAGAAAACCACCGCTGCCATCGTCTCAGTATTCAATATTTATTATTAAGAAAACTTCTTACAACATGTACTGGTGCAGACTCATACCAGTATGCAGGCACCCACCTGCAGAAGGCTACAACCTTCTCTCGTTTACCAGCCCCTCCTGGAAGGGAGCAACAACCTCCTGCTCTCGTTTACCAGCCTCACCTGGAAGGAAGCTACTACCCCCTGATATTAACACCAGCCTCTACTGGAAGAAAGCTTCTACTTTCAGACTGAAGGCTTCAACACTCAGAACCACTGCAGACCACGTTTCATCAATTTTCAAACTGGATCAAATAGCTTCAACAAAATCCTTCACTTATCAGCAAACATCATTTTCCCATTGCATCAAACAAAACAGTGAAACCACTGTAACCAAAATATCAGAGATAGCCCAAACTTCAGAATAGATAAACAGAAACTCAATCAGCTTTGAGCAATCATCAGTTCTAATTACATACGCGCTTTTCTTTAAACAGACCCGCATATATATGCGCTTTTAATAAAGACAACCCGCATATGCATCTGTGCACTTTCCAGAAAAAACCTAACAGTCCATACGCACCTTTGTTTAAACATATCTGCGTATATACGTGCTTTTCATGAAACGAACCTGCGTATGGATCTATAAAAGATAAACTTTGCAGAACATACCAAATCTATGGACTTACCCAGATTTCTTCAATATCTTCAATAGATTTGTGCCAGGTCTTCATTACTTCTTTTCAGGTCATCCTAGAGATTCATCATTTCTTGATCTACAGTTTTTGAACCTTCATCATATTCACAGGTGCATCATAGATTCAGATCTATCGATTAAGAACAGAGTTCAACCATGCAGATAAACTTCAGAGTGAAGTATTCATTAAAACCCAGACACATGCACACACTTTGCACAATGACTTTCTTCTCCTTATATAGATTTAGCTTTTGTCAATACCATGAGCCAAAACCACACAACATCCAATGGTTTTCCTGGACGGGATCACATAGACAATCCAGCGCTCAATACAATGGGTTAATACCATGGTAGTAACCCTTGGTTTTACAAATTTAGAGCACAATTGAGCATACGCGACTTGGCATGTACTTTTCCGCGTGCATACGCTACTTCTCCTAGACAAACCCGCATATGCCTTGAGTTCTAGCACATACTGAAATTCCTTTCATCATTACATATGAGTTGCTATGTAGACACATCATATCACATCACATTTACATCATTACCAAGTCCATCAAGTCAAGAATAACTTCATCAAGTGGGTTGCCATCAAGGACAACAGTCTGCAACATATTGTCAATTATCTTATTTCATCAATTAAGTTGCCATCAAGGACAACACATGCCAACACTCACGGCACTCAAATGAAGATTGGATTACATGGTTGAATTCCATTTCACCTGTACATTTAAGATCAAGTCTTTGTTTTTCATGACACCCCTTGGTTGTGTAGAAAAATCCAAAAAACTACCTCTTTTTCATGTTTTTCCAGTGCTTTTGATCAAGCGTGGCACTTCTGGAGTGAGGTTGGGAAAATCAAGTTTTGTAGGTCTTCCTGTGGGTTTTTTCTCATATTTCAAGGTGCATTAGAAAGTAGACACATAGGGCTACTCATCCCAACCTTCAGACTTACAATTGGATGCTTTTAAGTGAGTCAAAATCACCTTGGAACAGACGTGACGCTTCTGCCAGACATGCCTGATGTTTCTGCTAAAGGCACTACGTTTCTGCATTGGATTCCCTTCAGATAGCTGTCAAGCCACGAAAACTTCAAAATTTGATGCTAGACGTCCCATGAGGTGTCATTTGATGTATTTGAGTTTTTTTTTTTCCTCCTATGATGAGGAAACATGTAATTTAATGAAGGAGACACAAACTCCTAGTCTTTAGCTACATTTTAGGGGATAATTTCTAACTTCCCTAGATTCTAGGAAGTGACTCATATAATGTAATTATGATGCTTTTTCGATAGGAATTCGACCCTATGAGGTATCATGAACTCTGTTTTCTATAAGTATTCCACCTCATTTCATTTCAGAGGTTGGATAGTTGTTGTTTGCAGTGGGGCTATTGTACAAGATTTTGTTAATGAAATCAAAGACACTGTTGCAAACATAGTGTTGAGACTCCATTGGTATGCCTTTGAGAATTTTTTTTTCTTTGTAAACTTATCATTTTTAATGTTATGATATCCATATTTCACATATATTCTTCTTTATATTAGCCTTATTAGTTTATAGACATCAATCATGCTTTCCATGCTCTGTTTTTATAAGATTTACATGAAAATGTCCCTGCTCTTTTGATGAATCAATTCATTTTAAAGCTAATTCTGAATCTCTCTCTATTCACCCTATACACAATTACAAATTAAGAATTCTTCTAATCTTACCTACCTGGCCTCACCCTTACCTCTGCAATCTAGCCTTTGAAATCTAACCTAAATCCTAGACCTAGTTCCCTAACTGTCATTCCTATCTAGCAAAACTTCAAACAAACAAAAACCCTAATCTTTTGAGCATCATAACTAGCCTAAGATCAATATATTCAGTCATCTCATTGACTTCAAAGTGAAATTGAGAGAGCCCTCTTTGTTTTTGGTAGGGCAAGCTACCTCACCTAAAGGTTGGTTTGTGGTTACCTTCGTGTTGTACTATTCAACAACCCCCCCATTTCATTTTTATAATAATCAATATTGTAATAATAAATGGGGACCCTTTTAAATTTTTTCAAAAAGCTAGCAAGTAAGAATTTTTCTTTTAAAAAGTGTTAAATCATTGAGCTAATTCACTTAGGACCAATCACTTTTCGCTTTATTGCAGATCGCAAAAGCCAAAGGTAATGAAATTAACCATTAATCGAAATCCACAATACGCAATCAATAAAACCCTTTTTTAGATCAAATGTTATGTTGGGATATTTATAACTTAATAGGCCTTGAAATATTTATAAGAGTCCATAAAGCGCTTGAAACATTCTCCGTATAAGGAAAATCCACTCAAAGAATACATCGCTCCTTGCAAATCACAAGACAGAAATAACTTTTGAAATAGCATAACTCCAACCCTATGATCTTGCGATACTGCGATATGGCGAACTTTGCGATCTTGTGATACTGTGATATGGCGAACCTTGCGATTTTGCGATACTGCGACATGGAGATATATCAATCTTGTGATATTGTGTTTCTGCGATATTACGATGTTGTGAAATATTACCATTACGACTTTATGATATTGTGATTTTGTGATTGCGATTTATCGCAATCGCAAAATCAGCATTGCACTTAAATCATATCATTTTGAAATATTGTTCGAGTTTGTGATGCGATGTTTTGACAAGAACTGAAGAAAAAAAAATCACATGAAAGCCATAATGCATAATTAATTGAAATCAATTGCATTTACTCTTTTAAAGGCTCAAGGAGATTTGTATTTGTTTACTCGTGCTTGCAATAAAATTCCCATCCTTATCAAATTTACTATTTTAATTGAATTTTTGCCCTTATCTCTACTTTACGTTCATTTTGATTTCTCTATTGTTCAATCTTAGGATATAACACTTAGAGATGACAAAGAAAGGAAAAAAGACAGTCGAGCCTTTTGCGTCCGAGGACTTAGATATTCTTTAGTGATACTACATGCAACAAATATGGTGAAACTACGTCGTGGAAAGCTATGTATAATCTATTTGAGGACGAATATCCAAAGGTATTGGTAATCAGAGCAATGGCTGATGCTAAAATCTCATCTGAAGCTTCTTATTTTGAAGCAACCTGTTCTTTCCTACACAGAATAGTTGTGAGGCATAAAATACTGCCATATACAGATATGGTGAAGTGGATTATTGACAATGTAGATATCTCAAATAGGACATTTAGGAATTCAAGACAAGAATTCATGGGGTCATTTACTGTAGACGATTTGCGCAGAATGTATCATCTGCCTGAACCTCAAAAGGCCTATGATAGAGCTTTAATTGAGCAGTTCGCAAAAGAGAATGAAGATCCAATACATTCCATGCAGACTTGGAGGTCCAGCTCCAGCAAATTCAAATGAGAGAAAACTGGTATGTACCCAATTTCACCTCTGTCAACTCCACGTAGTTATGTAGTTGTTATGATGTGTAGGCTTTTTGGGAAACTTGATAGTACCAAGTTTTCTATGGAATGGATTCCATTAATTGATGCGGATGTTAATGTCAATGTTATGAATTGGATTAATATTTTATCCGACAATTTGGCTATTTCCATCAAACAGTATAGAGTTTTCTCTACTCGGGTCATCCCTCCCTTTTTCATGAGTGCTTACGTGATGGATGCTATATGTTTCTATACAAAATTTCCTAATATGGGTTGGAATTAGACTCTCAAAGACCCTACTCATATCCATGTGTATCATAATATTTTGTGGGAATCTCAATTTCATCCCTATTTTTATAAGATTTGTCAAAGTATTATGCTTACAACCTATCAAACTATTTTTGATGTAAAAGCAGTCAGGATTTCAGAAGAAGCAAAGACAAATATTTTTCCAGTGGCAGGATGGTTTGGTGAAGAAAAAATTTCTTATATCATATTTTTTGGGAGTATTTCTGCTCCCCATGTTATTCCTTCTTATGTTCTGGATAAGTTATTGGCAAGAGAAATTGCATACCAAACAGTAGGGGACGGTCTTACCAAAACCCTAAAAGACATGAAGAAATCAATCTGGCGAACTTTTCTGGTACAATGTGGTTCTTTTGCATTGTTGTATTTTGGACACGTAGTTAAAGAAGTGCAGAATATTACATGCTTGAATCTGGCTACTATGCCAGGGAGACAATATGATCCCAACCAATTTTCCCAAGACTTTACTGCTTTGGTTAAAATTAGATGGTTCATTCACGAGAAAGATGAATTTGATGACCTCTTTGAAAAGGCCGAGACTTTCTCACAATTCTTGGATTTTTCGTCAATCAAATTAACCTAAACTGGCCTTAATAGTTTTCATATTTACAAAAACAAAAGATTGACAAGGGTTCTATTAGACTTATTGCAGATTGAGGAAACAAGAGAGCCTACTCCCAATGTAAGTTTAGAATAAAATTCTGATCAAGAATCACCAGAGAAATCAAGTCAAGGTTCATAACTTTTGAACATCAATCTAAAAATCATGAAGAAGACCCTACGGAAATTTTTGAGAAGGATACAAAGAGAAATAATGGAGAAACAACCAAAGAAACATTGGCTGGAGAAAAATTGGAAATTAATTCTACACAGGATCAGACACAGACAATCATAGTAAATTATGTGGATAAAGAATGGGAGAAATTAAAACAAAAGCTCCAAGTACCACAGATGGACACAGGATTGAAGTAACTTCTTATTTTCAAACTCCTAAACAGACCTTACAAGTTGGAAATCCAGAAGCAGACGTTGAAATCATCCCGGCCTACCCAACGTCACAAATTGTTTTGAGAATTGAAGAGATACATCCTTTACATATATTTTATAGTCTAGCACACAAAGCAGTGGTAAGGAGACAGAGAAAGAAAATAAATCTTCGTTCATCAGTAGCAACTCTAGAGAATGAATCAATGGAGGTTGTCTGAAAAGACACCCCCATTGATCCATTAGAAAACTTGACAAGCCTATCACAATTCGTAGGTGCTTATGAAACAACTACAATGGATAAAGAAGCAGAGGTTAGTCTTCTGCTTAAAGATAAAGATGCAAGAATTCAGATGTTAGAGCAACAAATTGAACAGGAAAGATAGAATGTCAATAAGCAAACAGAGCTGCAAATGATACAATTTCATAAATATTTTGAACAAATGAAGCTACAGCACTAGGCAAACATCACAGACAAAGAAACACAGATTCACCTAATGCAAAATGAAGTAGATAAACACAGAAATCAGCATCAGACAGAAGAATTCATCAAAGAAACATTTGAGCTAAATACTCAGTTGTCAAAAGAGCAAGAAATATTCTGTCAAATAATCTCAATGATCAAACCATATTGTGAAACAAGTGATACATTAGTCAATCAAATGGTTGATCAAAGATTGGAATATGAAGAATTTGATAATAATATCTCAGATTTTATCTCCTGTAAAGAGTCGAAGGAAGGAAGAAAAATTGATTTGCCGAAGATTGAATAATCCCACAGAGATATTCTATTTACAGATTGGGATATGCAATTAAAGCAAGCAGAAAGGGAAAAATCTAGAGCAGATGATATAGCAACCAATATAATTGAAGCTATGAATTAAAACCTTCATAATATTAATCTGATTAAAGAATGCAAGCCTGGAGTTTTCCCAGATATCAAACAATTAAAGGGACAATGGAAAGAGACTGCCAAAAATCAAATTAAAGCAGTCAAAAAGCTATCTAATCTTGATCGTGAATCTTATTAGCAATTTCTAGTAAAACCATACAGTTAGTGGATGGCTTTACGTTGTCTAACAAATTCCACTCAAAATATGGTGCCACCTCTCTCTGATGATGTATTCACGGGACAACTAAGATCCAAAGTCAGCCAGCCATCCCAAGTGAAGCCAATGTTGGATATCTGCGAACTGAAAAGATCAATGGAAATGAAGGACTGTTCAACATGATAAAGCACATCATTATCTTTCTTTTAGTTTTTATATTTTATTTTTAGTATTCTAAGGAAGGTTGTTTGAAACCTCCTCGGCTTTTTATGCAATATTATATTTTTTATACATATGTAATATTATTTAAAACTCTCTCATGCATTTAGAGAGGGGTCTAGGATTTTATCAACAAAAAAAATTCAAAATCTTGCATTTCTGTACTTTTGTGATCCTTTTGATGAAATACATGGAACAAGATCTTGATTTTCTTGAATATCGAAGCATATTCTACTAAATTTTCATTTTTGTACTGTTAGAGTGTATTTGGTTGAAAATAAGAGAAGATCAACGTTGTTTATTTCATGAATATAACCTCTCATATCTGGTTCTATTATCTTTACGATTGATTTTTATTTATAACTTAGCAAAAACCTTCTTTATATTGTATTGTGTATGAGATTTGGTTTATAGTTTTACATTAAAAGCACTATTGCATGATGTCTTAGTTGTAATTCCTTATTGAGCATATAATCAATTGATATATGTGATATAGTTTCACAATTATTTTGCCTAACTATTTAGTCAAAATAATTATCTTTAAATAGTATCATCTCTTATAGCAATTGAATGATTTTTATTATCTTTTTCTTTAAGATATCTTTGCAGATCGCCTAATTTAATTTATTCCTGGTTATATATTAAGTTGAATATTAGATTAAATATATGCATGTGTTTATTACTTAAATATATTATTTCCGTTAGTTTAAAATCATTTTCCATTTCACCTTCTATCAAACCCATCATCATCATATCAAATCTTTGTTCGGAAATTGGTCCCATTATCCCCAATCAAAGCCACTATACCAAATGGAAAAGGAGTTGCTTTCAAGGTCTGGACCGGGTGGTTATCCCCCATTTTGTTGCAACAAAATTCTGGGGCTTCAACATTTTGGCACTAAAAGGAGGGCCAATTGTGAATGGAAAGGAAAACTGATAAAAAATCAAGAATTCATCCTAATAGTCGTTCTCCATCTATATCTCCTCCAACTTCTGGATCCCAATCCAGAACTACCATTTTAAGATGAGAAGTTGAACAATATTCTCCTAAATATCCTAGTAGATCCCAGAGATTACTTTCTTCATATTATAAATATGAGTCACCAGAAGTTCAGACTTTAATAGAGAATTTAGAACAAATCTCTATTTCAGCTGAAAACCTGTCATTTCCCAGCCATATGAAGAAATTGTTTCATCTCTTTTACAATCTAGACGAATCTTGACTTCTTCTCTAAGTGAGAACATTTGAATTCCTCCTTTGGAATTTCCCAATACTTCTTTCCGAAAGAATACCAAGAAATCTAAATCACAAACATCTATTACTGAGGTTTTGTCCAATTCTCCATCTCAAATCCATTCATTCTCTTCACTCGTCTCAACAACTCTCATTCTAACTATTGGTGCTAGTTCTTCTAGTTTAGGTAGCCAACCTTCCTCTTCTTCAACTCACATCCCACTCATATGTTCATCCATCCATACTTCTATCATCATGGTAGGACAACAACCACCACCGCAAATACAACCATGGAATAATTCAGGCGTTGTAGCAATTACATGTCCTCTTCATCCTCTTCCTAAACATCCTAAAATATGGTTGCCCAAATTTAATCCTGATAATGGTCTACCAACAAAAGAACATCTCCACAACTATATGTTGGCCATAAATTTAAATGAATTTATTGAAGAGGATTGTGTGGTTATATCATTTCCATATACTCTTATGGGATATATAGGATCCTGGTACTTTTCATTACCCCCTCGCTCCATAACTAGTTGGGATATGTTTGAACAACAGTTCTTAGCTAAGTTTGAATATGATAGAACCATTGCATTGCTCATCAATGAATTATCCAATCTGAAGGCTGAAACGGGAGAAAATATCAAAGATTTCAATTCTAGGTTCAATAAACTACTCAATAAAATTCCTACTGTGTTAGCTCTTGGCCCTGATGTTCAAATTGAGTGGTATATATCTTATCTTATGTCTAGTATAGCCATTTTTGTAGATAGAGCACAATTAGCCACATTACCAGAAAACATGAAGGAAGCCTTATCTGTGGAAAAATGCATAGTTGCTTTTGAAAATAAAAACTCTCAAGGAAGAAAACCTAAGAAAGTCTCTTTCAAATATGACTATAAAAAGAAAGTCCAAAAAGATCCTTTTGATCTTGAAGGCCTTCAGAAAGAGTTAAATAATATGTCTAATGAAATGGTTGAAATGAAGAAACAAGTTGTTGAATATTCTACTGTAAAAATTTCGTTTAGATATTTTAAGAGAAATAAGTCTTCTAATTCTCAGCCACCAAATACCATATCTAATGTTAAGTCTGACTTAGAAGAAGAGGAAGAAGAAACTAAAGACGAAGAAACTAGAGATGAAGAAATAGTCGAACTAAATGGAATATCGAACTTTGTTCTTCCAAGAGAAGAAGAACAAGAAGCTTTTCCCATTAGCACCAGAAGAAAAGGACCCGTTCATACAACTCACTTGAATCAAAAGCAAAAAACTCAAACTCCTCCTGCTAAGGAAAAAGAAAGTAGTAAAAAATCATCTCCCAAAAATTCACAGCCAAATCCAACTTCATCAAATCTTCCATCTACATCAAAAACCCTAGTAGTCACTAATACTATGGAGTATAATATTGTGGAATATATAAAGAATACCAGGGAAAAAATTTCATTACATAAACTTAGAAAATTGAAACAGCAACATAAAATGTTACTTATAGAACTAAATGTAGTTCATGTATCACCTTTACCTGTTGTTGATGGATGTCAGGCTGCTAAAGGCACGGGAAAACCCCCAACTTCTTCAAATAAAGTATATCCTATCGATGTCATCCTGATTGGTAACGGGTCTAATTCACATACATCTCCCTTCCTCTTAACTTACAAAATTTTCAATAAAAACCTTCATAATTGTTTGATTGACTCAAGAGCCTCTTCCAATATAATGCCAATAACAGTCTATGCTAAGCTAAATATCACTCCTTAAAAAATTTCCGACCACATAGTACAACTTGATAGAACTAAAGTAGAGGTCTTAGGGGAAATTAATTATGTCAGCATTAGAATTTCATCAAATCCCAGAGTCTGTCAAATAATAGATATTTTGGTCGTCGATATTCTTGAATTTTACAGTCTAATTCTAAGTAGAGTCTGGTCTAAAAAACTCCATGGATATTTTGCTACAGATTGGTCTCACATGTGGCTTCCTTACAATGGGAAGCCAAATCAAATTCGAGTTGACCGAGAGAAACACTTGAAACATACAGTGATTGAATTTGAAGGTGATAATGAGCCAATAGCATTCAATAAAAATATTATTGGGAATTATTCATTTGAATCTTTTTTAGGGAATTTTAATGCACAAAACTCTCATTTTTAGGATAATGTTGTCATCTTGCAGATTGAAATCTTTTCACAAATAGATACTTCGAAATGCAAAACTTTTGTAAATAAACCAGTAGTTAAGACTTTATTTTGGACCTTGTACTTTGATGGTTCCAAATTTAATGATGGTGCAAGAGCTTGTTGTGTTTTAATCAAACTAGAAGGATAAAACACCATGTTAGCTTGTAGGTTAGAATTCAAATGTACAAATAATACTGCAAAATATGAATCATTAGTACAAGGATTATACAAAGCAATTGGCCTCAATATCAAATATTTGCAGGTTTTTGGAGACTCAGAAATCATCATTAGACAGGTAAGAAGTACAATCCATTGCCTTTCTGGACATCTTAGACATTATCAATCATTAGTCCAAGATCTTACATCTCATTTTTTGGCATTTAATATTTCTCCTATACCGAGACTGCAAAATGCTAGTGTTGATCTGTTAGTGAATGTCGCATCAAAACTCATACCATCTGAGGAATTTAGTCCTGATAGATTTTCTATTAAATTAGTTTTTAGACCATCCATTCCTGATAATGTCACTAATTGGCAAAACTTCAACGATGATTATGATATTGTAAATTTTCTAACATTAGAAGGGTCATACGATGACCAAATCATAGATGAAAATGAGCATGACATACAGTTGGAACAGAAATTTGAAGATGAAAATACAATACCCAAAGTTGTAGTCAAATTGGAAGATATGTATGATCTCAAAGACAGATTTAAAAAGGTAACTAATGCCAAAATTCAAATTTCAACTCTGAAATTTAAATTAGTAAACCTTGGAAATGATGACAAGCCTCGGAATATAAATCTAGTTCTAGATCTGTCCTCTGATGAAAGATTATCATTTATTCAACTATTGAAGAAATATAAAAGTATCTTTTCTTGGGATTATTCTGATCTCAAAACTTATGATACCTTTCTTATACAACACACCATACCCATGATCTCTAATGATAGACTATTGCAACAGAAACTATGGAAAATTCATCCAAACCTTGAGAATCAAATAAAATCAGAGCTTAATAAGCTTCTTAAGGCTAAAATCATATTTCCTGTAAGATATTAAAAATGGGTATCTAATTTAGTGCCTGTTAGGAAAAAGAATGGTGATATTTGTATATGCATAGGATTTAGACATTTGAATAAAGCATGTCAGAAAGGAAACTTTCCACTACCAACCATGGAACAAGTACTGTATTCAGTAGTCAGTTCTGAGCTCATGTATTTTCTTGACGGATTTTCAGGATATAACCAAATCCTAGTTAATCCATATGATAGATTGAAAACCATATTCAGAATGAAATGGGGAACATATGCTTATCAAAAAATTCCTTTTGGTTTGATTAATGCATGTGCCACATTTCAAAGAGCTATGGATATAGCCTTTAAAGGACTCATTAACAAATCAGCTGTTATTTACTTGGATGATATCATTGTTTATTCCAAGAAGAGAGCAACCACTTAAATGACCTTAAATAGATCTTTGAACGATGTATGAAATATAGGATCTCGCTTAATCCAAAATAGTCTTATTTTTCCTTAAGCAAAGGTAAGATTTTAGGATTCATCGTATCAAAAAAGGGTATTTATATTGATCCATAAAGAGTTAAGGAAATTGAAAAATTACCTTTACCTCATATTAAGAAATCAATGCAGTCTTTCCTTGGAAAAATAAATTTTCTAAAGAGGTTTGGAATTGACTTTTCACAAATAGTTTACCTTTACATAATATGATTAAGAAAAATTTGGTTTTCAAATGGGGTCAGAACGAAAAAGAAGCCTTTGACTTGATCAAACAAGCTATTATTAACGCTCCATCCCTGAAAACTCCCAATTTTTCTAATCATTTTGTTTTATACACATTTGCATCAGAAACATCATCTATTGTTGTTTTAACACAACTCAATGATCAACAAATATAAGCACCCATATCATTCTTTAGCTCAAATATACAAGGTGTCGAATAAAATTACTCTGCCGTGGAAAAACAAGCATTTTTTGTCTTCAAGTCAATAAAACATTTCAGACCATTTCTCCTCAAAACTCATATTAAAATCATAGTTCCATTTTTAGTAGTAAGGCAATTATTGATGCAAAGAGAAGTAGGAGAAAAAAGACCAAACTGGGTAACTGCATTGCAAGAATATGATGTTGAAATTAGACCAGCTAAAATTGTTAGAGGTCAAGGTTTTTGCTGAATTTTAGCAGGATCATCCAACTTACCAGAAGAAGCAAATTCAGGTGATGACATTCAAATCTCAAGTAAGCCTCGACGATACTAAATCTCAATATGCTGATCTCATTTTTTATTTAAAAAATGGATATGCCCCTATGCAACTCTGTTACAAAAAGAAAAGAGCTTTGAGATTGAAAACGAAGCAATATCAAATTTTCGATGATTTATTCAGAAAAAAATTATGACTCTATTTTGTTAAGGTGCCTTGAAAAATCATAGGCATAAAAGGTTTTGCAGGAACTTCATGATGGACTCACTAGTGGAAATTTTGGAGGAGAAACAACAACATATAAAATCATGCATGCTCGCTATCACTGGCCAACCTTGTTAAAAGATGCACACAAGTATGTAAGGAAATGAAAAACTTGTCAAACTGTTGTTGGAAGACAAAAGAAACCTGCATTTCCATTACAGCCAGTCAATATTGAACAACCATTTGAACAATGGGAACTGGACATAATAGGTGAGATTGTTCCTCACTCTTCAAAGCAACATAGATACATCCTTACAGCAACTGATTACTTTATTAAATGGGTGGAAGAAATTCCACTAAAGGTAACCAATTCTAAGAACATTATCAAATTTATTGATCAATTTATTATTACCAGATTTGGATTACCAACTTCCTTTATGTTTTGCAATGAATCTTATTTCTCAGGCAATGCTATGATAGAATTTTCTCTCAAAAGAGTTTTCAAACTTAAGTATTTTGCTAACTATTATCCCCAAGGAAATGGTTTAGCATAATCAAATAATAAAAACCTCATTAGGATCATTAAATGAACTACTGATCAGAGTCAAATAAATTGGCATAAATCTTTAACATTTTATCTATGGGCAGATCGGATAACACCTAAAGCCTCTATTGTTACTTCTCCATTTAAATTATTCTATGGGAAATAGGTTGTTCTTACTATAAAAGTATTTATTCCCTCTTTATCCTTGGTTCAATTTATCGAAGAAATTCCTCCTTCTTATTTTCATTTAAGATAGTCACAAATTCTCAAACTTGAAGAAGAGAGAGAAAAAGCCAAGATCACCCATGCTCATCATCAATAGTTAGTTAAATCTTCCTTTGATGCAAATTCTGATAGTGAAAAATCATTTCAACTTGGAGAACTTGTACTAAAATGGAATAAAGCACATGAGGAAAAAGGTAAGCATTCCAAATTCCAAAGAATGTGGCTTGGACCATTTCAAATTGCAAAAAATATCGGCCCATCAACGTTTCAATTGCAAGAGTTATCACGCAAGAAAGATTATTTGCCTGTGAATGGGAAAATTTTGAAAAAATATTTCTCATAGGAGATAACATCTTCTATCCCCTTTACATTATTGTCTTTACTTTTCTTCGGAAAATAAAAATTAAATAATATAAATGTTGGCCTTGCAATAAAATCTCTTCAAATATTTTGATTTTTCGCTTTTATAAATAGATATTGTTAAGGACATATTTAAGAGGTTTGAAAATTAATTAAGTTATGTGTTTGGTCAATTTAGTGTGTCCTAAATTGCTAACATAAATTATCAACCAGGGATTCGTAGGCTGACGAAGTGTGGCGCACTATATGTGAAAGATAACCTATCTCTTACTTTTTGTCGTTTTTGGATTTTTATTGATCTTGGTTGGTTTCCTAATGTGAGATGGAAATTCTAAAAGACAAGTATGGTTATGAATATTCAAGGCAATGATGTCCTTTACAATGATTTACCAAACTTCAAACTTAAAAAGGAATTTGAAACATACAATGACAAAACTTGAAAGGAAATGAAAATGTGTTGCTAGCCTAATAAATCAAACAGTGAACTATTGAGCATGAAAACCAAATTATCCTTGCTGCTGTCTAATAACAAAAGAAACTATGCTTAAAGAAATCCAAGAATTGCAACAAAGTAAATCTAAATCAAATTACATCAACTTATATTTTGATCCCTCACCATTAGTCCAGCTATGGCTTTCGGAGGTAACCATAAACAACTTGAGCAATCTTATATCTAATTTGCAGAAAAAGAAACTAATATCAAACTACACACTCATACTTCAATCCCTCACCATCAGTCCAGCGGTGGCTTTCGGAGGTAACTGAAAATGACATGAGCAATTTAATATATCTAACTTGCAGAAAGTAAACTAATATCAAACTACACACTCATACTTCAATCTCTCACCATCAGTCCAGCTGTGGCTTTCGGAGGTAACTGAAAATGACATGAGCAATTTAATATATCTAACTTGCAGAAAGTAAACTAATATCAAACTACACACTCATACTTCAATCCCTCACCATCAGTCCAGCTGTGGCTTTCGGAGGTAACTGAAAATGACATGAGCAATTTAATATATTTAAATCTAACTACTGAAACAAATGTGCAAGACTGAAATAAACAAAGCAGTGCTGGAATTAAACAAAAAGTAAATTAGCAGCAGAACAATATTGATTCCATGTCATTAGTCAAAAGATATGCAAATGCCCGGGCTGCCATGAAAAATTATGCTAAAAGCTATGATTTCAAAAAGCAATCTAAGTAAGGAAATATGACAAAACATAATTGAAAGCAACTTATCTAGAAAACATGTAAAAGCCTCCTTGGATAGCAGAGGGCCCCTACTATCCAATGAGGCTTTTACATGTTTTCTAGATAAGTTGCTTTCAATTCTGTTTTGTCATATTTCCTTACTTAGATTGCTTTATGAAATCATAGCTTTTAGCATAATTTTTCATGGCAGCTCGGGCATTTGCATATCTTTTGGCTAATGACGTGGAATCAATATTGTTCTACTGTTAATTTATTTTTCTTAGTTTTTGTTTAATTCCAGTACTGCTTTGTTTATTTCAGTCTTGCACATTTGTTTCAGTAGTAAGATTTAGATATATTAAATTGCTCATGTCATTTTCAGTTACCTCCGAAAGCCACAGCTGGACTGATGGTGAGGGATTGAAGTATGAGTGTAGTTTGATATTAGTTTACTTTTGGTCAATTTAGTGTGTCCTAAATTGCTAACATAAATTATCAACCAGGGATTCGTAAGCTGACGAAGTGTGGCGCACTATATGTGCAAGATAACCTATCTCTTACTTTTTGTCGTTTTTGGATTTTTATTGATCTTGGTTGGTTTCCTAATGTGAGATGGCAATTCTAAAAGACAAGTATGGTTATGAATATTCAAGGCAATGATGTCATTTATAATGATTTACCAAACTTCAAACTTAAAAAGGAATTTGAAACATACAATGACAGAAAATTGAAAGGAAATGAAAATGTGCTGCTAGCCTAATAAATCAAACAGTGAACTATTGAGCATGAAAACCAAATCATCCTTGCTGCTGTCTAAACACAAAAGAAACTATGCTTAAAGAAATCCAAGAATTGCAACAAAGTAAATCTAAATCAAATTACATCAACTTATATCCTGATCCCTCACCATTAGTCCAGCTATGGCTTTTGGAGATAACCATAAACAACTTGAGCAATCTGATATCTAATTTGCAGAAAAAAGAAACTAATATCAAACTACACACTCATACTTCAATCCCTCACCATCAGTCCAGCTGTGGCTTTCGGAGGTAACTGAAAATGACATGAGCAATTTAATATATCTAAATCTAACTATTGAAGCAAATGTGCAAGACTGAAATAAACAAAGCAATACTGGAATTAAACAAAAACTAAAAAAAAATAAATTAACAGCAGAACAATATTGATTCCATGTCATTAGTCAAAAGATATGCAAATGCCCGGGCTGCCATGAAAAATTATGCTAAAAGCTATGATTTCAGAAAGCAATCTAAGTAAGGAAATATGACAAAACAAAATTGAAAGCAACTTATCTAGAAAACATGTAAAAGCCTCCTTGGATAGTAGGGGCCCTCTGCTACCAATTTGGTGAAGTCCTTCAGCTCCTTAAAGTTGTAATCAAAACAGCATCAAAGAACTGAATTTCTCTATTAAAAAGAACTCACAAATATACATCCCATTCCATCTTGAACTTAGTTACAAATCTACTTCCTCATTACTTCATCATTACCTATGATAGGAGAAAGCTTCTCCTATTTATACAAAATATGAGGAGTCATCTCATTAATGGGAGTCCATGAATCTCTCCCTCCGTCTCTAGAGTTACAATCAAAATATGAAATGATAAGACACATGTCTTTCTAGAGTTTCAACACAACTTGAGGAATGAGACACATATCCTCTTAGAGTTTCAATACAACAAGGAAGTGAGACACATATCCTCTTGATCCCATAATCTTCTCCAACCAAATTCGAATTTGGCTTTAGAGTGCCACATAAAGGTCTTCTAGAAGTCTCCTTTTGACCTACACATGTCACAAAACTCATAACACATATATAGATATATGAAACTATGTTAATTTTCTAGTTTCTAATCATAAATTCACTTTAAATACATAAAATAAATAACTTTGGAAAACAAGGATCCTAACCCATATATTTATGAAAATGGTTATTTGATGTAGGGTTTTAGGTCAAATGGCTATGAAATAAAAGCTAAATGGTTATGACATAATGGAAATATGTATGAATATGGAGAACACTTTTGAGACTCAACATACCCCCCAACTGAAGTTGTTGCATGTCCTCATGCAACTATTGCAATGATTCATTTGTCCATGAGTTGATCTTTGACTCATATAGAATCTTTCCAAACTTTGCTTCTTGATATTTTCCTTTTTGGCAAAGTATAATACATTTGATTGCAACATTTTTTTTTTATTTTTTTTTTAATGGTTGGTTCTTGTGTGACAACCATTTTTTTTTTTTTGAAGCATTGGTTCTTGTGTAACAATGCTTTATTTTCTTTGTTGCATCAAAGTTCATGAAAACATTTAGAATCAATTACTTCATCAATGAATTGATCATTTGCAAAGCATATAATCTTTTGGATCATGTTGCAACAATAGTTGGTTGGGAAGTATATGTGTATGGAAATGAAATGAAAATGTGTGATAGTGTATGACATGTGGATATGAAATGATGTCCCTTCCCCCCAACTAAAGATATGACAATGTGAAAAAGGGAGTAAGGAATTTTTCCAAAGTTACAATTTTAGCATTCTAATGAATTACATGACTAAAAATTAGAAAACAACATACTTTCACTTACCTTAAATGTGGATGAGTTGTGTATGTGTGGTGGCTGCAAAATTCTGATCATATTCTTCTTCAAGTGGCTGAACAAGAGGAGTCATGGATAAAGAGATGAGATGATTTTTTATTGCTTCTACTAAAACTTGCTGAATCTGCTCCAAAATGCTGAAAATAATAGTCTTCATGTCTTCAAAACTCATTGGCATAATTCTTACTATGTGAAAAGATGTTCTGATGTCGAACATAGTAGGAAATTGTTGACTTAGTGGCCATTAATGGATGCCACTAGTCAACACGAGAAATCTCACCATTGATGACAATGAGAGTCAAGATGCCCAAACACATCTTGCTAGGTACGAATGATTTTGCTGATGTCGAGTCACCTAGAAGATCTGACGAACAAGAGACATTAATGTATTCTCATTGTTTGTCAGCATGAGAACTTGCCATTAAGGCATGCAAGCCTCAAGGTGTTTTTACAAAGAACTTAGACTCAAAGGACTATAGACTCAATAATTTGCATTGAAGCAGGGCTTATTTGCGGAATGAAAATGACAAGAAATGGAAAATGAAAATGAAAGATGGCAGTGGAGTGTAGAAATGGAAAATGAGCAATAAGCATGTGAATGAGCCTCTTGCTTTTATTTGTGGTTATGAATGGACAAAAAGAAATGGAAAGTGGATGTGAATGTAAATGGAAAACATGAAGTGAAATGAGGTGAATGGTTTATTATGAGGTATGAATGTGATGGAGACAATAGTATCTGAAAGTTTTTCAAGTGTTTGGATCTGATTTTGCATCAGCATATTTCCTCATTTTTGTTGCTGATCATCCTCTTATGAAACAAATTGGTCTCTTAGAGAGACACCATTCTCTTGTAGTCATTTGTCCTTCCTCCTGGAACCTGCAAAAAAAAATAATACTTCTTCTGCAATGGAATGTAAGATTATCAAAGGAGAGAGGTGATCAATCTCTCTGGTTATGATATTTACACACAAAACTAAGAATTTGTATTAATGAAACAAGTTCTCAAAGGAAAAATCAAAAGAATTTATACATGTTTTGGAATTAGTGCCTCAAGTTGAATGTAGCTTCTTTTCAGCAATTTATTTCATTATTTGTCATTTAAAACTCTAATGATGGATTTCTCATTGTATAGATCTTGTTGAGACCTTTCCAGCAATACTTGAATCATCAAAATCTGATTTTGTATGAGAAAGTTAGGCTGATTTGAACAATGAGGTTTTTCAGCTGCGGAATTGGAGAACAGCTGCGGAATTGGACTTTAGCTGCAGAATGTTGATGGTTTCTGTAGCTAAAAATCTTGAATAAAAATTTAGCCATTCATCTTTCATCATTAGTCCAAAATTAATCAATACTTTCAGAAAAACAAGCAAATAACTTATTCATTTCATTGATTCAAAATTTTTTATTTTTTATTTTAATCAAAAGAAAATTGAAAAAGAGAAATGCAATTTTTTTTTTTTTTTAATATTATATATGTTATATTTTAAAATATATACATATATAATTTTATTAAACCGGTATGTAAACACTCTACAGAAATAAGAAATGAGAACAGCGCTACCCAAAGTGTGCAAGCAATGTAAATGAGACAAGCTTGTTGAAAAAAAAAAAAAAATAGACCACTCGCCAGCTCCGGTTAAAATCATCGCGAAGAATGCGGACAGTACCATCAAGTGGATTGTGTATTCCAGGATATTTTAGCCCAAATGATAAATCATGAATTACATGGCTCACATTAACATGATTTGCATCCTCAAATATCTGTTAAGCAACAATAATATTCAAGCCGTGTACCTAAATGTGGAAATTTCCAGCAACCCTTTGAACATCAAAGACCCGACATCCTTCACCATCATAAATCATGTGGAATGTGGTTGTATGCCACGATAAGACTTTGATTTTGACTGAAATTCTTCTTCTTGATATCAGGAAACCGAATGATGGGTGAAATCAATGCAGAGTGCCGTTCAAACTCTCCACTGTGCAAACAGAAAACCGTTTTTCCTCACGCGGCAGACAAAAATGGCCTTCAAAGAACCGATAAATTCTCCCAGACCGCCACGAATTTCTTAAAACGGTTTCTGGGTTATCTAATTGACCACGTTAGCGAAAAAACCCATGTCGTGGATTTTCAAAATTCATCCTCAATCAATCAGAAAATGTGTTTGAAAATGATGTGTCAATAACAGTTGCGTTTCTGGATGTGCTGTAACAAAAATTGTTTTCTCAGAACGTGGTTCAAAATTGCGTTTCAAAATCGGGTGTTTATGCTGTTGCGGCACAATGGACACTATGGCTTTAGATGTTTCAATGTCTTCTCAACGCACTTCTTACAGAACACGTGAACAAACGGTTATGATAGCCTCTGATGGTGGTGATAAATATACTGGACAGTCAAAGTCATCTCCAGCTTGCAAAACTGAAAGTAATTTCTTCAGCAAATTGGGATCGCCTTAATCATTTTCTAATTTAAAGACGACAACAATCACTCCTCATTAGATGGGCACAACAATGCATCATCAAAGACGTAGAATTATCTGAAGGATAGAAGAATAATTATTTAGCACGGTGCCTGAATTAATGAAATTTTGAATTACTTTTATGCCTTTTGTTTCCACGCTATTGTAGAGTTCACGCTCCTCGTGAGACAGTTCTACCGGATGGCTCTGCACACATTTAGGTGATCAGTGCGACATAATTCCAAAGAGGTAAATGGCCGTGAAGGGCAGTGGCTGTTTATTTTTATTATTATTATTATTATTATTTTTAATTTGTTTTGTTAATAAAACTATATGTTATATTTTTAAAAATTAAAAATACACATATATATTTTACTAAGCAAAATGATTTATTTTTTTTTAATTTGTTTTGTTAATAAAATTACACATGTTATATTTTAAAAAATTAAAAATATACGTATGTAATTTACTAAACAAAACAATTTATTGAAATTTTTTTTTTTTTTTAAATGATTTGTTATTAAAATTATATATATATTTTCAAAAATAAAAATATACATATATATCTTAGTAACAAAACAATTTAAATTTTTTTTTTTTATTTTTTTTTATTGATTTGTTTAATAAAATTATGTATGTTATATTTTCAAAAATTTAAAAATACACATATATATTCATTAAACAAAACAATTTATTGAAATCAAAGTTTTTCATGAAAACAATTTTTTTTTAAATCGTTGAATCAATTGAAATGATGAAATTTTATTTTGTCTCCTCTTTTTTTCACATAACAATTCTTTTTCTGATCCTCCAGATCACACAAAGTGCAGGAGGAGAGCATACTCAAGAATTATTAAATTTTTTTTTTTACATAACAATCATTTTTCTGATCCTCCAGATCACACAAAGTGCAGGAGAAGAGCATACTCAAGAATTATTAATTTTTTTAGATATAAGAAATAAGGCTACCTAGTTACACTTCCCCGGCAACGGCGCCAAAATGTTTGGTCAATTTAGTGTGTCCTAAATTGCTAACATAAATTATCAACCAGGGATTCGTAAGCTGACGAAGTGTGGCGCACTATATGTGCAAGATAACCTATCTCTTACTTTTGTCGTTTTTGGATTTTTATTGATCTTGGTTGGTTTCTTAATGTGAGATGGAAATTCTAAAAGACAAGTATGGTTATGAATATTCAAGGCAATGATGTCCTTTATAATGATTTACCAAACTTCAAACTTCAAAAGGATTTTCAAACATACAATGACAAAATTAAAAGGAAATGAAAATGTGTTGCTAACCTAGTAAATCAAAACAGTGAACTATTGAGCATGAAAACCAAACTATCCTTGTTGTTGTCTAAACACAAAAGAAACTATGCTTAAAGAAATCCAGGAATTGCAACAAAGTAAATCTAAATCAAATTACATGTTTCATCAAATTCCCTCACATTAAATTAGTATGGCTGGAGGTAACCATGACAACTATGAGTAGTAGATATCTAATTTTGCAGAAAAGAAGCTAACTATCAAACTACACTCATACTTCAATCCCTATAATAAGTCCGTTGCCGAGAATGGCAGAAAATGACATGAGCAATTTATTACTATCAAATCAACTCTTGAAACAAATGTGTGAAGTACAAGAATAAGCAATAGTCTTGGAATTAAGCAAAAAGTAAATTAACGTGAGAACAATATTAATTGACCACATTGGTGAAAGATGTACAAATGCTGGTATACATGAAAAATTATGCTAAAAGCTATGATTTCAGAAAGCAATCTAAGTAAGGAAATATGACAAAATAGAATTGAAAGCAACTTATCTAAAAAACATGTAAAAGCCTCCTTGGATAGCAGGGGCCCTCTGCTACCAATTTGGTGAAGTCCTTCAGCTCCTTAAAGTTGTAATCAAAACAGCATCAAAGAACTGAATTTCTCTATTAAAAGAACTCACAAATCTACATCCCATTCCATCTTGAACTTTGTTACAAAAGACTTCTCTACTACTTTTTCCTTACTTCCTCATTACTTTCTCATTACTTCTTCATTACCTATGATAGGAGAAAGCTTCTCCTATTTATACAAAATATGAAGAGACATCTCATTAATGGGAGTCCATGAATCTCTCCCTCCATCTCTAGAGTTACAATCAAAATAGGAAATGATAAGACACATGTCTTTCTAGAGTTTTAACACAACTTGAGGAATGAGACACATATCCTCTTAGAGTTTCAATACAACAAGGAAGTGAAACACATATCCTCTTGATCCTGTCTTCTCAACCAATTCAGTTTGTGCTGGAAGTTACCACAAGGTCTTCTGAAGTCTCTTTGAGACTACATATCCTAAACTCATAACACATATATATAGATATATGTTCTATTAGTATAGTTTATAATGTAAGTTACTCAAATACATAAGTAAATAACTTTGGAAAACAAGGATCCTAACCCATATATTTATGAAAATGGTTATTTGATGTAGGGTTTTAGGTCAAATGGCTATGAAATAAGAGCTAAATGGTTATGACATAATGGAAATATGTATAAATATGGAGAACACTTTTGAGACTCAACATTATGTCTCTCTGAAGTTTTCTTTTTTCTATCAAAATTATTCATTCTTTGAGAAACTTCAACTTTATAAAAGACTTGTGTTCAATTATCAGTCAAGAAAAATATATTTAACCAAGTAAAAGACTCTTTGTAGATAAGCATCCTTATCTCTATAAATTTTCATCCAGAACTCTTAAGGAGGCAATGATTCTCCCTGTCCAGTAAACTTTTCCCTTTTTAGAGCGTAATCCTGAGTAACGTACTAAAGCTTAAAAGATAAGAGGTCTCATCAAGAGCCTCCTTACCATATTCATAGGGAAATAATAAGACTGACATTACCAATACTGTAAACCAAAACAAGGTAATGGCTTGAGATTATCTTAATTAAAAGACAAGGGGTATCATCACGAGCCAGCTTGTTCAGTTGAATTACAACTAATGAATGGCATTGTCACCATTTGGCCACCACACCAATGGAATGGCTTTTAAGTAATAAAAATAAAATTTTGTTAAAAGAGTTATTTTGGAAAAAAACAACAAGAAAAAGTATATAATTGTGGATTTATCTCTAAAAACTACATTCTTACATGGATGGGACACAAAATCATTGTTGGTTAAAAGGTAACTCTGTCAAGGCTATAGACGCCTACTTGAAGAAAATGCTCTACCTATGACAAACGAGTTCATTTAAAAACTAATTTACAAAAGCCTGCTACTTTATCTTTAATTTGAGTAATGACTGATATAGGCATAGGGATTTTCATCTTTAAGAGGATATCAAATGAATTATAATTAGATGAGTTTGTTTTATTATTCAGAGAAACATTAATTATATAATCTTTCATCTAATTTTTGTTTTCTGAACTGTTTTTATTTTGAAAGTTTTAGGAATTTTAAAATTATCAAAGATAACTGGTTCTTCCAGTGAATCGCCAATTGTTGTACCGTTCAAAAACCCTCCCATTTAATTTTTATAATAATCAATATTTTAATAATAAATGGGGACCCTTATAAATTTTTCCAAAAAGATAGCAAGTAATTTTTTCCTTTAAAAAGTGTTAAATCATTGAGCTCAGTCACTTAGGACCAAGCACTTTTTCCTTTATCGCAGATCGCAGAAGCCAAAGGTAATGCAATTAACCATTAGTCGGAATCTGCGTTACGCGATCACTAAAACCATTTTTTAGATCAAATGTTATGTTGAGCTCTTTATAACTTAATAGCCCTTGAAATATTTCTAAAATTACATAAAGAAATTGAAACATTTTTCGTATAAGGAAAAGCTGCTCAAAGAATACTCGCTCATCGCAAATCGCAAGATAGAAATAACTTTTGAAATAGCGTAACTCCAACCTTGCGATCTTGCGATACTGCGATATGGCGAACCTTAGGATCTTGCGATATGGTGAACCTTGCGATTGTAGGTTTTAACCCTGAACAGAAATTATCTACACACGAATCTTATAACAAAAATAAACAATTGCGAGAGCATAAAACATAAAACAGATAACAGATTTCCCTGGATGTTGTCAGACGACGATTTGATTTTCATTTTATTCCTTTTAGTGTTACAACACATATATATAGACATATATACAAATATTAATATAGTTGAAACATAGTAGTAGTTCCACTAATGGATCCACAAAATACAGGCATCATGAACCCCAAATCATGCAAAACCATGCACAAAACCGTAGACCCTTGAACTGGCAAATTAAAGACAAAATTTTATGAGAAGTATGCCGGACCTGACAGAAACTATGCTTCCTCTTACTCCGCATGTAGATGGTGAAAGGATATAACACATACCCAACAGCGATCTTGTGATACCACACCATGGTGATATATCAATCTTGTGATATTGCAATTCTGCGATATAGCGATGTTGCGAAATATTACCATTACAATTTTATGATATTGCGATATTGCGATTTATCGCAATCGCAAAATCGAAATTGCACTCAAATAATATCATTCGGTTTTGCGATGTGATGTTTTGACAAGACCTGAAAAAAATCACATGAAAGCCATAAATCAACTACATTTACTCTTTTAAAGGCTCGAGGAGATTTGTATCAGTTTACTTGTGCTTGCAATAAAAGTCCCATTCTTATCGAATTTAGTATTTTAATTGAATTTCCGCTCTTATCTTTGCTTTATGTTCATTTTGATTTCTCTATTGTTCAATCTTAGGAAATAACGCTCAAAGATGACTAAGGAAAAAAGATGTTCGAACCTTCTCCATCCGAGGACTCATACATGCAGTCACTCTTTAGTGATACTACATGCAACAAAGATGGTGGAACTACATCATGGGAAGCTATGTATAATCTATTGGAGGACGAAGATCCAAAGGTACTGGTAATCAAGCAACAGTTGATGCTAAAATCTCGTGTGAAGCTTCCCATTTTGAAGCAGCATGTTCTTTCCTACACAGAATAGCTGTGAGGCGTAAATTCTTGCCATATACAGATATGGTGAAGTGGATTATTGACAATGTAAATATCACGGACATGACATTTAAGAATTCAAGACAATAAGTCATGGGGTCATTTTATGCAGACAATTTGCGCAGAATTTATCATCTGCCAGAGCCTCAAAAGGCCTATGATAAATCTTTCATCGATCAGCTCGCAAAAGAGAATGAAGACCCAATATATGCCATGTAGACTTGTTGGTCTGGCTCCAGCAAATTCAAACGGGAGAAAACTGGTATGTACCCAATTGCACCTCTGTCAGCTCCACACATTTATGTAACTGCTATGATGTGTAGGCTTTTTGGGAAAGTTGATAGTACCAAGTTTTCTATGGAATGGATTCCATTAATTGATGCAGTTGTTAATGCCATGGTTATGAATTGGAGTAATATTTTATCTGACAATTTGGCTATGGCCATTAGATAGTATAGAGTTTTCTCTACTCAGATCATCCCTCCCTTTTTTATAAGTGCTTATGTAATGGATGGTATCTATTTCTGTACAAAATTTCCTAATATGGTTTGGAATTGGACTCTCAAAGACCCTACTTCTATCCATGTGTATCATAAGATTTTGTGGGAATCTCAATTTCATCCCCAATTTTATAAGATTTGTCAAAGTATTATTTTTCCAATCTATCAAACTATTTTTGATGTAAAAGCCCCTGGGCTTTCATAAGAAGCAAAGATAGATATTTTTCCAATGGTAGGATGGTTTGGTGAAGAAACATTTACTTATATCAGAGTTTTTTGGAGTATTGTTGCTCCTCATGTTCTTCCTTACTATGTTCTGGATAAGTTATAGGAAAGAGAAATTTCATACCAAACAGTAGGGGAAGGTCTTACCAAAACCCTAAAAGACATGAAGAAATCTATCTGGCCAACTTTTCCGATACAATGTTGTTCTTTTACATTGTTTGATTTTGGACACACAATTAAAGAGGTGCAAAATATTACATGTTTGAATTTGGCTAGTATTCCACGGAGACAATATGATCCCAACCATGTTGCCCAAGACTTTACGGCTTTGGTTAAAATTAGACAGTTCATTCGCGAGAAAGATGAATTTGATGACCTATTTGAAAAGGCTGAGACTTTCTCACAAGTCTTGCATTTTGTGTCAATCAAATTAACCCTAGCTGACCTCAATCATTTTCATATTTACAGAAACAAAATATTGACAAGGGTTTCGTTAGACCTATTGCAGATTGAGGAAACAAGAGAGCCTACTCCCATTGTAAGATTAGAAGAAAATTCCCATCACAATTCTAATCAAGAATCACCAGAGAAATCAATTCAAGGTTCAAAACTTTTTGAACATCAATCTAAAAATCATGAAGAATAACCTAAGGAAATTTTTGAGAAGGATACAGAGAGAAATAATGGAGAAAAAACAAAGGAGCCTTGGTTGAAGAACAATTGGAAATTAATTATACATAGGACCAGACACAAAAAATCATAATAAATGATATGGATAAATAAAGGGATAAATTCAAACAAAAGCTCCAAGTAACTCAGACAGACACAGGAATTGAAGGAACTTCTAATTTTCAAACTCCTAAACGGACCTTACAAGTTGGAAATCCAGAAGCAGATGTTGAAATCATCCCAACCTACCCAATGTCACAAATTGTTTTGAGAATTGAAGAGATACCTCCTTTCGATATATTTTATAGTCCAACACACAAAAAAGCGGTAAGGAGACAGAGAAAGAAAATAAATCTTGATTCGTCAGCAGCAACTCAAGAGAATGAATCAATGGAGGTTGGCTGGAAAGACACCCCCATTGATCCATCAAAAAACTTGACAAGGTTGTCACAATTCGCAGGTGCTTATGCAACAACTACAATGGATAAAGTAGCAAACGTTAATCTTATACTTAAAGATAAAGATGCAAGAATTCAGATGTTAGAGCAACAAATTGAATAGGAAAGACATAATATCAATAAGTAAACAGAGCTGCAGATAATACAATTTCAGAAATATTTTGAGCAAATGAAGTTACAGCACTAGGCAAGCATCACGAAAAAAGATACACAGATTCACCTAATGCAAAATTAAGTAGATAAACTTAGAAATCAGCATCAGACAAAAGAATTCATCAAAGAAACACTTGAGTTAAATACTCAATTGTCAAAACATCGAGAAATATTATGTCAAAGAATCTCAATGATCAAACCATATTGTGAAACAAGTGATACATTAGTCCATCAAATGGTTGATCATAGATTTGAATATGAAGAAGTTGATAAGAAGATCTCGGATTTTATCTCCTGGAAAGAGTCTGAGGAAGGAAGAAAAGGTGATTTTCCTAAGATTGAAGAATCCCATAGATATATTATATTTATAGATTGGAATAAGCAATTAAAGCAAGAAGAAAGGGCAACAACTAGAGCAGATGATATAGCAACCAATATAATTGAAGATATAAATGAAAACCTTCATAATATTAATCTAATTAAAGAATGCAAGCCTAGATTTTTCCCAGATATCAAAAAATTAGGGGGGCAGTGGAAAGAGACCACCAAAAATCAAATTGAAGTAGTCAAAAAGCTATCTAAGCTTGATTGTGAATATTATTGGTAGTTTATAGTAAACCATACAATCAGCGGATGGCTTTACATTGTCTAACAAATTCCACTCAAAATATGGTGCCACCTCTCTCTAATGTTGTATTCACGAGACAACTAAGATCTAAAGTCGGTCAGCCATCCCAAGTGAAGCCAATGTTGGACATCTGCAAACTGAAAAAGCTCAATGGAAAGGAAGGATCGTTCAACATGATATAGCACGTCATTATCTTTCTTTTAGTTTTTATCTTTTATTTTCGGAATTCTAAGGAAGGTTGTTTGAAACCTCCTCGGCTTTTTATGCAATGTTTTATTTTTGATACATGTGTAATATTATTTAAACCTCTTTCATGCATTTAGAGAGGGGTCCGGGATTTTATCAAAAACACTTTTCAAAAGCTTGTATTTTTGTACTTTTGTGATCCTTTTGATGAAATACATGGAACAAGATCTTTATTTTCTTGAATATCGAAGCATACTCTACTGAATTTTCATTTTTGTACTCTTAGAGTTTATTTGGTTGAAAAGAAGACAATATCAACATTTCTGATTTCATGAATATAACCTCTCATATTTGGTACTATTATATTTACGATTGAGATTTATTTATGACTTATCAATAAACTTCTTTATATTGTATTGTGTATGAGATTTGGATTATAGTTTTCCATTAAAAGCACTATTGCATGATGTCTCAGTTGTAATTCCTTATTGATTATATAATAAATTGATATATGTGATATAGTTTCACAATTATTTTTCCTAACTATTTAGTCAAAATAATTATCTTTAAACAATATCATCTCTTATAGAAATTGAATGATTTTTATTATCTTTTTCTTTAAGATATATTTTTAGATCGCATAAGTTAAGTTATTCACGGGTATAGAGTAAGTTAAATATTAGATTAAATAGATGCATGTGTTTGTTATTTAAATAGATTATTTTTGTTAGTTTAAAATCATTTTCCATTTCATCTTGTATCAAACCCATCATCATCATATCGAATCTTTGCTGGGAAACTGGTCCTGTTATCCCCAGTCGGAGCCACTATACCAAACAGAAAAGGAGCTTCTTTCAAGGTCTGGACCGGGTGGTTATCCCCCATGTTGTTGCAATGGAATTCTGGGGCTTCAACACTTCCTTCAGCTCCATTCTCAGCCTTGGGAAGTGGGGGGGGTAGTGATAACAGTGTACATATGACGTTGTATGCATGTTGTATATGTGATGTTGCATATGCAATTCCAAGTATATATGGTGCTATGTACATGTTGGATATGCGGTGTTGTGTCCATATGGCGTTGTGCGCATGTTGGCTATATGATGCTATGTACGTATGGTGCTATGTACATGTTGAATATGCAGTGCTATGTACATATGGTATTGTGTGTGTGATGTAAATATGATGTTGTGTGAATTTTCTATTGTGTGCATGATTGTACACATGGTGTTGTGGGCATGTGGTGTTATGTTCAGGTTGTACATGTGATGTTGTGCGCAGACGATGTCGTGTACATGTCGTGCATGTGGAGTTGTGTACATATGCTGTCGTGTACATGTTGTGCATGTGGTGCTCTATACATGTGTTATTGTGTACACCTTGTATAGGTGGTGCAATGTACATTTGGCATTGTGAACACATTGTGCAGGTGGTGTCGTGTACATGTGATGCAATGCACATGTTGTGCAAGTAGTGTGTGTACAGGTGGTATTGTGTATATGTGGTGCATATGGTACTGGTATACATGTGGTATTGTGTGCATGTCGTACATGCTTTGTTACGGGCATGCGGTGCTAGATATGTGCATGGTGTAGTCGTGGTATTGTGATGTGTATTCGTTATGTTGTACTTTGCATGTATATGTATTGTGTGGTATTGTACACTAGGTATAGGTGTCTTGTGTTGTGTTGTATTGTGTTTTTTTGTACACCAGTTGTAGGTGTATGTGTTATGTTGTGTGCTAGATGTGGGTGTATGCATTGTGTGGTGCTGTATGCCCTGTGTGGATGCATGTGTGTGATGTAAATTGTGCATATGTGTACGTGAGTGAAGAGAAGCAAGGCCATTGGGTGCTTTCTAGGTGTGGCAACCGATCCAGTGTGTGTACAGAAAGGGTAAAGGTAGAAGTATGGACTGATGAAGGATAAGTATCGGTACTTTACTTCAGACTTATTATGCATGAGATCTATGATTCTCACTTATGATGGTTACATGTGATTTATGATTATGGTTTATGGTGATTTCATGCGATTTGTGATTTTAATTTATGATGGTTGTGTTTGAGCTAACTAGATGTGATATGTTTATACATGATGATTTGATCAAACAACTAGTTTGACTGAAGTGAATAAGATTGCAAGTGTACCTTGTTGACAAGCTACCCATGAGGTATGATTTGAATTTATTTAAATTTATTTTGAATCTAATGGAAATTATGTGCCTTGTACAAGAAGCACAAAATGCTCAGTTGGGTGGTTAAAACTGACTGCAAGGACTAGCAGCAGTGGCAAAAGGAATTGGAACATGCAGCAGTGTGTTGGTAAAGCACTTCAGCAGGAGGGGCATTGTGGGACACTGGTACCCAATAGTGTCCATTGATTTACATGAGCATGATATGACCAGTATGATGGTTGTGAGACAGCTATATAACTTGGCTATTTGACCTTCTGATGCGAGGAAGCCTTGCCAAGGGATGGACTGCCCGGGATGCCAGCGAAACATGGAATATGAGTGACTGCACAAAAGGGGTGACCGGATTTCCCGAGGGACTATGTAGCAGAGAAGGGAAAGTCGGGATGGATTTGTTTTGGTCATTAGAATTTCCATATGGAATCATATGCACATTGGGAGTGTGCCCTAGAACAATGAGCTGGTAACTGTTCACTGAGAGTACAGTGGCGTAGGATTGTAGTGTTGGACATTGGATGTGGCTTTCACTTTGGCACTAGATTCTAGACTTCCTAGGAAGGAATTAAGTCCTGGTACTACTTTTGATGGTGGAGGTGTGAGCCTCTAGATTCCCTTTTTGTTGATATGGGCATTGTATCCTTCTATTTTTCCGATTGAGAAAATGTGTGTATTTGTATATTATTATAAATATTGTATCGAGTTGGTTTATAAATCTCCACACACAATATGAATATTTTTTGGTTCAAGAAAATGTGCATGAGTATATATGTGGTTGTTATTGTAAATACCGTAATGAGCTATGTTATAAAGCTCTAGTAAACAATATGTTTGTCATGTTTCAACAGTGGTCATTGTAAATACAACAACATGATGTGTTATAAAGCTCCATAGGAAATATGCTATGTTTTTAGTAGTTTGTTGGTTTGTAGGTGTAATTGAACAATGATGACAGTGTTGCCCCAAGGGGGAGGGTTCCGTAATAGCCCTGGTAAAAACATTCATGTAAAATATATAAGACCACAGTGGATGGGAAATGTATTCCAAGCTAAATGGTGGGAAAAACATCCTAGTGGGTGTTCATTTCGGTTATTATAGCTAAGGAAATTGGCAAAGGCAAAGGCTTTGGAAAGGCATGAGGCATTAATTGGAAATTTATTTATGAAAATAATGGAAATTAGGAGAAAATGAAGGTGAAAGGTCACAGGTTGCATGTGAGGAGGAAATTTAAGGAAAATAATGGAAATTGAAGAAATTAGAGGCCTCATTAATAAAAAAGGCTTATGAGGATCAGTGGAGAAGGCTTGGTCAGTTTAGTTTTCGAGCTCTCGTTATTCTCTCTCTCTCTCTCATACTCTTGAGCACTTAGAGTATTCTTGGAGCACTCTTGGAGAGTGTGGCATATTTGGGGATTTGGATCAAGAAAGCAAAGGAAGCGCAGGAAAGTGCATAGGACATCATGATCAACATCTACAACAGGTTCTTAGTGTAGGTACTGAGTTGCATGTATGATTTCCTCACTAGTTTTGGAATGCATGGTATTGCATTTGGTTTCTTGATTATGATATAACATGGGCATGGAGGATGGCCACAATTGACAGTGGATTTTCCTAGCCTTGCCCTTTCCTGGATAGCCATGATGATAGTGGGTTTATTTCCATTGATTCTCATGGTTCTCATGGTTCCTTTATTTATTGGGTTGAGTTATTAGTTCCTGGAGCCTTGGTTCGAAAAACGCTCTCGAGCCCGGCAAACAGTTGTTGGGTTGAATTACTAGTCTTGGAGCCTTGTTTGGAAAAACGCTCTGGAGCCCTATGTGGGTTGAGTTACTAGTCCTGTAGCCTTGGTTGGACAAACACTCTGGAGCTCAGGAACAGCTGGGGTTGAGTTACCAGTCTTGGAGCCTTGGTTGGAACAAACACTCTAGAGCCCTAGAGCAACTTGGATGGTGACCAATCCGTGGCAGTTAGTGATGTCGAATCGTGACGTGGAATCACTGGTTTCGGGTTGAGACAGTTTGGTATTTGAATCCCTAGTTTGGTGTTCATTGATTTTTTTTATAAAGTCCCACATTCATGCTTGGAATATGGCACGGGGGTGACTGGCTGAAGTGAGATTTGGCTCAGTCATGTCTATGGTCGGGTGGAATATGGAAGTCCCATTCTGAGTTGGTTTTTACATTCATTATTGAAAGGTTCAATGCCTTCGTATTTGATGCATATATGCAATGATTTATATATGGATTCTATTTCCAATGTATCCATCGTATTTATGTTGGTATTATGTTGGTTATGGGAATGCCTTGTGACAATGATGAGTTATGACTCTCTCCATGTTTTTACTTGTAAATGAATACTTAATGCATCTATGGTCAAATTGAGTGTATGATAGCTTATGATGTAGGGGAGAAATTCTTCTTAGCCATTCTCAGATAATAAATATACATATTTGTTTAAATCTGTTGATTATACCTGTAGATGCTATGTTTGTGACATGTTTGATGAAATTCATGTCATGGCTAGGTGGGGTCGAATGATTTCTAGTTGATGTGATTGCTTCCATATGTTTTTTTTAATGTTATTTACCCTCTCCTGTAGTTACAAGAAGTTATGGGCAGTGACCTAGGCTCAGGGGTTGAAAATGTGGCACAGATCTCGAAGCTACAGGCAGAAAATTCGATGTTTGGACGTTAGCTGCTACCTTGACAAGGCTATCCCATGGCTATAGGGTCTATATCGGCCCCCTTTCCCTTCCAATCCCGTTGCTAAGCCTCAAAGGGGCTAAAAATCAGTTCCCCCCTCAGGGAAAAGGGCCCTGGAAGGTTGGGTTACCTCTTGGGGATGTCAATGATGTAGTGTAAGGTGTGTTTTTGGTGTTTCCACAAGCTCTAATTTTGTAAGGTCATCTAGGAGGTTGAATCTCATATTATAGCCTCTCGTCACATGTTTACCCTAGTTGGTCGGTTACTTGGGTAGATGTGGGAAGAGGGTGTTATAGTTTTGGGGTCCAGTAGGGTTTGCATATGAATTATGTCACAAGGCCCAAATTTCTGAGTGGCCTGAATGGTTGGTGCACTCAAATGGCCTGCGGGGCCTAAATTCCGAATGTGGACACTAACCCGAACTCATTTTGGGTCTAATGAGGTTTTGCATGGGAGTGATGCTACAAAACTGAAGTCTCGAATTTTTATTATAACATGACTTCATTGAAATAAAGGTAAGGGCCAATCTAGTGGGGCTTGGTTGACATGATGATGTGGAACATGGTACATGTGACACATGGAAATAAAGAGAAGCCTTCTTGGAGGCCAAGTGGGTTGAATTTGAGTGACATGTGGCATCCTTGGAGGGGGTCCACATGGCAATGTGATGCCAACATGATGTCACCTAGGATGACACCAGCATGATGTCACCTCATACCCCGAGAGGAAGGATAAGTGCATCATGAGGATGGTCTATAGTTAACGGAGGTTGGCAGACAAGAAATATCCCTAACAACCTACATGAATATTATTATCACAGGGTTGCAGACCTCGAGGTTCCCCCAACTTGATGATGTCTACAATAGAGGAGAATGCGGTAATGAAGTTGAGGGATGGGAAGATTCCCTGACAATGGACATGAATTAGTTTTTCACACTGTTGTGTAACCATCTCCAAAAATAGAAGAAAAGAGATATCAACGCCTTAGAAATGAGCCACTTCGAGGAGGCAACCTCCAATACATTACATAAATGAACAATTCTTGGATGATACAATTTACAAAACCTCCTTTCTATATATAGGAGTCCATGGGGCCATAATGTAATCCTAGTGGGCCACGATGTAATCCTAGCCGACCTAACAATAATAATTTAAGGGCACAATAATAACAAAATGGGGGTTACAAAGGTACAATAATAACAATAAGGGGGTTACACTAACAACAATAAGGGACTATACTAGTAATATAGGGACCTAACATGCCCCTCTCCTTCAAAAAAAGTGTTGTCCTCAACGCTTGAATAGCTCTGGGTGCTTTTGTATAAAATTCTCATCCTCCCATGTAGAATCTTCAGTGGGTAAGTTCTTCCACTTGATGAGATACTCTGAAATTGATCGATTCCGTAGTTGTCGAGTTCTTGTTTCGGTGACCGCTTCAGGTTCCAATATGATTTTTCCTTCCTCATCAAGTTCTGGCAATATTGTTTGAACTGGAAGATTTTCACCTATAACCTTCTTCAAGCATGAAACATGGAAAACTGGATGTACTCGCGAAGAAGCAGGAAGCTCCAATTTGTATGCCATAGTACCAATCTTTTGCAACACCTTGTAAGGACCATAGTACTTTGGCGATAATTTATTATCCTTCTTAGCTTGCTTGAGGGACATTTGTTTATATGGTTGTAGCCGTAAAATACCCAATCTCCTACATCAAAACTTCTCTCGCTGCGATGTTGATCTGCCTGTTGTTTCATTCGATTTTGTGCCAAATTCAGGTTATCCTTTAAGAGTTGGAGAACTTCTTGCTGATGCTCGATGTGATCTTCCACTGCTTGAACCTTAGATTTTTCTCTTAAAGATGATGTGATGGATGGTGGATGATATCCATAAAGTGCCATAAATGGGGTCATTTTTGCTGCAGTATGGAAGGAAGTGTTATACCACCATTCAGCAAGAGGTAACCAGTTGACCCATTGTGTTTGTTTATAAGATACAAAACAACGAAGATATCCTTCCAAACAATTATTTACTATCTCAGTTTGACCATCAGATTGAGGATGATAAGATGAGCTATGAGCTAATTGAGTACCCAAACAAGAAAATAACTCCGTCCAAAAATTTCCAGTAAAAATGGGATCTCTGTCGCTCACAATAACCCTTGGGCTTCCATGTAGCTTTTGAATTCTGTCCATAAATGTAGTAGCAACTGTGCTTGCTTTAAATGGATGAGATAATGCACAAAAGTGTGCATACTTGGTAAGTCTATCAACTACCACCATGATGACACTCTTTCCTTTGGACTTAGGTAAACCTGTGATAAAATCCATTGAAATCTCCTCCCAACGTTGACTTGGAATAGATAAAGGTTGTAGAAGTCCCGGGGTCTTAATTGTCTCCACTTTATTCTGCTGGCAAACCAAACATTCTGCTACAAACTTTTGAATATCAGATTTAAGGCCATCCCAAAAAAATTCTTTCTTCACCCTATGGTAAGTTTTTAAAAATCCTGAGTGTCCTCCTAAAGGAGAAGTGTGCAATTCCAAAAGAATCTTTTGTTTTAGTTGGGAATTCTTACAAAGATATAAGTGATTTTTGTACCATAAGGAATCATTTTTCCAACTAAATGTATCAGATGTACTAGGATCTTGCTGCAACTTTTGAATGAGTGTCCACACTTCTTCGTCCTTCTTCCATTCATCTCTTGCTTCGGTTATCCAATCTGGTTGGATAATAGAAATGGCACAAAGCAATGCTCCCACCTCTTCATTCTTTCTTGAGAGTGCATCTGCAACAACATTAAGCTTTCCTTTTTTGTAGATTATTTCAAAGTCATAACCCAACATCTTTGTGACCCATTTTTGCTGCTCTTCTGAAGATAGTCTTTGTTCCAAAAAGTGTTTAAGACTATCATGATCAGTTTTACCTTGAAGTGTCTTCCCATTAGGTAATTTCGCCATTTCTTTAGTGCATGCAGTATTGCTAACATTTCCTTCTCATAAATAGGTTTTTGTAAATACTTTCCTTTGATTGGACGACTTTCAAAAGCAATGGGTCTTCCTTCCTGCATTAAAACAGCACCAATTCCATTTCCTGAGGCATCACATTCCACAATAAATGTTTTTGTGAAGTCTGGCATAGCTAAGACCGGTGCTAGGCACATTGCCTCTTTAAGATGTTCAAAGGCCTTAGTTGCTTCAGGAGTCCATGAAAATGCATCTGTCTTCAATAATGTTGTTAGAGGTGCTGCTATTCTCCCATAATTCTTAACAAACTTGCGATAATAGCCTGTTAACCCGAGAAATCCTCGCAACTGCTTTATTGTCTTGGGGACTTTCCATTCCTTAATGGCTTTAATTTTGTTAGGGTCTACTTTAACACCTCGTGAGATATAATATGACCCAGATATTCCACCTCTTGTACTCCAAAGAAAGCGTGATAAAATTCATAATGACCCTCATGAGTTTGAAATGTTGTTCTTGGAATATCTTCAGTCTTCATTCTAATTTGATGATATCCTGAACGAAGATCCAACTTGGTAAAATAAATTGCTCCATGTAATTCATCCAATAATTCATCAATCACAGGAATGGGAAATTTGTCTTTAATGGCGAGCTTATTGAGCTCCCTATAATCTGGACACATTCGCCATGATCCATCCTTCTTGTGTACCAATACTACAGGAGCAGAGAAAGAACTTTGACTGGGTTGAATTATACCCGCCTCTAACATTACTGCAATCATACGTTCAATTTCGCTCTTTTGGAAGTAAGGATATCTATAAGGCCTGATGTTTGGAGGAACACTTCCTGGAATCAAATGAATAGCATGATCATGATCATGAATAGGTGGGAGTCCTTTGGGAATTTCAAACACCTTGGAATGATTGTCCAAGACTTGTTGGAGATCTGCAGAAATAGATGATTTTGATGTCGGAACTTCTAGTGAGCATAATTGTGCAATTACGCCTCGTTGTTCTTTCTTTAGAAGATTTGTCATGACATTAGAGCTTATTATCCTTCGCGGCTTCCCTTCAATACCCCGTAATTCGACTTCCTTTCCTTCTGAAAAAAATTTCAAGAAAAGTTCTTGAAAATTAAAAGCTACCGTCCCCAAAGATTGTAACCATTGTACTCCTAGTACAACATCGACACCTCCCATAGGAATGGAAAGCATTGGACTAGTCAATACATATTCCCCCATGGTTAGCTTAATATTATGGCATTTTCCAGAGCAATTTATAGTTCCTCCATTGCAACCATCACTTGACATTCTGGTGCTGGGTATAGGAAACAATTTAATTCCTTGGCTACCTTACAATGAATAAAATTATGGGTGCTACCTGAATCAATCAACACTATTACCTTTTTCTTCTTGATATGTCCTTCTATCTTGAGAGTTTGAGGAGTGGTAATTCTTTCCAATGCATTACACGATATGGTCGGACTCATTTCTTCCTCTTCTAGGGTTGGTTCCTGGTGTATATCCTCTTCTTGTTCATTTTCTTCTTCCTCTTCACAATCTATGTAAAATAATTCTTCTCAGCACACTTATGACCTTTAGTGTATTTTCTATCACAACTGTAGCAAAGCCCTTTTGCTCTTTTTTCTTCCAATTGTTGTGGTGTCAACCTTGTAGGTTGTGGAAATCTAGGCATAGCAACAATTCCTTCTTTATAGAAGTGAGTGGTAGGCTTCCTTGTCGCCATAATTTTACATTCAATTTTTCTTGCCAACCTGAATGCCTTCTCCAATGAATCAGGTTCCAAAAAGCGAACTTCATGTTGGATGTTATCCTTTAAAGTGCCTATGAAGAGATCAATCCTGTGTTCCTCTGGAATATCAGTTACCCTTATATTCAATTTTTGGAAGTCCTCAATGTGCTGCCCCACTAAACCCTTTGTTTGAGATTTATCAATTGGCTAAAGAAGGTGTTGCTCTTTGTATCCTCATAATGTACTATCATTTCCTCCGTAAAAATTGACCAAGTGACAATTTTTTTACGGGAGCAAAGCCATCGATACCATACAAATGTATTTTGTTCTAAATGTAAAGTTGCAATGCGTACCTTTTGTGTGTTTTGCACATTATTGAGATCAAAATATTGCTCCATCTGTAGTATCCATGTTACAGGATCCTTGCCATCAAACTTCCTCATATCCATCTTTGGAATATGGTGGTTCTTCCATCCAACATTAGAGTTTATGAAATCACGATTAACATTTATTTTGTTCTCATCATGAGTTTCCTCTACTATCTTTTCACCATTGGGAATCATTTCTTGTATCAACTTTGTCAAACCTTCGATGTGTGATTTTATATCATTCTTCATGTTTTCCATGTTGTCTATCATTTTTTCTTCCATGTCCTCCATCTTAGCTTTCATGACATCCATCTTAGCTTCCACACTTTTCTTCAAACCATCCATCTTCACTTCTACGCCTTTCTTAAAAACTTCCATTTCATTTTTTACTTCTCTATGTGAGAGCGAAATTTGGTGCACTTGCTCTTGTAATTTTGATAGATCATGTTGCAATTCTTCATCTTCATGAGTCATAGTAGAGCCTTCTGAAGGCTTAATGGGTGTTGAATTATTACTTTTACGAAGGGCATATTTGAACTTAATCTTGAGTATGTATTGCTCTGATAACATACTGGAATCAATTCAAATTGATTCTTCAAACAAGACTTATGCAATTCGGAAAAAAAATACACACCTTTTTCTTGCTTTTGAGGAGCTCGATATTGAAATTGGATTATCTTTTCGATTGAAGCACTTCAATATTTGATTTTTGGTACCAACGTAGCCCTCTGAATTATCTTTCGAATGCCACAGGTCTGACCTGATTTGGATTCTCCAAGACAAATTTGTGTCCAATCTCCCACAATGACCTAGTTATGGACTGGTTCAGTAGAGCGAACTTGTACGACTTGCCCCGTGTCACTGTTTCATCCTTCATCTCTGAAATTGATAGAAAAGAAACTACAGTCTGTGTACTTGCGACCACTTTTTACGGCACTCCAATCCGATGCCCAGAGAGAGAGTTATTGAACTTTTCCCACGATTACCTCTTTGATATGAAATTCAGGAGCTTGAAAAAGCACTACCTTCCATAGATCATATCTCCAAAAATGTTGCGAAACAATCTCTAAAAATTTTTGACTAATTTCGTTAGGATTTCAACTTTGCACCATAAGAATTTTAGATTCTGAGCCTTCGTAGAAAAAAAGTTATAGCGCAAATTCCACGATGACCTGTTTAGGAGCCTGAAAAAAGACCTAACTTCCACAGATCATATCTCCGAAAATATTGTGAACCAAGCTCTGAAATTTTTAGACAATCTTCCTCGGGATTTCAGCTTCGCACCCTAAAAATTTCTGCTTCTGAAATTTCTTATAAAAAAAGTTATAGCGAAAATTCCACGATGACCTGTTTGGAGCAACGGAACCCTAGAATCCAAAGCTCTGATACCAAATGTTATGTAACCAGCTCCAAAAATAGATGAAAAGAGATATCAACGCCTTATAAATGAGCCACTTCGAGGGGAAACCTCCGATACATTACATAAATGAACAATTCTTGGATGATACAATTCACAAAACCTCCTTTCTATATATAGGAGTCCATGGGGCCATAATGTAATCCTAGTGGGCCACAATGTAATCCTAGCCGACCTAACAATAATAATTTAAGGGCACAATAATAAAAAAATGGGGGTTACAAGGGTACAATAATAACAATAAGGGGGTTACACTAACAACAATAAGGGACTATACTAGTCATATAGGGACCTAACACACACCATGAAGGTTCAGCCATTTAATGCCAAGGATTTAACACAAAGGCACATAGGACAGGGTGTGGTGATACGAAGTAGCTCAAGATGGCGTGGAAAATGACATGGAGGTCATTTTTGATGGGGAAAGCCTTTTGGGGCCTCATAATAAGTTCCATGTGGTATCCTTGTTGTCGTGGCATGGTTTTGAGGATAAAAATTTAAATGGACACATATTTTTGTCCTAAGGTTTTAACCCTGTACAAAAATTACCTACAAAAGAATTCTTAAAAAATAGAAAACATACAATTGTGAGAACAAAAAATATACACTTATTTTTCTCACAGAAACCAAAACTGGGAAAACTAGATTGATTTTTCATTCATTCCTTTCAATGTCACAATACATTATATACATGTCAAAGCATTCATAAACCCTTAATTCGTTAACCCTAGATGAGAACATAACCATAGTTCTCTTGACCAGATCTATAAAAATACCATGGGAAAAACCATCATGCCCAAAACATGTGTGAAAAACCATGGGTGGGTCCGCACACCATCCTTGGGTTCGCCTGACCATCCTTGGGTCTACCCAACCATCCTTGGGTCCTCCCAACCATCCTTGGGTCCGCATAAAAAAATAATAATAATAATAATATAAAAAATAAAATAAAAAATAAAAAAAAGTGGGGTGTTTCCTCGAACCCTGTGCAAGGAGGGTGGGTTGCCACTCGCCCTGATACCTTGAATATGCTCAGTGTAACGTAATAGTTCCTAAAGATATTCGTGCAAAGAATATAATACATACCCAATATTATGGGTGTCATATTGAGATAAAATTTATATCATTAGAAAGCTTTCGACAAGGCGGTCACATTGGTGACATTAGTTTTTAGTTTTGAGGAAGTTGAAAATCGAGGAAATTTTGTAACCCCATTTCCATAACAAGGCTTTGGAGATAGAGTTAGCTTGATGTAACACCTTCCATTGTCCAAGAATGATTCAAGGGGGTGGAAGGTTATGTTACAGGATGAGTTTCATTTAGCTACTATTTAAATGGATAGATTCAACCAAATTAAGGATCTCTTTAATAATTTAAAAAAACATGTTGAGTGTTTTGAGTTGAATACAAGAGATTTATGTGATAGATTTTAAATGTAATTGAGTGTCTGTAGAGAGATATACAATTAAGAGTGCCAAATATTTTCAAAGGGAGACTGCACACAAATGCCAAATTGTAATTTTCCTTTTCTGTTTGAATTCCTATATCACATGTATATTTATCTATGTGGTACATGTGTAATTTTTGTGTGCTCCAAAAATAGATTTGGATTGGATACTTAACTGTTACAAGAAGAATCCAATGTCACTAGTGATCAAGTCTCCAAGTTATTTCAGAGTTAGCACTTCAAATCTAGTCATAATACATTTTGGTGTTTTCAAGCTAAATTGTTCAACTTTTGATAGATCCATCAATTGACAAGGATGTAACCAAAAATCCATCATTTTTACGTTATCTAGATCGATGGATGTATTGGGTTAAAACATATCCAACCCAACTAGAGTTCAAGTGATAAAGTTAATCCCCAAATATCTGGATAGAATTTTGTAATTTGGACAGAAAGGTATCCAGTGTGGACCCTGCTAACGATTTTAAAAAGGAGAATTGTATTTGGATTGAAATTCATATCTAGACCAAAATTCATATGGGTTGGACCCAACTGCAAGTTACACAAGGAGTATATTTCAGGAATCACATCCAAAAGGTCATCTGGGCTTAACCATATCTATTCCATTGCAAAGTGTGCAATATAGTAGTCAACTAGATCACTAATTATCTAGATATCTCATTCAAGAAAAAAATATTTGGATCATTTGTTCACTGGGAAAACATTCAAATTTGAGCACATTTGGATTAAGGAGATATATCCAAGCCTGAAGTAGTCCAAGCTTCAATAAAGAGGATACCATATGGATTGTTTGGATCTTTGGATTATGTAAAATTATAAAGGTGTTATCCAGGTCTCTAGTTCTCTGCCCTTGTGACACTCTTTCGATCCTTGGATCCTAGATACAGTGAAATTTGGATTTTTTTTTTAACCAGAGTTTTGAGGTTTTGAACAAAGAAAAACTAGCTCTAAAACTTCAATTAAGGCATATTACCACCATTTCCATTCCAGGTGAAGGTTGTTGAAATAGATATTGAGATATCTTAAAATGAAATTAGAGAGCATAAATCCTTTAAAAGGAGAGGAAAAAGTTATTGAAGGCATCAAATAACATTGATATAATGAGAAATAACTAATATATGAATTGCATTATTCTTATGGGTTGCATCTTGTGCCCATCCCTAGGACATTAATTTATAGAAGAATATTTTTTATTCTTTTTGGAGGACTTCACAACTCCAAGGTTCCCTAGAATTATGAATTGTTTCCCTACCTTCATTTCATGTTCAAGTTTTTATTTTCCTAGATGTATATAAGACTCCCTATCTTGAGAGGGTCCTATGTCATTTTCACCACCATCCAACTATAGGCCACCTTTCACAAAAACAAAAAACAAGAGTTAGAGAATCTCAAATGATACCTTAGTTCTTTATTATGTTCATTTTTTCCATTTAAGGTTAGAATCTCATTGAAACATACCCTTCCTAAATTAACCCAAACCCACATACCTATAACATAGTCTAATATATTCCCTTGTAACATAGTCTAAGATATTTCCTTGTTATTTTATCATTTTTCTTAATTGATCTAGCTCTATTTCCTTTTATGTTTGTATATTTTCCAATGTGGGGTTTTTTTCTAGCATAACATTTCCTTGGATTGGCTTCAAATAGATTCTCCGGCTCCTCCTTTTGATTAATAAGACACCTACTCAAATTACTTGTAATAAAGTGAGTGTATCTGTAGTAAGATGATATACCTCCCATATTTTATGGATGTCATACTCACATTCGTGATATTTTCCTTTAACTTTGCCATTGGTTTCCATGGTAGAATGCTTCCCAACTAGAATAAAATAAGTTGGTTCTTATGCTCTTATGGTTTCCTTCCCCTTCATTTAATTTTTTGATTTCCCCCAACCTTTCCAACACTCTTAGAAATGGAAGGATATCTCTAATCCCAAACCACCCTTCCTATTGCATAATCTATTGTACCAAACCTCAAAGGGAATTCATAATTAAAGTGGCTATGTTAATGACATTGTTAACATCAAAAGAGAGCAATTTGATAATATACAATTTGGATGTAGTTTCAATTTTTATATATAATTTATAAGGAATCTAGAAATCCTTTTCTTAAATATATATCAATAAAACTTCTATATATTGGTATGTTCACAATATTTTGGGTCAAATTATATGAACTTACCCAACATGTTCTCTATATCCATTACGATTTTCTCCTTCCATGGCTCAAGAGACAATCGAAGAAAGTTAATCCACAATACTTGAGTAGTCATTGGCTCATTGTTAGGGTCAAATATGAGTTCTCACTCTTTTAAATTCAAACATGCAAACTCTAGAACCACTACCTTGTTCTAATACTCTTTATATATTTTCCTAACAAAACAAAATTGTTACCCATCATTTGGAAAATATACTAAAATGTGGGACATATCCCACTATTGGTAGCCAATTTTTTTCCACCCGTTTTTTCAACATAGCTTCAAATATACACCTTCCAAAAATTTCCCCTCTAATGCCTTATGTTGATAGTGGATTATCTCTTCCAATATTAATCCTTCACCAACTATAATTTTTTATCTCTCCTCTCTATTTTACTACCTTTGATCTCCTCTTCTAGGTATTATCTTCATTTAATTCTAATTGGCTCCTTCACCTAAATGTATCGACTAAATCTTTGTGCCTTCCACCCAATGATCACCACATAACACTTCTACAATTAATTTTGAAGAATTTTCAACCTGCATATTCTTATTCTTCTCCAATATTAGTTATACAAACTACTAGTATGAGGGTTACTACTCTACCTTTAAGGAGATACCTACTCATTTACTCTATTCATGATTAGAGGGGGCCATTGATAACTATAATGATACAAATCAAATCCACAATATTTCTCTTTTGGAAAAATTTAGTATACTTTTGGCATGTAATGCTTAGGTTGAAGCCCCATTTTGACTCATAGAAGAAGATGTTTGAATGGGGATTGAAAATTATTCTTTCCCTTTGTAATTGCAAAAAAAAAAATGATATGTTTGAAGCATCATGACTAAAAACGTTTCTAAGGTTGTCTCCTCATGAAACAATTGAGTAGTTGGTACAATGGGATGTTATTCCCTCCACCTAGTTTCAAATCCCACATGGGGACATCTTTGGCCTGTTGTGATAAGGCTCAAGTATTAGGCTCCCCCACTCTCATCAAGTCTCGACTCCTGCTAAGTCATAAATTCCTGGTATATCTAGCTTACCAGTTGTTAGATATAATCTTGGTGTTATAGTGGAAGCCACTAGGCTCGATCTTGGGCCTCACCTCGGATTACTCCAACGAGTTTTTGATTCACCATGGTAAAAAAAAAATGTTTCTGAGGTTTCTTGTTAACCCTAGTCCAAGGTTCCTATACAAATGTAGTTTTGGAGCCAATGAAAAAGACTTATGAAAAACCTTTAACCAAATTATATATTCGACACAAGTGATACAAACTTTAAAATTTATCTCTATTTTTTCCATTATGATGGTGGAATCCCACATTTATTGCTTCATCCTTAAGTAGGCATATTTTAGAATTAATTAACCCAAATATAATGTTATGACCAACTCATAAATGACTACCCAAGGAATTGAACTACTAACCTAAAGTTGTGTGGCACTTAAGGAATATTGACCAATTAAGATCCTTATGTTATCTTATCTTTAACTTGTATAAAAGGCATGAAGGCAGTTATATCAAAAATTAGTCACTTGCGCTAGAAGTTAGCTTTTTTATTTAAAAAATGATTGTTATCTGAATAATTTTCTCATTAAATAACTTCAATTTTAATTTAGGATTTATTGTTTAAATATTTTTTATTAGATTGAGACTATGTTTCCCATAAAACTTGTTTTTTTTTTATATATTTAACCACAACACTTTCTAGAGTCGAGGATTTGTTTCCTCGAAACCTCTCGACCCACAATCTAAATTTATTTGTATCTATTAAAATTGGGCCTCAGGGTTAGAGTTGCCCATGTATACATGCAAAAATTCCTAATACCTTTGTAGCTAATTGGACTTCCCCATCCTAACTCACAGTCTATCAATATCAAAGTGCAAAGAATTGTTATTTAATTTTCCCTTATTATTTGAATTCACTCATATAAGCTTGGATGGGCTATTTTTTTTGTGACAGCACTTCTGTTAATTCCCTTATGGTATATTCTAATGATATTTATGTAATTAATTGACTCAAATATTGGGACACGGATTTTAGAGCTTGGGGAGGGATATTTCTTGGGGAAATTAGAGGAAGCTTGGTTATTTAATGCCAATAAGGGAAACTGACCGGTGTGCCTTAAATGGGCTAATTGTGCTTTGATCCATCCATATAAAGAGAGTACGAGATCCATATCTCTCTTGGATAAGACCACAAGAAAAATAGGCCAAAAATTAAAGGAGATAGGCTACACTAACAAGAAGAGGCAAGCCAATAACAACTGACGGGGAAGTGGCATAGGGAGTTGGCATAACAACATCCCCGTGACCACATGCAATGGAAAAAAAAAAACATTGTTTGGAGACTAGCGATTGGTGGAGAGAGAGACCATGATGTAGGGGGCATAAGCAGTGGTTGAAAACAATGAAAGGAGGAGCTCACTAAGAGAAGGGTGGTGGGAATGAAAAATGGCATGAATAAGATCAAAAGAAACTAAAAATAGTAGAGTGGAGGAGAGGAATCAAGAGACCCAAGCAAGAAACATTACACAATTGTATAGATTGTGGAAGAGAAGAGAAAACATTTTGGTTGAGCATGGGAAGAACTAATTGGGGAATAACTCAATTGAAGGGATAATTATCTGGATTCCCTGTTTTAGTGGAAGGGTGAAGGTGGTGTAGTCTAGGGATTCACTTGGAACAACTGGTGGGTGGAGACCATGCTCTTTGGATTCCTGGTCAAGGGGTGCCTCGGTGGCTTCCTTTGCTTTTTTTCTAGTTTATTCTCTGTGAGTTCTGGATTCTTGATTTAGGGTAGATCCATTGAGGGAAATTCTCTAAGGGTGGAGGTGTTGTATCATGTATTCCATTGATTAGATAGTGGATAGAGGTGGAGTAGCCTTTGGATTCCCTTTTTCAGCTTGATGTCTTCATTAGCTAGTGGGTGTGTTGAGAAATATGGAGGCTTAAAAATTAAGATACATTTATTTGTCATGATAATTACTTGTGAGTTTGTTGGATTATTTATTAGATTTATATTTTCTTCTTCCATCAAGAAATTACCAATAGTTCACAAAATGAAGATCACAGAATAAAAAGAACATAAATATGTAGGCTTCAAGCCAGGGAAAACCCCCTCCAAGGGGAAAGCCCAAAAAAAATTATCTTCTTATATAATCAAATCAAAGTGAGAAATACAAGACCCAAATCCAACCTCCAAGATGCCAATTCAAGCCCTCCAACATCATCAATCTTAGTTATAGTAAATAACATCAATTTATGCCACAATATTTTGCTCTTATATCATATTATCTACCATAGAAGACCAACATCATCTGGTATTATTTTTCCATAGGAAGGTTGCATCAATCTTCACATAAAACTTGCATCAATTTGTAGAAGTAAGACCTCAAGAACTCACACTTATTTAGCCCCTGAAATCTGCACCTTTATGCCTCATAAGTTATCTTAGAAAGAGCACTGGATTTTCTTATTCGAATTGGAGTAGGATGTATGCCAATATATAGTTTTTCCAACATATGAAAAAGACACATATTTTCAACGAGTCGACTTGTCATCCACGAGGGCCAACTTAGCTTCTTGATGTTATTTTACCCAAATTACATTTTGAAAATTATTTTTCCTTGTTCTTTACAATTGGTCCAAATATGACTTTGACTCTATGACTCAACAAAACCTAGAAGCATGAAGTACAAGCTTAATGAAATAATTTTTTTCTTTTTTATCTTTTTACATAAAGATACAAAAAAAAAAAAATTATGAAGAGCAAACCTAGTTACAATTTCGAACACTCCCTCTTAACTAGGGAGGTATTCATAATTCCACAACCAGTACAAGGATACTCTCAAATTGGAATATTCTCATAGGAAGAGTCAGATTGATAAGCCATCTTTAAGTGTCAACATCATAACTAGCATTGTCAATCTGCACAATATCAAAGCATTGACTAACCAACTCTAACTCTCCACAATATTAGAGAAAAATGCTATGAGGAATACATATGGACACAGCCATGGAATATTATAGGTGCTAATACTCGCAGGTGGGCTAAATTTCCATGATTTTTCCACAAAAAATATTTGCCAATTTCCATTTTTTTATAAAAACGATTTGCCTAAATTTTACAATATCAAATTATTTTACCTTAAAAATCACCAACATTATATAGAGACTATATATAAAATCATTATAAATTTGAATAATTTTACAAATATATCAATAAACATTTCATAGTTTTCATATTAGGGACTAGTGAGATTCCTCAATGTTTTTAAACTTGAAGAAAATTTTCCATCCATAAATTTTCCCTAGACACCACCATAACTGCCTCAGAAGGAACATACCCCATTCGGATGTTCACCAAGTGTGTACTTACAGGATTATTCTTATCTTGGATTCCCAATCCTCTTCCCAATCCTCAAATAATATTTGTCTTCCTCTACCACTCTTATCTTGGATACCCTATCCAATCCTCAAAGAGTGTTGGTCCACGAGACTATTTCCTATCTTAGATTCCCAATACTCAAGGAGTACCAGACCCAGATGCTTATCCAATCCTCCATTCTCCCTCCTAGTGCTTTCCCTAGACTTATGGTTGTTATTCCTAGACTAGTGCATGACACATGGAGAATACAGTGTCCATCATCACTCTGTCTCAACCAAGAAGGGGATTCTTACTCCTTCTCAAATATGGAGGAGATTTCTTACTCCCTCTCAATTAGGGAGACATCATCACAATCCTTAGTTGGTACTTTCGTGGACATATATTTGTATCTACAGGGATCCTTTCTCACATTACATATTTCCTATACTTTGACCTTCCTGGGAATCAAACATTTCACGGAGCCAAATTATTTTACATTTTATCTTCATGACAAGGTTTCTCGGTTGCTAACACGTCGTAACAAACTTTGACCTTTCTGGATCTCGTCAATCATGCAACTTTATCATCAAATGGTTGATATGTCATTTTCAAGGAGCGAAACTTGCTCACAATTTCTAGCACATGCATTATATTCTTCATAATATATTTTAGCCTCATTTTTCTTCAAAGATTCATATCTGCTTTCCAATATTTATTCTTCCCTCATGCTTATTCAAGCCATCACACAACCCATGTGTTAAATGATCAAACCAAACAACTATAGGTACATCAATATCAACCAACAAATATTCTAGCCTTTGCATGTTTCTATCATATGTCCTTCCAAGGAGCCATACCATATTCCATCATTATCAAAGTTGGAAAATCATAATAGCCTCTAGTCAAGGTGTGAAGTTTTTTGCTACTTTCTCCCTTTGAGGTCAACATTCCTTTGCATGGTTTATCTCATATTGCAACTGATTTTTGCTTCATGATCTTCATCTTTCAATCATAAAAAAAGGAATGAACCAATCAACAATATTTAGTATTGTATTCATCAAGGTTTTCACAACTCCCTCTTTTCAACTAAGGCGAGTGAACTTCATGTCCTCTAACTATTCCTTTCTTCTTCATCTTCGCTCTTTGCCACGTTCTTTTACTTTTTCCTTTTGTTATTCAAGCTTGACCTGCAATATTTATGAAAGAGAAAAGTACAATGATGAAATAGCTAAAACCAAAATGTAGAATACTTATATTTCTGAAGAGGGTTAGCTCCCCCTTAATTTTGGACTTGTTCACCACCCTAGTCTCCATTTCATACCTATCAAACTCAAAAGATAGATTCTTTTTATAGCAAAATAAATTAGTTAGGGTTCCTTTTTCTAGGGTTTTGCAATCTAGTTCTCATATAGGGTTTATGAACCCTATATACCAAAAATGTTCAAAATTGTAATATCTACAAACCCAAGATTATTTTTAGCCATCAAAATATACCATGCAAAGCTTCTACAAGTAAGCTGCAAAAACCTAATTCATTTCATATGATTACAAGAATTAGTCTTCATATGCCACATATTATCAAACTTTTACATGTCATTGTCTCTAATTCATACCCTTATCATGATCATCTCCATGACCTAAAACATTATAAGCAATTGACATAGGTCATAGTAATTATACATACCTCTTTTGAATTTTACTTGTTATAACGCACTCCTCCCACATTTACCTGCTTTCACCAATTTACCCAAGGAAAATATGAGATGAGGGTCACTATGATAAGACTCAACCTCCTATATGACCTTAAGGAAATGGAGTCAACAACTTAAGACCTTACTGACTTCCCTCAGATGCTACAGTGACCTCTAGGAGCAACCTAACCCCTCCAGGTGTCCGACCCCTCAGATAACTATCTTTTTCACCGAACTAGAGCCTCTTTCACTCCCTTTCCAAGGCATGAAATCGAATATAGGCTTGCAAACACTCCCATAGGCCTGCCTACCAACGCTTATGGACTTTTCCAATAATTTCTATGCCAAAAACCCCAAATTTTGAGCCACTTTTTTCAGGGCTAGAACTCAGGCCTCTTCCCAGAACTCATTGAAACTTCTAGAAATATGAATGACATAGAAACAAAGCTTATAAACCAATACTTGACCTTACCTCTCCCAACCGGGACTGAAATTTCATCAAACACTTGGTAAACAAACAACCTACAGATCATGAATGCAAATCTGAACATAAGGATCTGAAAACTAATCTGAGGTTTGACAAGAAGGATTAATTCCTTCTCAAAATGAATGTCATAACACCAATTAGGTCTTGAATTCATTATTCTTTCAATTACAAGTAAAAAACATGAAGATATCCATGACTAAGATTTGTCATGTAACCATGCTTATAACCAACATATAACCAAATAAATAACAAAGATAGAACAACCATTAAATCCAAATAATAACAAGTACATTTACGCATCAAAATCAAAAGAAACTTAGCTCTTATTAAACATATGAAATTAAATCCAACCAGGTCTGGGACTTCCACGTACCACCCAACCATAGATTGAGCTTAACCAAATATTTCTTTCAGCCAATCACCCCCGTTCCATATTCCAAGCATGAATTTTGGATCTCATGGGATAAACCAATCCAAAAACAACCAAGGGAATCCAAAGGTTATACCACCACAACCCTCACCATATTGTTATCTCACCAAAACCGGTTCCGAGATGAAAAAACCAAACTGAGCTTGGATGACTCGGAATTCCTTCACCATTCCTTGAGGAATTTTCCTGTCTTCACCCACTTGTTGAGGGATTACCGAAGAAAACCATCTCCACCCCCAACCCTTGGGATTTTCCTAAGACCACCTCACCCAGATCCAAAACATTCTGACAATCCAAAGCTCAACCGAGAATCCCATCATACCATAGCTATCTGTAAATGGAAAGGTAAGGATAAAATACATTGTTGAAACCCGACAAAATCCATGCCAATGACATCAAAAGAACCAAACACCAACATGCAAATACCATGCATGTCAAAAACATCTAGGAAATAATACATGCAATTTATTACTTTAAAGTATTGTTGTTGAAGTTGCTTGATCCAACTTTTCCTTTATTGATCCTTGCTTTCCTTTGATTTCCTTGTCCTTCCTTTGCTTGCTTTATTTCCTTATCCTCTTGGTGATCTTCTCCTCTCTGAAACCAATTCCAAAACTAAACTAACAAAAGGCTAACAAAAATATACCAAGTGATGCTCCAAGGTATTTTAATTATTAATGCCTCTAAATTTCTTCATTTTTCCTCTATTTTCCTTCAATTTCCTCCTCACATGCAACCTATGACCTTTAACCTTCATTTTATCCTAATTTCCTCTATTTTCATAAAATAAATGCCAAAAATACATTTTTGCCTCTTCAAAGCCTTAGCCATTTCCTTTTTCAATTTCCCCTTAGCCATAAACACATCAAGTGATTCCCACTGGGATATTTTTCCCAACATTCAGCTTGGAATAAGTGTCCCTTGACCTTGAAATTATTTTTCGTTTATTAAATTTTATTACATGAAATTTTAACTCAGGGCTGTTACACCTGTCTTTCTTTGTAGAGATCAGGTCTAAATAAACTTATGTCAACTTCATTGATGTCACTCTTTCCTTTTATTATGTATAGGGAGGAGATCTAAATAGTGTGACTTACTCAAGTACCACCTATATATATTTAACACTTCGTTCTTCAAGCTAGGATATGAACTAGGTCATATAGATTTCTCTTCCACTTTAGAGATGACCCACCCTTATATCCATCAATCATTATTGTCCTATGTATATAATATTGTCACATGAAGATCATTTGGTTACTACCAAATCATTGATATGAGGCAAATGTCAAGAATTCTGTAGATTTTCACTTCCATACATCTGCCATAGATTGTATTCCTCACTGGAGATAACGTAAATTAGGGTTGATATCTTTTCGTGTATTCTTCAAATATCAACAGATATTTTCTTCACAAATATCATCAACAAATATTCTTCTTATATACCATATATTTTGTCTTCATACTATAGAGCTAGTGTTTATGATGCAAAGATAGATTTTAGCTTCATTTTTATATCAGTGATATACCTCTCATCATTTTTCTCTTCTACGTGTCAACATAGGTTAGGGCTTCTTACAGAGATGATAGCCTAAGCATCACAGAGAATTACAAGAATTACGTCCACTCCCACAGAAATAGGTGTCAAGGAGATTCGTCTGGAATATGAGAACTTTTCCAAATCCTTCTGTTATAAATATACTGGCCACTACACAGAGATCAAAATTATGCCTAGAATATCATCCACATCACAGAGATTAGAAGCCATTAGGATGCCCAAAAAAATGTCCAAGAGAAGTTTTTCAAATCACCAAGGATGGGAGCTACATAAATGTGAATTCTATAGTTGCAATATTTGAACCTCATACAGGTGAAGAGCCATTGTAATATAGACATCAAGCTTCTGATATATAACACCCACAAAAATATACATCGATCATTTATACATATTACATGCCATAGAGTGGTTATTGTATTTTATGCTACTAAAACTGAATCGATATTTATACAAGCCAATGAAAGCTTCACACAGAAATTATAGGAGTAATACTACGCGAGTCTATGGAGCATAGAGCAAGCTACTGCAAGCTACAAGAATGAGTAAGATACAATTCTACTATGCCAGTGAGATATTACTGTATTGAATTCTAAGCCTAGGGATTTCAGCGATGTAACAAAGAGATTAGTATTTTCATTACCATTGAGATCAGGGTCTTCTTCAAATATCTTAGATCATATTTTCATAGATATATAGGATAGTTTAGAGATAAGTCACTATAGAAATCAAGGTATTATTCAAGTCACAAAATTTGTATCACAGAGATGGAAGATTATTCATATGGCCATAAGTTTTTCTAGTCCACTAAGACAAAATATACAACCACAAAAATTTGTCCAATAAATGTCACAAAGAGATATGAAAACCTCCAAGAATGCATCAAAATTTAGAGCATAGACTTCAAATAGGTAGGAATAGACTTATGATTTGAGTTTCTAACTTTGGAAATACTTATAATATTGTTGGAGTAGACTTCTCTCTTCTCATGAAAGTGTCTTTCCTAAGCTCAACCTTCCATTTAGGACTAGAGCGAGGTAAGACAAAGATGATAAGAGCTTCAAATATTTATCACCTTCTTTCATCCTTCTTGATTACAGAAGAATACACTAAACAAAACTTGGAGTTGCCTTGTCATATCCTTTTTCTTCATCTTCCATAGAGAAATGCCAACACATTGTGATCTTCGGGCCTCCTTTTTTTAAACCTTAGCTCTGATACCATGTTGAGAAATATTGAGGCTTAAGAATTTAGATAGATTTCTCTGCCAAGATAATTACTCGTGAGTTTGTTGGCTTATTTATTATATTTATATTTTCTTCTTTCACCAAAAAATTACCAAAAGTACATTTAAATGAAGATTACAAAAGACAAAAGGACACAAATTTGTAGGCTTCAAGCTAGGGAAAAACCCCTTCAAGGGGAAAACCCAAAAAAAATCTCTTCTTATAGAATCAAATCAAAGTGAGAAATCCAAGACCCAAATCCAAACTCCAAGATGCCAAGTCAAGCCCTCCAAAATCATCAATCTTAGTTACAGTAAATAACATCAATCTATGCCACAAAATTTTTCTCTTATCTAATATTATCTACCATAGTTACCGACATCATCTGAGATTATTTTTCCATGGGAAGGTCGCATCAATTTTCACATAAAATTCGCATCAATTTGCAGAAGTAAGACCTCAGGAACTCACACTTATTTAGCCTCTGAAATCCACACCTTTCTACCTCAAAAGTTATCACAAAAATAAATCCAAATTTTCTCGGCCCGAATTGGAGTATGATGTATGCCAATATATAGTTGTGCCACATGAAAAAAATCACATCTTTTAATGATCTGACTTATCATCTAGGAGGGTCCACTTGGCTTCTTGAGGTGATTTTACCAAAATTACATTTTCAAAAATTATTTTTCCTTGTTTTATAAAACTGGTCCAAATAGGACTTAACTCTTTGACTCAACAAAACCTAGAAGCATGAAGAACATGCTTAAAGAATATATATATAGATATATATATATATATATATATATATATATATATATATGTATGTATATATCTTCTTTTTTTCTTTTTACATAATGATACAAATATAAAAAATTATGAAGACTGGACCTAGTTACAATTTCCAACAAGGTGGAGGTGGAGTAGCCTCTGGATTCCATGTTTCAACTGGACTTCCTAATTATTTGGTGGGTGGAGGTGGTGTAGCCTTTGGATTCCCTATTTCAACTTGATTTCTTACTAGTTGGGTGGAGGTGGTGTAGCCTCTAAATTCCCTATTTTAGCTTGAGTTATTAGTAGGTGGTGGGTGGAGACGATATAGTCTATGTATTCCCTATCTCAGCTAACATCATTGGTTATATCCCTGAAGCACCCTTCCTCAAGCTCTAAAATATGGCTTGGGGGTGATTGGCAACAAGAAAGATAGAGTGTAGGCCAATCTAAGGTTGGGAGGAGATTTGAAGTCGCAATATCAGTTTCTAGACTTCTTCATAAGATAAGTGTCGAATTATATTTTTATGCATTTGAATATTACGTATATGTATTTTGTGTTGTCAAAAATGTTTATGCTAATAATGAGGAATGTGATTTCCTATATGAGTATGGAACGCTGATTTATTATGTAATTTCTTAGGAATGGTTGATTCATGTATTTTCTTTATGAGCTTGAATCTCAATAATTTTATGTCGTGAGTGATATATGAATCTCTATGTTAATATGAGCCTAGAATTAGTCTAAATTTCTTGCATATAAAAAATATGGGTAAATATATGTTATTAACTAAATTCTTGCATTGAAATTATTTGAGTAACATGGATTTATATATAATTGTAAAGTTTAAGAGAGATAGTGATATATGTAGATATAAATATCTGTATAGATCGGACGAGGGGATTACTATAAGCTCAATAGGTATAGCCCTATTGACTATATGTTGTTGGTTGTATATATATATATATATATATATATATATATATCATTGCATGTGAGCACCAAGTTTAGGAGAGGCGGGCCTGGCCGAGAGCCCAGAGTCCTTGAAAAAGACTCATGACTATATACATTTATATATATATATATATATATAAATGTACAAGAGAGAGGGGTCATTAAAATGACCAAGTATTAAAGGCAGATGGGAACCAATTCCCAATAGTTAATGATGTGGGAATTCTTGTCTCGTGGTCGCACGACTTCAAGAGCCCTAGAGGCATGTGCAATAAAGAATGGTTGAGAGAATGGCCGAGACAAAGAAATTCTTGACAAATAATGGGAAGAGGGATTTTTGTCTCTGGCCTCAAGGAATTACAAAGGATGAAGGCCTAAGACCCAGGAAATGCAAAAAATATTATAATGTAAAACTCATGTTTGCGCAAGGGTCGGAACCTAGGTGGAACCCAGGCCACCTGACAAGATGATGTGAACATGATGTTAAAGTGACATCACCTCGAGCTAATGTCATCTTGCAAGTTTCCATAGAGAAGCATGGAAGAAGGTCGAGATCAATGGCTGAGACTAGAAATAAGTCCAACAATTACTGTGGAGACTTCTCTGTCTTGGGGCCTTGGAAATTTATGGGATAAGAAGGGAAATAGGTCTCGAACTTAACATGGGACTTCTCTATCTTGGGACCATGGTGAGGCTGGTAGGGTGCACTAAGGGAACACACAAAGGATTGAGGGTCGTGAAAGGAAATCCTATTGTAAATTGGCAAGGAGGGATTTCCATCTCACCTCCATGTTTTGTAAAGCACCCCATAACGTATTGAGGAAATGGACAAGGGTCGAGATGGAATTATAAGGGAGTTAAACAAACTGCAATCCCCAGAGGGGGAGTCGAGCAGCGGCCAAGTGTAATGAGGTGGCACATGCCACATAGGCATACCACAAAGGTATGGTACTAGACTACACGGAGACGTGGACCCACACAAGGATGACATGGCATGAGATAGAGTGCCATGTGGAAACCACATGGGGACTACGTGAGTGCCAGGTAGCAGAACTAGTGAAGTGGCAAGAGGTTATAGGTTGAATTTTTAAATGGCCATATATTTTTATCTGGAAGTCAAATTAAGGAAAAATTTATATCGTTAGAAATGTCTCACAAAAGTGGACATAATCGTAATGTTTATTTTGGTTTTCAAGGAGTTTGAAAATTTTCAAAAATTTTAGACCTCGTTTTCATAATAAGACAATGGAGGTTTGACCAATAATAGTAACACCTCCTACTCTTAGGATGGGCTATGTGGTGGAAGGGGTATGTAATATAGTGGTATTAGAGTAATGGTTTCAATACTAGACCTTTGGGAGTAAATTGGAAGCTTTTTTACAGAGTTAATAGAGTAGTATGTCCAATGTTAGACCGTTGGAAACAAAGCCGAGACCTTGGTATAATACACCAGGGAGTAAACCATTAATATATTTTTTAGACATGATTTCTATTGCATGTTTTTGTGGCATTGATTCATGGATTATATATTTACATCAATTGTTTCATGGGAGCTAACTTGTGAAAATTGACGTTTCAAATATTAATAACCATGTGTTTATGGAAAGAGTTCCAAGGTAATGATGAATAAATGTATTTTATGTGATGACAATTATGTGTGTGTGACAACACATAAGAAGACACTCAGGGCTAAAAGAAATGACCAATAGAATTTTGCAGTATAGAATTGATAGGTCACAACATGGATATGAAGAGGAAGAATCAATTGAGAACAAAGGAGAGGCAAACTCTCCTAATTTGATGAATACATTGAGAAGTTTAAGGGATGATATAAGGAGTTGCAAAGCTAAAAATGAGAATATTTGCAGGTCATAGGAGAGGCAAGTTGAGGTGAATGCATTCATACTACAAATTCTCTCATACTTACAAATAAAAAATCAACTTGAGTTGGGAGCTAGCCATACGGTTAAGCAGAGCTCATCAAGACAAAGGAAACAAGAAGAAAGGACTAATGGAGAAAATGAAAGTAAAACTAGGAAAAGACATGTTTTTTTAAGTGAAGACACGGTAAGGGGAGGAAATCCAATGAGTACTCTAGAGAGAAGGACAAGAACTCATGGAAAACAATCTGATGCTACTCATAGAATACATCATCATCATAGGGGAAGGATGGAAGAGGAATATATACTAGAGGAATTCAATAATGCCAGGCCTAACACTTTTGATGGTGAGGTAAAGAAGGCAGAGGATGTTAAGGCATGGTTTCTTGGGATGAAGAAGTTATTTAGAATCCACAACTACTCTTAGAACATGAAGTCAAGGGTGGTTACCTTCAGTTTGCAAGGCAAGGTGAATATATGGTGGGATGGCTTGAAGAATGTGAAGAATATAAGGGAAGAAGTGTTGTCCTAGATTGATTTTGAGGTATATTTTAGGGAAAATTACTTGTATGAGAGGCACTTTAACCAAAAATCCGAGGATTTCTATGAACACGAGATGGGGCAGATGTTAGATAAACAATACACCACAAAATTCTTAAAACTATTAAGGTATGTACCCCACCTCAAGGATGAAAAGGAAAAAAAAACTGAATGTATATCGTTGGGTCCTCGCTATCATTTAAAGACTGGATCAATTTTGATGAAACATGAACTCTTGAGGATACAATAAAAAAAATTAAGACACTAGTACGAGTAGTCTAGGCACAGGCCAGAGTATACGGGTGATTGGAAAGAAAAAGGAAGTCTCAAATTGAAAGGAAACAGGTAGGGAATTACAGGGCAATGACCTAGAGAAAATAAAAGAAGTTCCACCACCACCAATAGGAGTGAGTTACAACATAAATTCAACACTACTAACACATGTCATTCTACTCAGACCGTAGGAGAAGAGGTCAAAGGCTACGGAGGAGGACCCTTTAAGTAATGGACTTGTAGGGAGAATCATCTGAGGAGGGTTTTCTCACAATGTAAGAAAGATATTTTGAGGTTGTACAATGTATAAGCAATAGAGACAATTAGAGGAATGTCTCAAAATGTGCCCAAGATCTGCACTACCGTGGATAATAGAAAATTTTATCACTATGCATCTATTATTGAGATGGAAGGTACGATTTATAATTAAAATATCTCTAATTTAATTTATCTAGGGTTAAATTTTAGCTACATTAGCCCAACAGTGGTTGAAAAATGCAATTTGGCCAAAGAATTGGATAAGGAATCATGGTTGGTTAAGCTAGACACAAGAATGTAAAGGAGAGTAGAGAACATGGTAAAATTGTGCCCATTTGTGTTGGGTGTTATTCCTACAACAACAAATTTAGCTTTTTACCTCTGGGCACATATGACACATTGTTAGGAATAGAATATTTAGACCTTCATAGAACAAAGGTCAGCTATTTGGAGAAGTCGATTGAATTCCTTAGAGAAAGAAATAAAAGGATTGTGCTACAAGGAAAGTGAAAACCCATATCAATGAGGTTGATCACAACTATGCATGCCAAGAGAAGTTTCCAGAAAGGATGAAAAATGTTCATTTTCAAGAAAATGATAGTGTTTAAATTGATGGAAACAACAATTTATTGGAGCACCCAATATTGAAAAAATTTCAAGATGTGTTTCTAGAGGATTTGTTAGAAAATTATATATTACAGAGCAATGCAACATATAAAATATGCAGAAAACACAAGCACACAAAACACATAAATCCGGAGAGACACAGATATACATGGTTCACCCAGTTTGGGCTATGTCCTCCTCGAACAGCCAATCCTTCTTTCTATTATGCAAAATGAAGAGACACAACCTACATCAGATCAGTTGTAATATCCTTTGTTCTCTCTCATAGACTCTCTATCAGTTTCTCGCCCTGAGAATACACATACAATCCACAGCCGCAATACAATACCCTCGTACAAAACGAGGGGTTGATTTCTAGAGAAAAAAACCTTAAATCAAACATAACTTCTATGGTCAGACCATCCGACAATGAACATATCAGATTGACTAGAAATTACTATACTTTTACAAGGCAATTTTACATATGTTTTTAGCTTTGGGGGTGTTGCCCCTGGACCCCCCGCCAGGGGGGGGCTCCCCCCTGGGACCCCCCAGGTAGCGTACAATTACGGGCAGCGTTGCCACCCCGTTAAGAACAGGGGTCCAATGTTGTGATACAAAATAAAGAATATAATCAGGCTCCACACCCAACAATCTCCCACTTGGAGTCTGATTGTAGAAACTCCATCGCTGCTTCATTTGTTGGAAAATTACTCCACTTTGGACCTAGCTGTTTCTCATCTTCATCATCATACTTGAAGATTGATTGAAACTGAGCATAATCTTAGTGTCTCCCTGGTTATAACTTTTGTTAGCATATCTGTATGATTCTAGCTAGTGTGTATCTTTTCCAGCTTCAACTATCCATCTTCCAACACTGACCATATGAAATGGTACTTGAGTTGTATGTGTTTAGTCCTGGAATGAAATGTTGAGTTATTTGCAAGATGAATGGCACTTTGGCTATCACTGTATAACGTTCCCATATCATGCTTCTTACCCAATTCATCCATAAACCTTTGTAACCCTTGTAACTAAATACTTTATTAGCTACTGTAGGAAAGTAAAGAACATACTTCTCGGCTTCGTTGAAAGTGCAACAACACGACGTTAAACCTAACGAATCAGCTTGTTCCACCTAGTAAAATAGCATACCGCGGTGGTAGCTCCTCCTTATCTTCTGGCTCGCATTCGCCATATCTCGTGACAATATATCCCTAATAGAGTATCGTTTGAAATCCACTCAAATCATAATGTTTTATTTGTGGTACCTCAAATATCTGAGACGACACCGCCATCCATTCTATTTTCCCCTCGGATTGTTCATGTACTCATAGTAACTCCTATCTATTAGAAGGAAAATCTATTTCTTCGGTCTTGGGTCATGACTTTACTGGTTTAGAAAATGTATTAAAAATATGTACTAACTGGTTTTGCATTTTGCATATTAAATATTTTCAACACCTTTTGTATGTACTCATTCTGACACAGTGTTAATTTGCGATTTTTCCTGTCTCTAGTTATTCTCATACCAAGTATTTGTTTTGCAGCTCCAAATCCTTCATTGCAAATGAATTTGCCAATTTTCTTTTGAGCACATTTATTTCCTACATGTTAGACCCTGCAACAAGCATGTCATCTACATACAATAACAATATAATATAGCTGCCATCATTTTGATTTTTCAGATAAACACAATGATCAGAGTGACATCTAGTATAACCTTGTTCAGACATAAACTTGTCAAATTTTAGATACCACTGCCTTGGAGCCTGTTTTAAGCCATACAAACTCTTCTTTAGCCTGCACACTAATTTTTCTTTCCCTTTGACCTCATATCCTTCTGGTTGCTCCATATAGATCTCTTCCTCCAAATCTCCATGGAGAAATGTTGTCTTTACATCTAACTGTTCAAGATGTAAATCTTCTGCTGCTACAAGACTTAAAATATTTCTGATTGAAGTCATCTTAACAACAGGAGAAAATATTTCATCAAAATCAATACCTTTCTTCTGTGAAAACCCCTTCACCACAAGTCTAGCTTTGTACCTCTGTTTTCCTCCATCTTCTTCCTTCAGCCTGTAAACCCATTTATTCTGCAATGTAGTTTTACCTGCAAGAAACTTGACTAAGTCCCAAGTCTGGTTATGCATTAAGGAGTCCATCTCTTCTTCCATGGCTAGCTCCCACTTCTTCCTACTTTCAACCTGCATTTCTTCTTCATAACATTTAGGTTCACCAGAATCAGTCAACAATAAATAATATAATGAAGGAGAGTATCGTTCAGGGGGTCTACTTATCCTGGTAGATCTTCTAACACCACTTTCAGGTGTTTGAGGTGCCTGTTGCTGTTGTGGTGGTTGCTAATGTTGTGGCTCTTGATTATTATTATTTTTAGGCACCTTTACTTTTTTTGTGATCTCATCAAGAACTGTGTATTCTTTGTTTTCTTTTTCCTGTTTCTTTTCCTGCAACTGATTCTTATACAAGACCTTTTCATTGAATATTACATCTCTGCTCCTAATGATTTTGTGATTTTCATAATCATATAAGCGATAATCAAAATCATTAACACCATATCCAATAAAGGTACATTTCTTTGATTTTGCCTCAAGCTTTGTTCTATTTTCTTTATTAATATGGACAAAAGCCTCACAACCAAAAGGCTTTAAAAAAGAGTAGTTTACCTTTTTACCTATCCATGCTTCCTCTAGAATACCACCATACAAGGAACTTGAAGGCCCTCTGTTTATTAGATAAAAAACAGTATCTACAGCATCTGCCCAAAATTGTAAAGATAATCCTCCATGCAATCGCATGCACCTTGCATGCTCCATGCTTGTTCTATTCATCCTTTCTGACACACCATTTTCTTGTGGTGTTCTTGGAACTGTCTTCTCTCTGCGAATTCCATGCTCTGAACAATACCTAGCAAACTCTTTGCTGCAATATTCATCTCCATTGTCTGATCTGAGACACTTTGACTTCTTTCCTATCTCAATCTCAACCAAAGCTTTCCATTTCTTGAAAGTATCAAATACATCAGATCTATTCTAAATACAATAAATCAAAGTTTTTATAGTTGCATCATCAATAAAAGTAGCATAATAATGAGAGCCACTAAGAGATGATACCTGAGCAGGTCCCCATACATCTGTATGCACAAGCTATAATTTTTCACTCTTCTTTTCTTTTCCAACTCTGAGAAATTGAACTCTCTTTTGTTTTCCATAAATGCAATACTCATAGAAATCCAAATCAATATTCTTCAAACCCGGCAACAAATTTCTTGATTGAAGAATATTCATCCTCTTCTCACTCATGTGTTTGAGCCTATGATGCCATAATGATGCATCTGCTCCTTTGGAAGTTAAAGCATTAGCAAAGTTAGAAATACCATTGCATAAATAAAATGTACCAACCTTTTTGCCTTTTTCTATTGTTGGTGAGGTAAATCCCCTCTACAAACAGAGGCGATCCCACTAGCCCTAGAGTGGGTCTAGCCACAAACGAAACAAGCTATAATATTGATTCCTAGTTAACGAATGGACAGAGATTAGATAGATGACTTACCGGAGGTCCTACGCTATTTTTTTCATCGGAAAGAGTGGCTGCCTCTCGCTCCTGGTTTGACATATCACGGTCCGTTCGCTTTCACGCTCGGACACCTACATGCACATAAGAAACAATGACAATAACAACATACTAATTCACATTCGTAACTATCAGTCAGTCGAAGATGACTAAATCAATTGCATCAAATAATCAACATAACACAATGATGGAACCAACACCATAGTTGAGTATATTAATAAATGAAAGGAAGAGTACAACCAAGCTTCGACATTGCGGTCTCCTCCAACAGGGTTCAAGCGGAGCGTGTCTCACAAAGGCTTGTCGGGAATTCAGACAGGACTCTCTCTGCAGAATTCTCCTTGGTTCTATATTCTCAATAGAATTACTCAGCTATAGTATCTCTTCTCCAAGTTTAGCTCCTTGGCTATATGTTCAGCTAGCTTTCATAAAGTGAGAAGGCCTATTTATATAGAGGGAGAGGGAGAGGGTAGGATCCCTATAATTATGGAAGGGAAACATATCTTCAAGGAGTGTTCCATGGGAGGTGGAAACCACTACCTAAAGAGGGAGATCCGAGGCTAATAAACTTAACCACTTCCAGTGACTCATCCCGGAGCTCTGGTTAGAAGGAAAATTCCGCCTCTATTTGTTAAAAAACATTACTAAAACAGCTGGCGCGGGCACTACACTGAGATTGAGCGCCAGGTGGCATAGGTTCTAGTGTAAATTTACCACATTGACACGAGGGGTGAAATGGCAACCCGCGCCAAGGCCAAAACATAGGTTTTTGTGTGCTTTTTGAGGAAATGTCCAACAGGAGAAATGATGTCCTTATGTAGAAGGATGCAAATAAGGTGTTTGCAAAGTATGACACTACTCACAAGTCACGGGAATGACCCTCCAATATGCGAGGTGAGGGATTACAGGGACGATGAAAAAGTGTTGTGTAACAGATGCCCCCTAAAGCATGAGGTCCGAGAGAGAGGGAGGGGTGAAACGCTTTATAAGAATGCATTTGACCCAAACACTACTGTCAGAAAAACCTGAAAGTATGAATACAACTAATATTTATGATACATTACATGTGGCATGGGCACAGCCATCCATAATGGAGTACATAAAAAGCGAGATACAAGGTATGGACGCAGCCATTCGATAATAAGGATCAACAAATAGACTCAGGTATGGTCGCATCCATCCAATCAGAAGAGTCATGTAATAAGCCATAGTAATCCACAAAGAACCCGCAACCCGGATCTCATCAGACAAAACCCAAGGTCTTGCGCTCCATCTCGATCCGAACAAAGTAAAATTCAAGCATGCGAATATGTGAGCTGAGGTCGAACATGCAAGAAAATCGTCTGATTACCAGCCAATGATGAAAGTTTTTAACAAACGCGAGAGAAACCACCAATAATGACAATGGCTCTCAAGGTACGAAAGGTACAATCCACAGAATGTGAACAGTGATCTGATGTCGAACACCCACAGAATCAGTCGATCGAAGGCCAATGATGTGTACCTTGCATCGAATGCGAAGAACTTGCCATTGAGGCATGCAGGCTCCAAGGTACTTGAAGGGAGTCTCTAGATCAGATTCCTGGATGATGAGCTGGAGTCGACAGGAAGTGAACTGATCGAAGGTGGGCCATAATGTTTCCCACATCATCGACATGAGACAGAGGGATATAATGTTTGTGAATCAAGACCAACATAGAATCAGAGGGAGGTTGAAAAATTCAAAGGCAAACTTCTCTTGAACATATCGGCGGCACGACACTGGATTTGGCAGTATTTGACATCAAGGGATCTGAGGTCATGGCGACATGGCAAAGAGCAGATGAGAGATCAAAAGAGATTACCCAAACCCATGGAGGCAAACAAATGACGAAGTGAAACGTCCCCAACTCAACACAAATGCAGACAAGTGCCATGTTCAAGAGCGACATACTGCCAACACGACTACAATCTGGTTCCATTTTCCCCCACCATTTCTGGCGAGTAACCCAATTATTTTTTAAAACAATCTTGAAGGGGATAGCATATGCTTGCGATGTAATTTTGTCCTTCGGACAAATCCATCCTAGTAAATTTTACGAGCCCTAGGAAGGAGGAACTCGGGTAACGTCATAATGATGGAGTCCGATGTCATCAGTTTTTAACGAGTCTGACAAAGGGAGAACTCGACATATTTTCATGTTTAGAGAGTTTGAAAAGAAGGCGAAAAAGAAAAATCCAGCAAGCCCCTTTTCGTAAATAGTCTCTCAGATCCAAAAAGGTAGAAAACTGTGTCTAAGAGAACCTCTTAGTTGCGATAGGCAAAGGTCTTCCTTTTTCGTAAATAATCTATCACAGCCTAAAAAATGGGCAAACGTATATTGGGTAGGTATCGTTTCGCAGCCATTTTAACGATTTCAAAACGACAAGCATCTTAGCAATATTTTCAGTTTTAGAGAGTCAGAAAAGAGCTAAAAGATGACTCCAGTAGTGACTTTTTCGTGTTTTTTATCGAGTCCGAAAAAGTATAAAATATAACTCGTTACTTTGTCCTAACCATGTGAAAAACCTGTTGTTGCACAAGAGACACATGTAAAACCCATTTCTCGAAAATAATATGATAAAATAGTCGACAAATATGATTTAAAACCTAATTTAAGATCTTGAAAAGTTATAAAATGCCATAAATGGTAAAAAAAAAATTACTTTCACTTTTACCTCTTTTGGAGCAATAGTGACCCATTGTGCTTTGCGATCTTGGGCGACGATTGCAAGTGATCCAGTGAACTGATCTTGATTCTGTCAATCTTAGGTAAGAGTCGAAACCATTTCCTATATTTTAAGATAAATTTCATTCCCTGCACACGCCATTTTGATTTCCTAGGAGGGGATTTATCAAAAACTAGGGCATCGCAGTCGGTGTGGGTTCGGGCACGGACCCGTGCCAACCGCCCATTTTTTACACAGAGGGCGCACCCATTCGCGCAAATATTAGCGGAACAGTCGCGCCAACCACGCAACCTAAAAATCCACATTAATTTAAGGAAAATGCAATCAGTTTTTTGCAAATTTCAATGCCCAAGTAGACTAACAATGCTCATATGAACAATGTGTGCAGGTACCAAGAAGAAAGAATGGTGATTGAGTGGAAAGAGAGAGAACACAATGAGGAAGATGAACTTTCCATGGAGAATGACCAATGCATGGACGCCCTCAGAGATTGTGGGCTAAAGAAATTATTCCTGACACCGTGCCTCCGGGCTCAGCCAGAATTGCTTCAATATTTGATAAGCATCTGGGATGAAGACCAAGAAAGTTTTATGCTTCGAGATCAGGAACTTGAAATTGAAGTTTCTGATGTCTATTTTATCACAGGATTTTCGCGCAAGGGTGCAGTCCCTATCGTGACCGATACCCGTCCTACCATGTAGAGCATGGGGATGGTGATTGACAAGGTGTGCCAAGGGGCACGGAAAGGATCAAAGAGTGGAAAGGTTGACATCCAAACCATACCAGATCTGGCACTAAAAGTAGTGCTGGATACTATCACGTGGGCTGCAGGATCGCAAGCACCACATGACGCCACAAAGACACAACTGCTTCTTGTCGTAGACTGCCTAACCCTGATCCTCTACAACTGGGCAGAGGCCGTGACTATAAACATGAAGTGGAAATTAACCAAGCGAAAGAAGGGTAAACTGAAACAGTTTGGGTATGGATCAATTTTGGTATTGTTCTTCTTGGAACGACTACCGATATTCCAGCGCCAGGATGTCATTGTCCCGATGCCACCACCCAGAGAACCATGGATGGCTCGATGCGTTGCGCTGATGCCCAAAGCAGGGGGCGGCCAAAAAATGTCTTGGAGGCCGAAATTCTTCAATTGGCTCCACCAACAACTGATTGTCGTGGAGAATTGGCCCTACTCTGGTACATAATTCACCGGTGATCCAAATCTCCCACTCCCAGAGGAAGAGGATTGGGACGAAGAGCTAGGTGAGACTCATTTTTTATTTTCATGAGTTTATATGATTTTTTGGTATAAATGCATGTTCTGAAAGTTAATATTATATGTATGTAAATGTTTTTCCAGAGAGACCTGCAGGTATGTCGCTAATAGCAAGGTGATCTCCTCGCGATTTCGATCCTCATGGTGAGGGAAGCGAGGAGGAGATAGTACAAAACCTGGAGGGGATCGCCCGTGGGATTCCAGACTATGCTCACTTTGATGATGTTCCTCGAGCCTATTAGAGGCATACCATAGGGGTCTCGAGTCGTATCCACCGTTTTCTGAGGCGGTTGGTACGGGCGGTGACGTGCTATCATGAACACCACGCTGATTAGGCACCTAGGCTTTTATTTCTACACATTTTGAGAGACATGTTGTCTCGAGATGTAACTGAAACATAAATATATATTTTTTGGGTTTTAATGATGCACACATTGCAAACAATCGATATATATACATCTATTTTCTACATGGGTCTATTTACATATGATGATGTTTTATAAATTGCACAAATGTCTATCTAGCACAATGTTAGCTATTGCATCAGTTAATGTATTCATTCGTCTCGGTATATGTTGATATGTGATGAAATCAAAATGTCTTTCAAGCAAACGAATACGCAAATACAACCTCAAAATTCATGGGTTTCGAACCAAATAATGACTGTTAAGTTGAAGAACAACAAGCTTTGAATCTAGATTTACAAGCAATGCGCATATGCCAAGGTTAAATACCTCGGTTAATAGTTCCAAAACAGCACTATATTCAGAGACATTGTTTGTAGTGGGTCCTAGACAAATACCTTGTAGGTTAATCAACTCACCAACAGGATTATAAATTACCCAGGTTGTTGAAGACAAGTACCTGGTACTGCGAGAAGCACCATTCGCAAAACCGACATAAGGGATAATAGACATCTGCATAACAAACAAGACCCAATAAGCAGAAAAATATTACAAAGCACATCAAATCAAAGAATTCACAAAAATGAAAAAATCACCTATGTACACATATCATGCATGAATGACTTCAAGCATAATACTTTTTCAGGTACAACCCATTTTTGGGTTGTGCTAAGGGATAACCTTCATAATCAATCAGCTCATAAGCCCCATTCTGTAACACACGTTTGACGATGTAGGGCCCATGCCACATGGGTTGGAATTTACTTGCCCCAAGCTTGTCATGAGCTTGGTCGTATAGTAGAACGAGATCACCTTCGATAAAAGAATGAGGGGAAACTGTTTGGTCAAAATGAGCTTTGACTCGCTTCTTCTGTGCTTCTATGACCAGAGTAGCTAAGCGATGAGTTTCATCCAGTCTCTCTAAATAGAGAAGACACTCTTCTTCAGGTGAAGTATTAGGCAGTAATTCCACAGCTAATTTGAGTGAAGGGATTTCACATTCAATCGGAAGAGTAGCTCCCAGACCATACACCAACTAAAACAAGGTGAATCTGATTGCACTCTTAATCAACGTTCAGTAAGCCCATAGAGCTAAAAACAACATGAGATGCCAATTTTATTTATGGATCCCAATTTTTGGTTGAAGCATTGTAATTAGAACTTTGTTTACGGCTTCAACTTTTCCATTAGCTTGAGGGTAATAAGGCATTGATTTGTCGTGACGCAGACCCAACTTAGACGTCAGCTCCGCCATCATATAGTCTCGAAAATGTGAACCATGATTGTTAACGATGGCTTGAGGGACACCAAACTGAGTAATAACATGATTGAATATGAATTGCGTTGTTGTCTTGCCGTACGCAGCCAGTGTAGGCATTGCTTCGGCCCATTTGGTAAAATAATCAACGGCGACGATAATACAGGCATGCCCCCCGGCCGAGCGAGGGTTACACGTCATAAAATCGATGCCCCATTTGGAAAAATTACCAACGGTAATGACAAGGTGTAAAGGAAAAGGTGGCGCACGCATCTTGCGTTGATATATCTGGCACGCATGGCATTTGCATACTGCGATAATGCAGTCTTTAAAACTGGACGGCTAGAAATAGCCAGCATGAAGGATCTTCTGTGCGGTGGCATAACCAGACATGTGACCACCATAGGCGCCACTATGGCAGTCATTTAAAACTTTCTCAGCTTTTTCGAGGGTCAGACATCAGCAGAGTACAGAATCGACTCCAACACGATAGAGCGTATCTCCAATAATACAATAAGGTTGTGACTGGTGCCGAATGCGGCGTCGGGAATATTTTTTCAACTCGGACCTAAAAGTAGAAGTCTGGAGATACACAATGATATCACCATACCATGGATCGAGGGTGCTAATCAAGAAAAGAGTTTCGTCCGGAATATTATCCTCAAAATAAGAAGGAGCAGAGTTAGTGGGGAGAGAACAAATAAAATCAGTGAAACGGATCAACAGAAATATTATCTGTTGATTTATCAGCAGGATCAAACGCTTTCTGTTGAGACGGACAACTCTGAAGCACTTCTAACGCGGACATCGCAGATGGCGCCTGTGCTAAATCCTCAACAATACTGTAATGCTGAGCAGCACGGGAGTTAGGATTATAAGAATATTTTCGGAGAACACCTTTTGAAGGTGGCCTTACAACGGGTTCAAAACTGGGCCTTTCAATCTCAAGAGGACCATAGGCAGGTGGGGGAGGAGGACCATCAGCGACCTCTTTCTCGGTTGCCTGGCATGATCTGGCATAATGTTTCGACTGAGTAGCGATGGAAACGGGTGTAGAACCGTTCATCATGAACACCTGAGAGCCAAATGGTGTAGATGGGGTAAGTTTCTCAACCATCTGAGTTTGCTGAGACGGAAAAGGATCTTTTAGGACAGTCGGAGTTCCCTTAGCACCTTTGAGAAATTTACTAACTTCAACTCGTCTAGGACAATCATTAGTGTAGTGTTCCTCATCACAAATCAGACAGGGATACTTATGCTTGCGCTGTGAACCATCATCAACACGAGGTTTAGATGATTCTGGGTTTGGGGCATCGGATTTTGCCTTGCCTTTTCCTTTCTTTCTCCCCTTGGATGTCTTGTCCATAGGATTGGACTGAATGGCATTGACCTTTGAGGATTTACAAAAATCTGGGGTAGGCTGAGGAGCAGAACCATTGGAAGAATTTGATTTTTGCTTCCCAGCGTTGGAAGAGGAAGACTTGCATGAATTTTGAGACACGGAACCAATAACGTCATCAACGGATGGGGTAGTCAGCGCTTTAGAAATCCTAGGTCGTGTAGCATTAGTCAAGATGTCATACAATATGCCTGATTGAGAGTACACTAAATCAAGGTACTGGGCAGGAGAAATGGCTTGTTCCTCGGTTACACATGCCCCCACGGTGATGTCTTTCGTAATCTGATTGAAAAAAGAGGCAGTGAACCAATGAGTAAGAAGTTGATCAAGAATTTCAAATTTGATCAGGCGACGACGTCGTCTCCATCCATGAATGTGGTCCAAGATATGGGTAGCCCGGTCCTATTTCAAGGATGTTAGGAGATGCGTCCCAGCTTCATAATGAACCGGCAACTTGAAATGAGTAAGGAACGCCATAGCGAGAGTGTTGAAATCTTGAAAGATACCGTGAGGCAGTTCAATGTACCACTTAGCAGCAGCTCCGGTGAGAGTACGCTGGAAAAGACGGAGTTGAATAGAGTCATCCACCCAAGAATTGGAAGAACACCATAAATGGTATGTCATAACGTGTGCTTGGGGGTCTTCTCCAGATTTTCCCTCAAACTTGGGGCAATCACTAGGAACCTTTGTTGGAACCAGAGGCCAATACAGATTATGAAGGATCGGATCATTTGTGAGTTTGGACACATCCGGTAGCTCCAACGTGGCGAGAAAGGGTAATTGAGGGTTGAAAGGCATAGCAGGTCCTCGATAAGGACCCATACCCATATTCCATCATGGTTGATTGTAACTCTGCCCCCATTGGTTTTGTACCGAAGGATTCATACCATAAGGGGTATAAGCTTGATAATTCGACTGATATGGCGGCTGAGGACCAGGATACAAAGGTTGAAAACCAGGATACTGATTCTGAGTATATGAGGGTCCCGATAGAGTAGAATAAGGATTTTGCTGCGGAATATAAGTATGGCCTAGCGGTTGAGGGTAATAAGCAGAACCTTGAGGCGCATTGTATACTAGTCGATATTGACCTTGAGGGTAATAACTGCCTTGGGGTCGAACGAGCTACTGATAAGTAGGGCCCTACTGAGCTGGATAAATCGAGCATAGAGGTTGACCCGACTACAGCATAGAGTAGATTGGTGGCTGAGTAGGGTGAACTGTTTGTGTAGGTTGACCCGGCTGAGCAGGTTGACCTGACTAATGAGGGCCACCAGGTTGCCCTACGGAGCAGGTTTCCCTGATGGCTACAGTGGGCCAGGTTGTGCCTGATGACCAGGTTGACCTAGAGCAGGACCATAAGATGGTCCTGGCTATGCAACATTTGGACCGATTGGAAAATATGGTTGTTGTGGTTGCACAAAACGTTTCCCTTGAGATGGATGGATTTTCCCCCCAGGACCGTATGAAGGACCAGGTTGATATACCAGTTGCCCAGCAAGTCCTTGAGGTTGCCTCAGTTGGATCACAGGCTGAGCTTGTAAAGGTTGACCTTGAGGATTGTAAGGCTGCCCTTGCGGGCCGTAGAATAATCCTTGTTGGACCGAAGGTTGTCCCTGAAAGGGTTGCCCTTGTTGGTTGTATGCAAACCCTTGTTGAGCTGAAGGTTGTCCCTGAAATGGTTGTCCTTGTGGGTCATAAGCATATCCTTGTTGAACCGAAGGTTGTCCCTAAAAGGGTTGTCCTTGTTGGTTAGAAGGTTGCACAGGAAAGGTAGGTCTAAAACCGGAAAGGAACTAATAAGCTTCAGGAGCACGAAAATAGATCGGGTTGTTGTTCTCATCATAATGAAATGGAAGTGAATAAATCGGGTTACCGACCGCGTCATAGTGAGAAAGATGAGGATGACCAGGATCCTGAGGGGACAAATAAGTCTGGGAGCTCTGCTGCTGAACAGCCAGCCGATACTCCTCGAGAGAAAGGTCATCATGGATTTCCATGGCAATCGAAGTCTCTACTGAAGGCGAAACTCCTGACGACTGCGTGGTGACAACCGGTGCTGATGCAGCCATGAAGACAGTAGGCCTAGTTGGGAAAAACATAACAAAAGGTGTCGATGAGACATGTATCGTTAGCAACATCCCTAATGACGGAAGGACTGGCCCCCTCGACGAAGTTGATGCTGCCATGGAGGCAATACCGGCCATAATCTGACCCAAAGACCTATATCCGGCTGGGAGCGACACCGATGGTGAATATTGAACAGGCTCTTGATGGATGTCTTCCAGAAAAAGTTGGTATTCTTCATCAGAAACATGAATCCCTTCACTTCCAATAAGACCAGATGATTCCATGTCTGAATCCACCGTGAGATATTGCAAAAGACTACGGGGACTAGGGGGTATGATAGGAGCCAAAAATGGTGATCCCGATGTAAGAGGGGGAAAGTGTTCCCCGACCCCAAACCCAAACCAAGCGTTTGAAAGAGGCCAAGTGAACTCAACTGGTTCTCCAAAGGGGTACTCTGATGGGATAATAGGCTGCTGAAGCTCGGTAGACCTAGAGGTTTACGAAGTTTCCGATGAATCGTCCGAGAAAGGAACATCAATAAAAAAAACCAATGGTTCCGCCACTGTGACTGTAGCACACCAGAAAAGGGAAATAGATCAAAAAAAAATGAAGACTCTTGGACCAAAACCAAGGCAAACAAAGACAGGCCAAGTAATCAAACTTTAATGGGCATGTAATCGTAGGCATTTTATTTTACCACAATGAAACCAAACATTTGTTGTTTCATATTTTAAGAGTCAAGAAACAATCAAAAGATGACTCTAGTCTCTTTCAGTTTTAGACGAGCGCGAAAGGACAAGTGCTCGATGATATTTTCAAATTTATGGAGTTAGTAAAGATCAAAAATGAATTCTCAGGTAATCTAGGTAAAAGGGTGTACCAGGTTTTCGTGAACTACCATATACACCTTGGTGATCAAATGACAGAAGAATTGACCAAGGACTTGACGTACGTGCAAGTAGTCTCCTCGAATGTTGTGTTTGGTGTATCACGGTTACAAGGCGGCAAACTCAACTTCCTACGGATAAAAGGATTGCAACCTAGAGGGGTCTCCCTTTATATACTCGACGGTACGAGGAGCGCAAGTCCGTACTAGTGCTGTATGAAGCCAGATGGTGAGTGACAGCTGCTAGGTTTAAAGACGTCGAAACACGTCTCTAACTTAGACCACTAGATTTTTCATTAGGTTTCAATGTTGCCTTAGGTTAATTGAGTAAATTTTAAGTTGATCTTGTATTTACGTTTCAATTCCAAGGTCCTACGGAATGTTGGATCCCAAAAATCCCTAAATGCAAGCTACATGCCACAAAATACTATTTCGTTCGATGAAAAGCTATCTACGAGAAAGTTAGGAGTTTTCAAGTGATAGCAAATAATAAGAACACGCAGAAGCATCCACTACAGTATCCATGAAAAAGAGAAATCCTTCCTAGAATTGTCCAATGCTAGATATGCGAAATACTTTTCAAATTCATAATGCAAACAAAAATGCAAGCACAAATTTTTTTTATTTTTCAATGTAATAGAGCAAACAATGCACTAAATGACATGAAAAACAAACCAACATACTAGTTCAAGAATGTTAATGCGAGAGTTTAAGGGAAGTAATTTCAATCAACCCAAAACAAACATAACAAAACTCAAACCAATGTTGTAAACTCTCAAATCGAAGAAAGATTTCAAAACAGACCCATGCAAGCAGTGTGATCTATGCTTGGAGTGACAAGAAGCAAAATTGAACGAAAGAGGCAAGAATCATTCAACGAATGCAATCACTCAAACGGATCAAAAGAGATGAATGCAAGCAAACAAGGAATGAAGTTTACTGCGAAACAAAAGACCCAAACTCCTACAGGAGGCTCAGCATACCAAAGCACTTAAAAACCCTAAGGCTATGATGCTAACAGGAAACGGAAAAACAACTGAAGGAAGGAAGCTGTTCACAATCAAAAACAATCCCAAGGCACTCAAAACATGTCAAAAAACCACCTAGAAGCACAACCATTGACCAAAAATCTCCAAAAATACCAAGCCCTAAAACCTACAGGGGTCGGCGCACCTGTTCAGCTATAATCAGCGCCAAACAAGGAATGGCGCGGGTGCAAAACTAGCAACAAGCGCTAGTCGGTGCAACTGTCTGACCAGAAAACGCGCCAAGCCAGTTAACTCAGGAAAAAGGAAAAATTTGAAAGACAGAGGTCAAATCTGATCCTCTGGGGCTGAACAAGGACCTTAGACTCAGCAGAATAATCAGGAAAAGCAAAATAAGCAAGCAAAGACCAAGAAGAAGACCTGATGGATGAAAGACAAACTCGCGTTGATCCCCAGTGAAATCGCCAATTTTTTGGTGATGTAAATCCCCTCTGCGGACAGAGGCCATCCCACTAGCCCTAAAGTGGGTCTAGCCACAAATGAAACAAGCTATAATATTTATTCCTAGTTAACGAATGGACGGAGATTCGATAGATGACTTACCAGAGGTCCTACGCTGTTGTTGTCGTTGGAAAGAGTGGCTACCTCTCGCTCCTGGTTTGACAGATCACGCTCCATTCGCTTTCACGCTCGAACACCTGCACACACACAAGAAACAACAACAATATACAACATACTAATTCACATTCGTAACTATCAGTCAGTCGAAGAGGACTAAATCAATTGCATCATATAATCAACATAACACAATGATGGAACCAACACCATAGTCAAGTATATTAATAAATGAAAGGAAGAGTACAACCAAGCTTCGACGTTGCGGTCTCCTCCAACAGGGTTAAAGCAGAGTGTGTCTTACAAAGGCTCGTCAGGAATTCGGACAAGACTCTCTCTACGGAATTCTCCTTGGTTTTACCTTCTCAATAGCAATTACTCAGCTATAGTATCTCTTCTCCAAGTTCAGCTCCTTGGCTATATGTTCAGCTAGCTTTCATAAAGGGAGAAGGCCTGTTTATATAGAGGGAGAGGAAGAGGTTAGGATCCCTATAATTATGGAAGGGATACCTATCTTCAAGGAGTGTTCCATGGGAGGTGGAAACCACTACCTAAAGAGGGATATCTGTGGTTGATCAACTTAACCACTTCTAGTGACTCATCCCTGAGGTGGTTAGAAGGAAACTTCCGCCTCTATTTGTTAAAAAAAATTCCTAAAACAGCTGGCGTGGGCACTACACTGAGACAGAGCGCCAGGTGGCGCGGGCTCTAGTGTAAATTTACCACATTGGCGCGAGGGGTGAATTGGATACCCACGCCAAGGCAAAAACATAGGTTTTTGTGTGCTTTTTGAGGAAATGTCCAACAGGAGAAATGATGTCCTTATGTAGAAGGATGCAAAGAAGGTGTTTTCAAAGTATGACACTACTCATAGGTCACGGGAATGACCCTCCAATATGTGGGGCGAGGGATTACAAGGATGGTGACAAAATGTTGTGTAACAGCTATTACCAAGGCTCCCTTGGTGACCTTCCAAGTTTTATCTATGAAAGTTGTCACACAACATTCACCGCCTAACTGCCCTTGAAATCAGATCTGGAACATGCCTTACCTCCTTTAATAGCCATTGGTTTCCATTCTGTTGTTTTACAAGAACCTTACCCATTCCAATAATTTTACAGGGTTTATTATCACCCAAACGAACTTGTCCAAAATCTCCTTGAACATAGTCATGAAAATATTTCTTATCAGGTGTGTCATGGAATGAGCCCACTGAATCTACCACCCAGGAATCAGTAACATTTTCGAAAGAAAGAATCAAATCATCTTGTAACATATCACCTATCACATTTTCTTCATGATTGTTTTCTTGTTGTGTGTCTCCTTCTTTTCCCTTTTGAGATCTACAGTCTTTCTTCAGGTGTCCTTTCTTTCCGCATTTCTAGCACACTATCCTTGATCTGGACTTGGATCTGCCTTTCCTTGATTTACTATGATATCCCGAGCTCTTTCCTCTTTCCATTTTTCTTCCCCGAGACTCTACTCTCAAAGCATTACCCGATGTCTCACCGGAGCTTTTCCGTCGCATTTCCTCGCTAAGGATAGCACCGACAACATCATCAAAATTTAAAGTAATAGATCCAGAGACAGAGTTACTAATGGCCATAACTAAACCATTCCAACTTTCTAGCAATGAGCACAAAAATAACAGAGCCCTAACTTCATCATCAAATTTACCCCTATAGAACTTAACTGACTGGTAACTGTATTAAAATCATTTAAATGGTCTGCAATAGATCCACCTTCCGACATATTCATATTAAATAAATGTTTCATAAGAAATACTTTGTTTGAGGCCAAGATTTTTTCATATAGTTTCTCCAATTCCTTAATCAAACCCTCTGTTGTTGTTTCCTTCGAAATATTGAAGGCTACCGACGCCGCTAGGCACAGTCGTACTGTTCCAAGTGTTTTTCTATCGAGAATCTCCCATTCTACATCTGTCATAGTCATCAGCTTCTTTGTTTTTCCTCTCAATGGTAGGTATAGATATTTCTGATACAGATAATCTTCCATCTGCATCTTCCATAGTGGGAAGTTTTAGCCATTAAATTTATCAACCGTAAACTTACCATCTTCTGCCATTGCTCCCACTCGAACCAGGAACCCTTCTTTCCTGCAAGTTTATCAGCCAAACAGACCTTCTGCTCTGATACTAGTTGTTAGAAAATTATATATTACAGAGCAATGCAACACATAAAATATGCGGAAAACACAATCACACAAAACACATAAAACCAGAGAGACACAGATATATGTGGTTCACCCAGTTTAGGCTACGTCCACCCCGAATAGCCATTCCTTCCTTTCTATTATCCAGCAAAATGAAGAGACACAACCTACAGTAGATCCGTTGTAATATCCTTTGTTCTCTCTCACAGTCTCTCTATCAGTTTCTCACTCTGAGAATACACATACAATCCACAACCGCAATAACCCTCATACAAAACAAGGGGTTTCCTTCTAGGGAAAAAAACCCTAAATCAAACATAACTTCTACCGTCAAATCATCTGCCAAATGAACGGATCAGATTGACTAGAAATTATTATACTTTTACAAGGAAATTTTACATCTGCTTTTAGCTTCGGGCGCGTTGCCCCCGAAACCCCCCGCAAGGGGGGGGGCTCCATAAACTCACAACCTCCGCCCCCTGGACCCCCCAAGAAGCGTACAATTATGGGCAGCATTGCTACCCCATTAAGAACAGGGGTCCAATGTTGTGATACAAAATAAAGAAGATAATCAGGCTCCACACCCAACAGTAGTTTCTTGGTTTACCTCCACACAAATAAATTGACTTTTCTATTGAGCTTTTTCCTAGCACAATACTAACTCCCAAAGCTCTATAAGGATGAGCACCCCTGAATTTATAGACATGAAGCTATATCTCAAATAAATTTTGAATAAAGACTACATTAGGCATAGTGCATCACCATGGGGAGAACTGGTCTTATTTGTGAAAAATAACGATGGCATACTTAGGTTGTGCATAGATTACAAACAACTTAACAAGGTTATCATAAAAAACAAATACCCCTTGTCGTGATTTGATGACTTGTTTGATAAATTGCGAGGAGAAACAATGTTCTCAAAGATTGATTTAAGGCTTGGTTATCACTAGGTGCGCATTAAAGATGAAGATATTCATATCAAAACATTTAGGACAAGATATGATCATTATGAATTTGTGGTAGTGTCGTTTGGACTTACTAACACAAACCACTTTTACTTGCCTCATGAATAATGTGTTAAGTCCTTACATAAGAAATTTTGTGTTATTGTTTCTTAATGACATATTGGTTTACTTAAAAACCGAGGAAAATTAAGAATGCTTAGTTGCAATGTTAAAATTGTTAAGAGATCAAAATATTTATGTGAATCTCAACAAGTGTGAGATTTTTTTAAGTCTCAGATACAATATTTTGGACATGTTGTTTCAAAGGAAGTTGTGGCAGTTTATCTAGAAAAGATTTAAGGCGATTATGGAATGGCCAACATCAAGGAATGTGACTGGGATCAGATAATTCATGGGAATTTTAGGGTATTATATGAGATTTATATCTAAAGGAATTGAATGTCAACAAGTGAAGGCTGAATGCAAGCATCTAGCAGGATTATTACAACCTATTTCCATTCTAGCACGTGTTAGTGTTAGTTTTTGCATCGTGCCACCAATGATCAAATGGACTCTTATCATGTCTTGTTAGGGTCTCATAGTTAAAATTTTTGTCATTCCATTAGGTCGTCATGCAAAAATTTGGTCACTCGAGGTAGATCTAGGTCTATTTTTACTCCTTCCAAAATTTTACTAGTTGCTGGCTCATTTCACCTCTCAGTTGAGTGTACCATCATTCATAATTTTTCATCATCATTACAATCATATGTATCATGGTTTCATTCAGTCCAGAGTCTCCATTAGGTCTTTAGGGTTCCAAGGTCATTAAATTATCATTCCATGCATAAAGTCCAGCAAGTGGGGGAGTGACAATAAAGTAATGTCATCAATAAATTTGATTTTAAAAAAAGAAGAAGTAATTTTATGTTCTTAATTTGCAATAAGTACTTCAGAGTTCCAAGTAGCTAAAAATGCCCAAGTTCCACTAGCAAATTTTCAAGGTTCCAAGAAAAAATTCAATGTTCCAAAGCCACCAAAATTTCAAAGTTCAAATGATCAAGTTCAAGGTTAAAAGCATAAATCAAATGAAAGGTTGATTTTGAAAAAGGGGTCCATGTTCATTTAATGATTTTTCTCCAAGTTTAAAAGGTACTAAACGACCAAAATACATTCATCCTCACTCTTCAACATCGAGCTCTCAACTTGCCCAGGTCAAAAAACCATTTTTTACTTCAAAAAATCGAGTTTTTGGTCCATCGCTGCGCTTTTATCAAAGACTTTGCACTTTTCCTCTGCTCATTTCGCTTTATCTAGTGAAGCAACATTTTCACTCCTACATCCATAAAACTTGTTTGCGAGGGTTCTGAGGGGAAACTAAAAGTTTCATCAGTTATTTTCAAGTATGTTCAGGTCTTGAACATCTCCTATTAACATCTATTTCATTCCTTTTGTGGTGAAAATCCTCCATTTGTCTCCATGCTATGTTTTAATGGCTAAACCCTATTTTTCAAGTTTGCAAGGTTAATTGGCTTTCTCCTAGACTCGTTTACCTCAGTTACACTCTTAATCATCCCCCACATCCCTCACATCCCTTCATTCCCCACTTCTAAATCCTATTCTCTAAAACCATACCCCTACGCTACGCTTTTCTAGGTAGTTAGACTATAGCCCTGTAATTAAATTCCCTAGCCCATTTCCCTTGTTATTTAAACTCACCTCCACCTCTAGGTTCCTAACTCCCATACACCCTTCCATAAATTTTCCCACACCTATCCCAACTCCCTAACCCCATCATCCCATTCCCTTTTCCTTCCCTCTCTCCCCTAGGGTTTCTAGCAAACTGAACATCATGTAGGAAGAGAGAAACACCCTGGAGGAAGAGAAAAAGACCTACAACAAAGAAGGGAGAATCTTAAGGCTTGAGCCATCAGACACTAGGGAATTGATTTCATCGCCCCTAGCAGTCAAATGCTTCCAGCATGTAGGTTGTTTTGAGTTTTTTGAAATGGTCCAAGGAGTGCAGATCCATCCAAATTTGACCAGGATATTCATCACAAACCTACAAAAAGACCAAGTCACCATTGCAGGGGTGACATTCACCATTTCTACAAACATTATTATAGCAGCAAAAGGGATACCTAATGTAGGTGAAAAGTGGTTCAAAACTCAGGATTTGGATGCCCAGTTGTATGAACCCTACCTCAAAGCACCCTACAAATATAGCATCAAGAAATATTCCCTTTTGGTCAGCTACTTAATAGGTTTGATCCCATGATGAAAATCATCATGAAATATTTCACTTGTGAGGGCAGATTCTCTAGGCTATAGAGCTACCACATTAGGTTACTCATGCATTTTACCAGGGTGAAATTTCTCAACGTTCCTTATTATTTGTACAGGAGCATTGACAAGGTGGCCTACAAGGTACAAAACAGATAGTATGAGATTCAAATGAACAGTCTTTTCCATCATTCAATCATCAAAATCATTGTCCTTCATCACCTCAAATAACTGAACATTGCATGGGAAACTTTCATTGAGGCAAAGGTCTTCACATCACCACCCAATCAACCTGCTAGACCTATTCCACCATCAGCATCAATTACTCAAAAAGAAAATGTTATCTAGCAGGGCTGCAGTTAAGAAGAGTAAAAAGGAAAAAGAGGTTAGAATTTATCATAGCGGACATAGGCAAGTGTTTCCCCCACAAATTGTGGAAGGGGCCGTGCCTTCTACATCGACAAATCAGGGATATCATAAGCAGCATGAGACAGTTTTCCAAGAGACGGAAGCCCTTCACCATGACATTAAGATGGTGGACTTGGAATCCCAAGATGAACAGGAAAACCTAAACCTAGTAATTAAAGAAAAATATGCCAAAATCAGAGAGCTACAAGACAATTTGGCAAGTTCCAAGTTTGTTATCTCCTTCCTTGAGCAAGAGAACAAAAGGTTGAAGGAACAGCAAATACTCTTGGAAATGGAATTTTTGAAAGCTAAGAGACAAGATGTCAAAGGAAAAGCAGTGATTGGACATGATAATCCTGATGAGGATAAGGCTTAGACCATAAGGAAAATACCAAGAACAAGGGGCCTAAAAAGAGCACTGAAGTTAGAAAAACAACAGGAGGTACTTCTTGTAGAGGAACTCGCCTTTGAGGAAATGATTTCCATGGAAATTAATGAATATAGGGAAGTTTTGCTTGACAGAGTAAATATACATCTGGAGAAACTTCTTCACAAATACAACAAGGACAATCAGATGTTGAGGCACATGGTTGACCACTACCATACAAGAAACAATATTTGTAATTTCAAGATTAAGCAATTGCAGGATAAGCTCGAGGAAACCCTAATCAGCCAAAAAGAGAAGGGTAAACTTGACTTGCTTGTTGATCCCTCTATGGTTGCATGACACACTTCATCATGACTTTATTCAGCAATTTTGAAATTTTTTGGACAATTTCTTGGCATTTTGGGCATTATGGTCAAATTTTATCAATTTTTTGCACAGTCAGCCTGCAAAAAGCGCAACGTAGGCCACGCTACGCTTTTTCTGGGAGCCTCAAAATGAATAAAACTCAGTGGTGTTGGATAGATAATGGCATCTACATCACATTTTGACTACTAGCAATCCAAAATCTGAGCTTTTAACAGGTGAAAAAGATAAAAAACCACCTAAAAAACACCTTTATGCCAGTATTTTTAGCCACATGCTGCGTTTTTTTACCAGTCTTGGAAGAATTGACTTTTGAGGAGCTTAAATCCATCATTTTCAGTGCTTGAGTACATTTTGGACAACCAGACAGGAACAAATTTCCAATTAGCTATCTTGATCTCAATTTGGACTTTAGCAAGGCATTCAAAAGTTAACTAGAAGCTCACACCGTGCTTTTATCAAGGGCACCCTGTGCTTTTTCCAGTTTCCCGTTTTCTTCAAAAAATTGAATTTTTCTAAGTTGGATGATGAATTTCATGAAATTTTACTGATGTAAACTTGTAAAAAAAATTTAATTATGTCTATTATAGTTACTAAAGTTAGATACATCAAGTAAATTTGTATTTTTGGGTCAAGTGAATTAGTTTCACCAAAAAAGGGAGAGTTTGTTGACATGCCTAGTCATTAGGATTCTAGTTGAGGATTTTCGGGAACAGCTCCACAAGTGATGGATTCGAGCCCTGAGAATGGGAGAAGTTTTTTTTTTTGTCTATATCTTTCATTTCCTTTGTCATTTCAAGGGTTGGATGTTGTAGAATTGATCTTTGAACACTAGTGTATTCAGTGATTTTGGCATGAACTAATAGATAGAGTTGCAGCTAAGATGGTGGGATTCATGTGGTATGTGTTTTAGCAGTGTTGCCTATTATTTTTTCATATGTTTGAATATATTATGCCTTCCATATTCATGTCCATCTCATAATGTGATTGATTTTTATGTTGATCAGCAGAATTCATTATTTTGATGCTCTATTTTGGAGAAATTATCACAGTTATGTTTCACTTTCTTCTGATAGAAAAGAATTCATGATTTCCATGCTCTTTTTTAAACCATATCAATCTATCACACTCACCAGGACACCTTAAAGTGCTAAATTAGGTGCCTACCTTGCCCCATCACATCTCTGCAAGTCTAATTTTCAATGCCCTGACCTAGCTTTTCCTAGACCTAATTTACCATCCAGCAACAAATCCAAATCAATCAAACCCTGGAGCCTACTATACCTAGCCTAAAATATTCACTATCCAGTCAATTTGGCTATGATATCACAAAGAGAGCCCTCTCCAGCCTAGTAGGGCTAGCTACTAGGTCAAAGCAGTCTGTGGCTACCTTTGCTGGTCTCCTTTTCATCCTTCGGAGATCCAGTGAAGTGCTAACAGCATCGAAATGGGAAGTAATTTCAATGAATTTTATTACATGATTATCAAAAACATCCAAACAACATGATGCCGTCATGGTTGTGGTAGAAAAATTGAGCAAGGAAACTAACTTTGTAGCTATAAAATCCACTTATAAAATGAGTCATGTGGCTCAAGTCTTCATAAAAGAAGCTGTGAGATTGCATGGAGTGCCCAAGAAAATTATCTTGGATATAGATGTAAAGTTTACTTCAAAGTTTTGGAAGGAATTGTTTGTTGGCCTGGGGATATAATTGGAATTTAGCACAATATACCATCCAAAAATAGATGGGTAGACTAAGAGGACAAATAGGGTGCTTGAGGACATGCTTAGAATGTATGTTATCTACCAACCAATGAAGTGGGAAGAGTTTCTTCCACTTGTAAAGTTTGCTTACAACAATGGTTATCGAGAGTCCTTAAATATGAGGCCATTCAAAGTTCTTTATGGCAGGAGGTGTGTACTCCTATAAGCTAGATGATCTAGTGAATAGGGTCCTCATTGGGCCTGATATGCTCAGATAAATGAAACAAGAGATGGTGACCATGAAGAAAAAATTAAAGGTGGCTAAAGATAGGAAGAAGAGATATATGGACCAACTTAGAGTGCAGAAAGAGTTTAAAGTTTGGTAGCATGTTTATTTGTAAGTTAGACCCAAGAGGAGCTCTCTAAAAATTTTGTCATGTGTCAAGCTGACACCATGGTTTTGTGGTCCATTTTAAGTGCTTGAAAGGATAGGGTCAGTGGGATATAGGTTGGCCTTGCCACCAAAAATAAAATTTCATAATATTTTTCATGTTTCATTACTTAATATGTATGTACAAAATGCTAATCACGTGATTGATTGGTTGGTGTTACTAGTAGAACCAAAGGGAGAGTTCTAGCTAGAACCTCTGTGCATCCTAGATGAGAGTCAACTCACACTTCAGAATTGATTCATCAAGCAAGTCAAAGTGCAGTGGAGGCACTTTGGGACCTTGAAAGCCACATGGGATATGGCTGATCATATGCTAGTGGCATACCCATTTTTGTTTGTTGGTTAAGAAAATGTAAATAATGTTGTAAATGATTGTACAGAGCCATGTATACAAAGCTCATAGTGGTTGTATGCTTGGTTTAAAGCATGTATATAAATGTGTTTGATCATACAACACTGAGGATAATGTTCCTCCAATTGGGCGGGGTTTGTGACAACCATTCTATTAATTCCCCTGTTGTAAATATTATAATGATGTTTCTGTAATTAACTCACTAAGGTATTAGGACATAGATTTCAAAGCTTTGGGAGGGACATTTCATGGGTAAATTAGAGGAAGCTTGGTTATTTAATACTAGTGTGGGAAACTGATTTACATGCCTTAAATGGGTTGACTATGCATTGATTCAACTGGAGGAAGAGAGGATGACATGCATACATCTCTTGGATAAGCCCACAAGAGAAAGAGGAAAATAATTAAAGGAGATAGGCTTTGTTGGCAGAAGGAGGCCCTATTTTAACTTGACATCTCATTAGTTGGTGGCTGGAGATGATATACTCCTTGGATTCCCTGTCTCAACTAGTAGCATAGGCTATATCCTTGAAGCACCCTTCCTCAAGCTCTGAAATCTGTCTAAGGGGTGATTGGATGCAATAAAGGTAACAATGTAGGCCAATCTAAGGTTGGGTGGAGATTTGAAGCCCCAATCTCAGTTGCTAGACTTCTTCATAAGATAAGTGTCCACTTATGTTCTTATGCATTTGAATTTTATGTATATGTATTTTGTGTTGCTAAAAATATTTATGCTAATGTTGAGGAATGTGATTTCCTTTATGAATATGGAATGTTGATTCCTGTGTAATTTTAGAGGAATAGTTGATTCATGTATTTTCTTTATGAGCTTGAATCTCAATAATTTCTAGTCCTAAGTGATATGTGAATCTCTATGTTAATATGAGCTTGAAATCAATCAAAATTTACTTAGTATAAAAGAGATGGGTAAACCTTTATTATTAACTAAATTCTTGCATTGAAATTATTTACATAAGAGGCATTTATCTATAATTGTAAAGCTCGAGAGAGATAGTGATATATGTAGATTTTTACATATATGTATAGGTCAAACGAGGGGGCTTACTATAAGCTCAGTATAGACAACCCTGTTGACTATATATCGTTGGTTGTATATATATATATACAACCAACAAAATATATCATTGCATGTGGGCACCAAGTTCAGGAGAAGAAGGCCTGGTCGAGAGTCGAGAGTCCTCGATAAAGACTCATGACTATATACATGTATATATATAAATCTACAGGAGAGAGGTGTCGTTAAAATGACCAAGTATTGAGGGTGGACATGAACCAATTCCCAACAGTTAACATCATGGCAATTCCTGACTCGGGGTCTTGAGACCTTTGGGGCCCCAAAGGCGTGTTGTTAGGTCCCTATATTACTAGTATAGTCCCTTATTGTTGTTAGTGTAACCCCATTATTGTTATTATTGTACCCTTGTAACCCCCATATTGTTATTATTGTGCCCTTAAATTATTATTATTAGGTCGGCTAGGATTACATTGTGGCCCCACTAGGATTACATTGTGGCCCCATGGACTCCTATATATAGAAAGGAGGTTTTGTAATTTGAATCATCCAAGAATTGTTCATTCATGTAATGCATTGGAGGTTTCCCCCTCGAAGTGGCTTAGTTATAAGGCGTTGATATCTCTTTTCTTCTCTTTTTGGAGCTGGTTTCACAACATTTGGTATCAGAGCTTTGAGATTCTAGGGTTTCGCTGCTCCAAACAGGTCATCATGGCATGTTCGCTATAAAAAAATTTCTATGAAGGTTCAAAATCTGAAATTTTTAGAGTGCGAAGAAAACATCCTGAGGAACATCTTCGCAAAATTTCAGAGCTTGCTTCACAATATTTTCGGAGATATGATCTGTGCAAGTTAGGTCATTTTGCAGGCTCCTGAATTTAACCTAAACAGGTCATCGTGGTATTTTCGTAATAAATTTTTTTCTACGAAGGTTCAGAAGCTGAAATTTTGATAGTGCGAAGCCGCAATCCTGAGGAACATCATTGCAAAATTTTAAATATTGGTTCACAATATTTTCGGAGATATGATCTATGGAAATTAGGGCTTTTTGAGGCTTATGAATTTCATCTCAAAGAGGTGATCGTGGGAAAATCTTCATAGCTCTCTTTGAGCATCAGATTGTAATGCTGTAAAAAGTGGCTATAAGTACACAGGCTGTAGTTTTTGGTCTATCAATTTTAGAGCCAAAGGAGGAAACAGTGATACGTGGCAAGTCATACAAGTTCGCTCTACTGAACCAGTCCAAAATTGGGTCATTGTGGGAGATTGGACATAACTTTGCCTTGAAGAATCCAAATCAGATCAAACCTATGGCATTTGAAAGAAGCTTCAGAAGGATACTATAGGGCTTAATTTCAGATATTTAGGATCCGCAATTATAGAGATAATTCAATTTCAATATAGAGCTCCTCAAAAGCAAGTAAAAGGTGTGTATTTTTTTTTCCGAATTGCATAAGTATTGTTTGAAGAATCAAGTTGAATTGATTCCAAGGGCATATTGTAGAATAGATATTAGTATTGGATTCTAAAATGGCCCCTAAAAAAAATTCAACACCCATTAATCCTTTAGAAAGCTCTACTATGACTCATGAAGATGAAGAATGGCAACATGACATATCAAAATTACAAGAGCAAGTGCAACAAATTTCGCTCTCGCAAAGAGCAACAAAAAATGACATGGAAGTTTTGAAGAAAGGCGTGGAAACTAATATGGATGGTTTGAAGAAATGCGTGGAATCTAAGATAGATGGCATGGAATCTAAGATTGATGGCATGGAGGCTGGCATGGAATCTAAGATGGATGACATGGAAGCTAAGATCAATGAGAAAATGGAAAACATGAAGAATGTTCTAAAAGAAGACATGGAAGGTTTGACAAAGTTGATACAAAAAATGTTTCCTAATGGTGAAAAGATAGTAGAAGAACCTCATGATGAGAACAAAATAAATGTTAATCGTGATTTCATAAACTCTAATGTTGGCGGGAAGAACCACCATATTCCAAAAAATGGATATGAGGAAGTTTGATGGAAAGGATCCTATAACATGGATACTACAGATGGAGCAATATTTTGATCTCCGTAATGTGCAAAACACACAAAAGGTACGCATTGCAACTTTACATTTAGAACAAAATACATTTGTATGGTATCGATGGCTTTGCTCCCGTGAAAAAATTGTCACTTGGTCAATTTTTACGGAGGAAATGATAGCACATTATGAGGATACAAAGAGCAACACCTTCTTTAGCCAATTGATAAATCTCAAACAAAAGGGTTTAATGGGGAAGCACATTGAGGACTTCCAAAAATTGAATATAAGGGTAACTGATATTCCAGAGGAACACAGGATTGATCTCTTCATAGGTACTTTAAAGGATAACATCCAACATGAAGTTCACGTTTTGGAACCCGATTCATTGGAGAAGGCATTCAGGTTGGCAAGAAAAATTGAATGTAAAATTATGGCGACAAGGAAGCCTACCACTCACTTCTATAAAGAAGGAAGTGTTTCTACGCCTAGATTTCCACAACCTACAAGGTTGACACCACAAAAATTAGAAGAAAAAAGAGCAAAAGGGCTTTGCTACAGTTGTGATAGAAAATACACTAAAGGTCATAAGTGTGATAAGAAGAAATTATTTTACATAGATTGTGAAGAGGAAGAAGAAAATGAACAAGAAGAGGATATACACCAGGAACCAACCCAAGAAGAGGAAGAAATGAGTCTGACCATATCATGTAATGCATTGGCAAGAATTACCACTCCTCAAACTCTCAAGATAGAAGGACATATCAAGAAGAAAAAGGTAATAGTGTTGATTGATTCAGGTAGTACCCATAATTTTATTCATTGTAAGGTAGCCAAGGAATTGAATTGTTTCCTATACACAGCACCAGAATGTCAAGTGATGGTTGCAAATGGAGGAACTATAAATTGCTCTAGAAAATGCCATAATATCAAGCTAACCATGTGGGAATATGTATGGTCCAATGCTTTCCATTCCTACGGGAGGTGTTGATGTTGTAATAGGAGTACAATGGTTACAATATTTGGGGACGATAGCTTTTAATTTTCAAGAACTTTTCTTGAAATTTTTTTCAGAAGGAAAGGAAGTCGAATTACGGGGTATTGCAGGGAAGTCGGGAAAGATAATAAGCTCTAATGTCATGAAAAAGATTCTAAAGAAAGAAAAACGAGGCATAATTGCACAATTATGCTCACTAGAAGTTCCAACATCAAAATCATCTATTTCTGCAGATCTCCAAAAATTGTTGGACAATCATTCCAAGGTTTTTGAAACTCCAAAAGGACTCCCACCTATTCATGATCATGATCATGCTATTCATTTGATTCCAGGAAGTGCTCCTCCAAACATCAGGCCTTATAGATATCCTTATGTCCAAAAGAGGGAAATTGAACGTATGATTGCAGAAATGTTAGAGGCGGGTATAATTCAAACCAGTCAAAGTTCTTTCTCTGCTCCTGTAGTATTGGTACACAAGAAGGATGGATCCTGGTGCATGTGTCCGGATTATAGGGAGGTCAATAAGCTCACCATTAAAGATAAATTTCCCATTCCTGTGATTGATGAATTATTGGATGAATTACATGGAGCAATTTATTTTACCAATTGGATCTTCGTTCAGGGTATCATCAAATTAGAATGAAGACTGAAGATATTCCGAAAACAGAATTTCGAACTCATGAGGGTCATTATGAATTTTTGGTCATGCCTTTTGGCCTTACCAATGCACCTTCTACATTTCAAGGGTTGATGATTTCCATTTTCAAACCCTTCCTTAGAAAATTTGTGCTAGTATTTTTTGATGATATACTAATCTACAACAAGTCATGGAAGGATCATGTTCAACATGTTGATAGGGTGCTCAAACTATTGCAGGAGAAACAATTATATGTAAAAACATCCAAATGTTTCTTTGGAGTACAAGAGGTGGAATATCTGGGTCATATTGTATCTCACGAGGGTGTCAAGGTAGACCCTAACAAAATTAAATCCATTAAGGAATAGAAAGTCCCCACAACCATAAAGCAGTTGCAAGGATTTCTCGGGTTAACAAGGTATTATCGAAAGTTTGTTAAGAATTATGGGAGAATAGTAGCACATCTAACAACATTATTGAAGAAAGATTCATTTTCATGGACTCCTGAAGCAACTAAAGCCTTTGAACATCTTAAAGAGGCAATGTGCCTAGCACCAGTCTTAGCTACGCCAGACTTCACAAAAACCTTTAATGTGGAATGTGATGCCTCAGGAAATGGAATTGGTGTTGTTTTAATGCAAGAAGAAAAACCCATTGATTTTGAAAGTAATCCAATCAAAAGAAATTATTTACAGAAACCTATTTATGAGAAGGAAATGTTAGCAATACTGCATGCACTAAAGAAATGGAGAACATACCAAATGGGAAGACACTTCAAGGTAAAAATTGATCATGATAGTCTTAAACACTTTTTGGAACAAAGACTATCTTCAGAAGAGTAGCAAAAATGGGTCACAAAGATGTAGGGTTATGACTTTGAAATAATACACAAAAAAGGGAAGCTAAATGTTGTTGCATATGCACTCTCAAGAAAGAATGAAGAGGTGGAAACATTGCTTTGTGCCATTTCTATTATCCAACCAGATTGGATAACCGAAGCAAGAGATGAATGGAAGAAGGACGAATACGTGTGGACACTCATTCAAAAGTTGCAGCAAGATCCTAGTACATCTGATACATTTAGTTGGAAAAATGATTCCTTATGTTACCAAGATCGCTTATATCTTTGTAAGAATTCCCAACTAAAACAAAAGATTCTTTTGGAATTGCACACTTCTCATTTAGGAGGACACTCAGGATTTTTAAAAACTTACCACAGGGTGAAGAAAGAATTTTTTTGGGATGGCCTTAAATCTGATATTCAAAAGTTTGTAGCGGAATGTTTGGTTTGCCAGCAGAATAAAGTGGAGACAATTAAGACCCCGGGACTTCTACAACCTTTATCCATTCCAAGTCAACGTTGAGAGGAGATTTCAATGGATTTTATCACAGGTTTACCTAAGTCCGAAGGAAAGAGTGTCATCATGGTGGTAGTTGATAGACTTACCAAGTATGCACACTTTTGTGCATTATCTCATCCATTTAAAGCAAGTACAGTTGCTACTACATTTATGGACACAATTCAAAATATACATGGAAACCCAAGGGTTATTGTGAGTGACAGAGATCCCATTTTTACTGGAAATCTTTGGACGGAGTTATTTTCTTGTTTGGGTACTCAATTAGCTCATAGATCATCTTATCATCCTCAATCCGATGGTCAAACTGAGATAGTAAATAAATGTTTGGAAGGATATCTTCATTTTTTTTTATCTGATAAACAAACACAATGGGTCAAGTGGTTACCTCTAGCTGAATGGTGGTATAACACTTCCTTCCATACTGCAGCAAAAATGACCCCATTTATGGCACTTTATGGATATTATCCACCATCCATCACATCATCTTTAAGAGAAAATTCGAAGGCTCAAGCAGTGGAAGATCACATCGAGCATCAACAGGAAGTTCTCCAACTCTTAAAGGACAACCTGAATTTGGCACAAAATCGAATGAAATAACAGGTAGATCAACATCGCAGCGAGAGATGTTTTGATGTAGGAGACTGGGTATTTTTATGGCTACAACCATACAAACAAATGTCCCTCAAGCAAGCTAAGAAGGATAATAAATTATCACCAAAGTACTATGGTCCTTACAAGGTGTTGCAAAAGATTGTTTCTATGGCATACAAATTGGAGCTTCCTGCTTCTTCGCGAGTACATCCAGTTTTCCATGTTTCATGCTTAAAAAAGGTTATAGGTGAAAATCTTCCAGTTCAAACAATATTGCCAGAACTTGATGAGGAAGGAAAAATCATATTGGAACCTGAAGCGGTCATGGAAACAAGAACTCGACAGCTACGAAATCGATCAATTTCAGATTATCTCATCAAGTGGAAGAACTTACCCACTGAAGATTCTACATGGGAGGATGAGAATTTTATACAGAAGCACCCAGAGCTACTCAAGCGTGGAGGACAACACTTTTTTGAAGGAGAGGGGCATGTTAGGTCCCTATATTACTAGTATAGTCCCTTATTGTTGTTAGTGTAACCCCCTTATTGTTATTATTGTACCCTTGTAACCCCCATATTGTTATTATTGTGCCCTTAAATTACTATTGTTAGGTCGGCTAGGATTACATTGTGGTCCCATGGACTCCTATATATAGAAAGGAGGTTTTGTAATTTGAATCATCCAAGAATTGTTCATTCATGTAATACATTGGAGGTTTCCCCCTCGAAGTGGCTTAGTTCTAAGACGTTGATATCTCTTTTATTCTCTTTTTGGAGCTAGTTTCACAACACATGTGCAATAAATAATGATCGAGAGAAGGGGCCAAGATGGAGAAAATCTTGACAAATAACGTGAAGAGGGATTTCGTCTCTAGCCTCGGGGAATTAAAAAGGATAGAGGCCCAAGACCTAGGAAACACCAAAAATATTATAATGTAAAATTCATGTTTGCACAAGGGTCAGAACCATGGTGGGACCCAATCCACCCAATAGGATGAGATGGATAGGATGCTGTCAACATGATGTTAGAGTGACATCACCTCAGGTTGATGTCATCTTGGGAGTTTCCATAGAGCAGGAGGGAGGAAGGCTAAGATTAAGTCCCTAGATGAGAAATAAGTTTGGCAGTTACTGTGGAGTCTTATTCGTCTTAGGGCCTTGGTGATTTATGGTCCGGGAAGGGAAATGAGTCAGTCACTTGACATGGGATTTCTCTATCTCGAGACCTCGGCAAGGTTGGTAGTGTGCATCGAGGGAACATGTAAAAGAGTGAGGGTCAAGACAAGAAAACCTCCCTTCGATTAACAAGGAGGGATTTTTGTATCATCTAAGTGTTTTGTAAAGTGCCATATGAATTGTCGAGGAAATGGCCAAGGGTTGAGATGGAATTATACAAGATTTCAACGAACTGCAAACCCTAAAGGGGGATTCTGGTGGGGGCCACGTGTAATGAGGTGGCACATTCCACATATGCATATCGCAGAGGTATGGTACTGGACTACATGTGAATGTGGACCCATTCAAGGATTATATGGCATAATATGGAGTGCCACGTGGGTGCCATGTGGTGGAACTAGTGACGTGGAAAGAGGTTATTAGCTGAATCTTTAAATGGCCATATATTTTGTTCTAGAAGTCAGATTGAGGAAAATTTTATATCGTCAGAAAACTCTTGATGAAGTAGACATAATGGTAATGTTTATTTTGGGTTTTGAGGAGTTTAAAAAATGATGAAATTTTTAGACCCCATTTCCATAACAGGGAATTGGAGGTCAGGTCAATAAGAGTAACACCTCCTTCTACTCTTAGGATGGGCTATGTGGTGGAAGGGGGTATGTTACATTTCCCCCCATCAAATATTATTCACAATAGTGTGGATGAAGTATGCAAAAAAAGAGCTTCATCATAGGTAAATAAATGTATGGTGTCTTTCCTTCCCATTTTATTTGAACGCCTTGTATTTAATGTTTATTTCACATGTCAATTGTAGATATTTTTAAATTTTTCATTTAATGCTTATTTCACATGTTGTTGGTAGAGTATTTTAAACTTCCCAATGTTGTTACCATAGAGTTCCTTATGTGAGAGGATAAACACAATAACAAACTAAAATTATTGTATAATTTCACTAGACCAAGGATGATACTATACACATATGCACTTCATGCACATACACACATGTTGTGTAACCATATGAAGGATAGCCATATAAATAGGAACTTCAAATTCACCTCACTCCATCCTTGTTTCATGTGTATTAACTGACGAGCCCTGATATTGCAACAAGAATGTTGCAACTCCCAAGGCTACCAGCTTTAATTATGAGTCTGAGGTTCGTACAAACTTAAGAGGTGTCGGAACTATATGCGCAACATGCAATGTGTCATTATTCCTTTGATATAATGCAATGAAGTGAATTTCAGGAAATCAAAGCCTAAACTAATTACAAAAATGGAAATGTTACTATATTTGCAAGAAATGGAAACAATGTTTTCCCTAGTTGCATAAATGTAAAGATTAGAATATTTGCATAAATGTAAATTATATGCTACTTGTAGGAATGTAAACACAGGTCTAATTACAAAATGTAAAGGTTGCTTTGAAAAGGAAACCCAACCTATGCAATGGAAATAGCATTGTTTGCAATTAAAACCCTAAAAGAAGCATGAATCAAAGAGAAACAATCATAATATACCTTGCATAGGTAAATGAGCATGAAATCAGCTTTTAATCATTGTGTTCAAATATATTAGCTTTAGTGATAGAGTTCATTATGCATTTCATGAGGAAATCAAGAAAATCATCACTGTATCTTTAAATTCATAAATTTGTCCACTAATCCTAATTGCATAAATGTGTTGTAGTGAAGAAACTATAAGTCCTAAGTGGTATTTGATCTCCCTCAATCATGGTTTCAGGGGCTAGGGGATGCTATTCAAGGCTAAAAGGAAAAAATCAATATTTTGGAGCAAATATGTCCAAGTTTACATGGTGCTATAGGATGCTACAAGACTGCTACATGATTGCTACAATATGCTACAACATTTCCTTGTTTTGTTACAAGATTGGATCTGTGAGAATTATGTGGGCGGAAAAGGTGATATAAAGGTGACAAAGTGTAGATGAAGTTATATGAAGGATGTATCAGGATTTTCCCAAGCTTACCACCTCTCAGAGGCCCATATTGCACAAAAATAATTGTGCATGATGTCCTTTAATGACCCAGAAATGTACTTTCGGTGGCATAGATTTGAGGGCATTGCATAGTGAGGAGAAATATGTTCATGATGGTAGGAGGAATTCAGGATGGAAATGCTAACCCTACAAATAAACATTGCATGCCACAAAAGGATTGTGATTTTTATACTTGCAAATACCTAGTCTGCCAACTAGTCTGTCCTCCAATTTATCTCATTGAATGGAAAAGAAAATTGAATGATATGGGGTGATTTTTTTTATTAATTAGGATGTCCTAAGACTCCAATGCAAGTGGAATCACTCAAAAATACCTTTTTTAACGTATGCTAAAAAATATCATAGAATTACTACTCCAAAAACTAGAAATTCAAGAATCACTAAGCTAGTTAACCTACCAAATGCTTAGCACGATCAACTGAAAATGCTATGGGGTAGATTTTTTTATTAACTTGAATTTTTTTAGGACTAAATACAAGTGGAATCAATTCAAAATATCCTTGTTAACATGTGCTAAAAAATAGCATAAAATTACTACTATTTTGCTAAAAGAGACTTCCAAAAATTCTAGAATTGTGAACTAGTAAACCAATCCAAGTAGCTCAATGATGAATATGACTTTTAAAGTTGTTCTAAGAATGAATCATGCTTTTGACTCTATAAATAACCTATAAAACAACTCACTTCAATTATTTAAAAAATATAACCTACAACAAAGGAAGAATGAATACTAAATGTAGAAATAAGAGATGCAAGTGAAAAAGACATTCAAAGGAAATAAAGAAATTGTGAAACAAGGCTTTAAGGATCCTAGGATGGCCAAGCCCAAGGATACTTAGAGTCATATGAAGGAAACATAGATTTAGAAGCTAAAAATGACACCAAAATTCATTATTTGAATCAATCCAAGTACATCTCTGCTAGAAATGAAAGTGGAGTTGCTAAATAACAAGTTTTCTCCATAAGAAGACTAAGAAATACATGCCCCCTAGAGGCAAATTCGAATTGGTACTTATACAAATTGATTGGGAAACTTCCTCCTTGAAAGAAGGAAAATTTCCCCTCCAAAATCCCTCAAAAAGTGGATCTTGTTCCCAACATGAGGAATCTTCATTTAATGACAGGGAACACATTCCTAGATTTTCTCAATCAGTGGAGCTCTAGAATATGTCAATAATTTAATGATATCTAGTTCATTTATTATCCAATCTTGGTCCATCTGTAATAGGGAGCAAGTCCATATATTATCTCATTCATCATTTACTCAATATTCTGCAAAAATTAATAATATTACGCACGTAATATGCTATTATCTCTAAACCTTCCTAAGAACATATTAAAGCTAAAAAACATTATTAAGTGTAGAAAAAGAGTTTTAATATAGTATTTATATGCCTAAGAAAGGTTAGATGGGCTTTAATTTGTGTCTAATTTAGAGGCTCATCACTAACCATTCGACTAATAATCCTAGCATATAACTTTTACTTTGGGAAGCTTGATCCCATGAAATTGTCCACTAAGACACGCACAGCCAAACCATTCAATTAGTCTCTTTAGACATACGAAAATTCACACCTATCTATACCACTTGTCTTGACACATACCTTAAAGTTCTCACCATATTAAGTTTAATTTTCATTTTTGCCACTCTAATACACCTCTCTCCATGAACCACACAATTCCACCTATGTTGCAAGCTATAGAGAGCATTTACTAGCATGATTGTGTGACCGTTTGCAAGAAGATGCGCTTAAAATTACCACCTATAAAAATAAGAAGTGTTTAATCTCATCTAGATGGCATTCTCATCTTAAAATAGCTTCGAGATGTCTTTTTTTCATAATTGCAACTCGATTAGGTATGCTATAGCTTTATGATAAGCTCATGAATCTCTCCTTTACATTAGTTTATGTTTAAGCTTTCTATTAATCATTAAAGTTGTCTCACATGTTTTGATTTTCATTGCTGGAACAATCCATCCAAACTTTACTTCTACACTTATTTTCAGCCAAACATTGTGATTTTCAACTCTTAGCTTGATTGAAATAAAATTATCACACATACATATATTTAAAGTTGTATAAAACAAACATATATAAAGGGGAAAATAAATTATATATGAAATTATTACATATATATACATACTTACATATGTATGAAATGAATATGTATGTAAAGTCTGTCAATTTATTTGGATTATAACCCATCACTTTTTATAGCCTATTCTTTTATAAAAGTTTCTTAATTCTAAATTGTTTTCCACAAAATTTATTTTAATATATTTTAATATTATTAGTCCCTACCTAGGTAGTACTCTAGCAACTGATTTTCTTGTTGACCACTATTAGTTTTGCATTGACCATGGCAAGTTATAATGTTTAATTTTATAAATAATTAAAGTGTTTTTATTTTAATTAAAAAATAATAATTTGTAGCATTTCATTGACTTTAAAAACTGTATGTTTTATTTCAAGATTCATGACACGCGTACCATGTTACTCATGAAATTCGCTCACCCTGAGAGCTCACTAGTTTTCACGGGGATTACCAATTTTCACTGGATCTTGTAATCAAATTAAACAAATTTATAGAAGTTAATACATATAAGAGCATATATCGTTAACTTGATAGTTATAGTTGTTGAAATGGCACCCCAAGGAGGCTTCTGATTTAATTTTCCCTTAATTAAATTGGAAGAGAAATTGTAATTTCATCTCATGACAACTTGTATTAGTTGACTAAGTCAAAATGATTGAGTTAGCTTAGGAAATTTGAGTTGAGAGTCAGAGAGTAGGCATGTAGAGTTCTCTCTTGATTTAAGGGGGTCCAATTACACTTATTTGTGAGTTGTAATTAGTTAAATCAATTAATTGAGTTAAAATCGATTTAACTAGTTATAACTGAGAGATGAGCTAGCGAGAGGTCAAGTGAATTAAATCTGATTTAATTCACAAGTACTGATCAATCAGTTAACTGATAATTCGCTGTAAATAGTTGTTGCATGTCAGTTCTAAGGAAGGCCCACTTGAGACTGAGGTTAAAGGGATGATAACTATTAGTTGTAATATTAGAAAATTGTACAGGTCAGTTATAGAGTCATGTGGAGGCCAAGGATGTATTGCACAATAAATTAGAAGAAATTTCATATTTAATAGGGAAAAAATTCCTCCAAGAATGTGTGAGCAAGGCAGGCTGAGAAGAGGCTCAGAATTGGTTAAGTAATTGACTAATTTTGCATAGATAAGAGTGAGACAGTTAGCAGAGTGCAGGAATTTCTCTGAGAGAGAAAGAATTGTATTATTTCATGGTATTGACTTTATACAATATACAGATAGTAATGTTTTAGTCAGTGTGATTTCCCTAGATACACCTTGTGTTGTGTGATTGATTGTCTCTTTCTTTTACTTGTTATGTGATTGTGTGATCGTGTTTTGTTTCCACAAATTGTAGAAGGATTCAATATTTTGTTTTAGTACAATACAAGATCAATTTGAATCATGTTATTATATTTTCTACATGGTATCAGAGCACTAGGAATCACAATAAGTAGAGAATAACATAGTTTGTTTTGATCAGGTTCGAATTTGTAAATTTATTCTTCAGGATCCAACAACAGATCAAGATGTATTTCAATTTCTTGAGACTTGAATATGCACTCGAAGAAAATTTGAATTACATTGCATGGAAGGACAAGAAGGAGGCAATTATCAAGGACAAAAGACTGAAGGTTGTCATAGATACTAATGTCCCAGAGCCCACAACAGTAAATTCTCAATTTCTTGATGCATGGAAGAAGAATGTAGCAAAGGCGAGAAGGATCTTGTTAGAGGGAGTTTGAGATCATATTGTCTCGAGTCTCCATGAGAAGATGACTCCATATGAAATGTGGAAGGCCTTGATAGATCTCTATCAGAATAGCAATGACCACTGGAAGCTGGTGCTAAAAGACAAGCTTGGGAAGATCAAAATGGATAAGGATGACACTATCCAAAAATAATTGACAAAGTTCACTCAATGTTGAGATGAGCTTGGAAGTGTGGGGATAATTGTTGCCCCAGATGATTTGGTGAGCCTAACTCTTCTAGGCCTTCCCAAGAGCTAGCATAGATACCAGGATTCTATGAATGGGAGGGAGAAACCACAAGATTGGGAGAGACTATGGTCTGATCTGGCACAAGAAGAAATTTGGCGGAGCACCAGAGACGGATCCTCATCAAAGACTGATGATGAGGAGATCTGTGCCTTGGATGGAAAGGCAAAGGAAGAAAAATGGAAGGAGGCCCATTCCAAATTAGAGTCCGGCAAGGAAATCAAGAAGAGAGACTTTTCAAAGGTAAAATGTTTCAACTATCATGAGAATGGACATTATGCCACAAATTGTCCACAAAAGAAGAACAACAAGAAGGCCTCAAGAGGAGCATCAAGTGAAGCACTGGCTTCACAGTTCGAGTTGGAATTCACTCCCATCACTTGCATGGTGTCATCGGTGATGGGTTTTTTGTGGTACTTGGATAGTGGAGCTTCATTCCATATGACCAGCAACAAAGAATTCTTCAGTAGCTTGGAGGAGAAGGATCTCCAGATGCACATCAAGATGGGTGATGACGGGAGGTATAGCGCTACTGATGTAGGTACAGTTACCTTTTAGAGGGAGCAGGTAATCCACTCGCATTAAAATATCTCATGTATGTTCCTGGTTTAAAGAATAATTTGGTTTTAGTTGCTATGTTGGAAGATCGTGGCTATGATGTGATCTTCAATGAAGGAAAGGCATTCCTTCATCACAAAGACATGGGACGGGTGCAGGGAAAATTTTAGGGGCGAATTTTAGCCCAAGGGAGAATTTTAAAGGGTTTTAGAATTTGGAGGGGTGAATTTTTTATATAAAATCCCTTTTGTATAGTTATCCGTAAAATTATTTTTAAAATAACTAATTATTATGTTTTAGCCAAAAAAAATAAGGGTGCATAAACCATTAAAAATTGGATTCACCTCCCTATTTTCTGGTTTGGAGTGCTTTGCATTGCATTCACCCCAATTTACTAGCTCAGAGGGGAATTGCAATAACATTCGCCCCCAATTTATTTGATTTAATGAACATGGCCTTTTCTGAACGTTTACATGAGAGGTGGGATCAAGAGATGGATGGATGGGAAGGATCAAACAAAGGGAACTTATTAGTATTCATATCTGGGGATGATTGGCCCAACTGATTGGATTTGTCCGATGGGAATCCACAGCTTGGAGAAGAAGATCTGATCAGAAAAGATTAGATTCAGGGGATCCTTCTTCAAACTCCGGGGAGTCATGGAGAGTGTTTTTAAGTCTAGAATAATGCCACCATCAGGGACGTAGATGTAGGGATGAGAGCAGTTACAGATCTCATCTGCCCCCGATTTTTACTCGCTTGGGGCTTGGAGGTGATTGGAATGGAAACATTGATTTTGGGGTTTGTAGGTGATTGGAATGGTAGCGCTGAGTCTAGATGAATTCCTATCGGGATTCCTTCCTTATGTGCAGGGAGGCCGAGGGTTATTTACTGATGGTCTCCAAGTTGCATCCTTCATTGACTCATCAACTTGGAGGTGATTGGAATGGAAAATCACAGAGAATCCACGCCAAGCTTCCAAAGCAATAGTCGTGACCCCTCGACTAGAGATGGAAGAGCTATAAATGCCCTCTTATCACGAACGAGTTGCCCTATTAGTTAATCGCTTTATTTCAAGGATAAATACTATGAAGGGTTAGTAGGTTTCAAATTATCCCTTTCCAAGCTCAGATCCTTACCGAGCTTCCTTACCTATTTGACAGATAAAGACCTTCATTCAATAGTTAGTAGGGCTCCGTGATATATCCTAGTGAATGAATTAAATCTTAGCCATACTCGTTTACTACAACTTTAACTACAACTTATGAACAGAGATTGAACTTAACTACTAGTCGTTATAGTCTATGCAGTCATTATCGCACTATAGAGAGGCACTAATTAGAAGTCTCATTTCAATAGATTTAATAGCTAAGAAATTTTGGTGGGAAAGCAGATTTTCCTGGCTTTGAATAAACATGGACTCGAGAGATTTCACTGATCATGAGGGAAACAAGGCAAACGCCGAATGACGAGGGCAACTTAATTTTTTTTGTATAAATTAGCCAGTACCCTTAGGTAATTTCACAGGTGAATGCTTCAAAGTGCAGGTGTGTGCGAGTCTAATAGTTTTGGTGCTCTGCGGGTGAATTTTGAATGCTTTTCAACTGTGTTGCACTACCCAAGTGGATTCAGTCGACTCCATCCCTCTAGGCAAGGCTTTCTTCACATACTATTGTTGGTGTTTTTACTGCTGCAACCTTGTTCAGTAATAATAAATTTCTTAGGTTGGAAGAAGAGTTGGTTGCCGTTGAAGGCATTTCCCTTCAAACCTTCTACTCTTGTGATTGGTATATCTCCTGCTTTTATTTGTTCTAGTATTCATCATAAATGATAAGATATGAGGGTCCTAGTGTCTGTGATTTCATGAAGAGTGGCTACTGTAGTATTTATGAGGGATTCCCTTGATCGGAGTAGATCTTCATAACATCACTTGGTTAGCCCATCATAACATCGATTGGTTAGTCGGTTGATCACAACTAATAAAGAGCAGTTCATTGTAATTGAAGAAATGTGAATCCTTACAATCCATGTACTTTCTAAATCTGTTCCTTGAGTATATCAGTCATCCAATGTCCTCTCTTATCACTATTGAGGGTGCAAGTATCCCAACTTTTAAGCAAGCAATTGAAGCCTTTCTTTCCTCCTTTCTTTGCCCCGCATAAATTGAGGCAGGATATATTCCAGCTTGTTGCAAACCATGGTATCTAAGATAGTAATCCTATTGGGTAGATCCTTGTACATCTAATTTTGAAGCTTTTTCTTTGATTATTCATACAAACTTTGAAGTTATCAAAATTTTCCATTGAGTAGAGATATCACTTAAAACAAGTCCACCCTTATATCTCCCAAGGGTGAAAATATCATGACTTAAGTGTTGGTTGCAACATTTAATTGAAATGTCTAGACATTGTAGGGTGAAATCTATTAGTTACTAACTTCCAAGTAAAATTCCAAAGTATTTAAGTCATCAACAAAGCATAAATTCAGTAATTGTTTGTCTAAGAAGAAAGATACCTTTGCTTTGCCATGTAGTTGTGCAATGTCTAGATATTTGCTTGCCTGTAAGAAGTAGAACATATAAAAAAGTGGTAAGTGGGAATTCCTATCTAATATGAAATCAGTAACAACAATGCGAAATACACAAATAAAAGTTAGCAAGCAAAGGAGCAAGTATGAAAGTAGAAGAGGGTATTGTCAAATGTGTAGAAGTTTGCCAGATAAGATAATAGGATAAGATAAGTTTATTAATGTGCAACAAATGACCACAAATAAGTCCATGGGATTGTTAAGTACATTAGTGTTGATACAATGTTGGAGCAAAATTGCCACTTCGCTAAAAGTAGAAGCATATCTAATCCAATAGATCTAAGATACAAAACTAGATTGTAGATCCAAGAGCATCATTGGCTGCAAGAACATATAGAAATGCGGAAAATGGGCATTCTTCTTGATATGGACACGATATCAACAATTCCAAATACCCCCATACAAGTAAGTGAAATTCCCTTGAAGATAGCTATCTTATTTCCTAGTGGTAGATTCCTATACATCCAATTATGAAGGTTACTATGAAATCTATTCAACATCCAATGAACATTGTGAGAACAATGAAAAATACTCGGATACAAGTCTGGTAACAAGGGAGGAAGCATGAAAAACATAAGACGAGATTGTTGAATTGTACACATGCTTCCCACTCAAGATTGTATTTAGATACATAGTAGTATGAAATCAATGGAACACAACTGCCTTTACCCACAGCCTTTTTCCTAGTAGCTATATTTGGCAACACATTTTTAGATGAGTGATCAATTTATACCAAGTCACCCTTAAAAGTCACAAGTTAAGTTGAATAAAGTACAATAGTAGATAAAATACACATATAATACACTTTCTTTGAGGCATTAGAAAAGAGGCCCCCGATTGCTTTGCAAGAGAATATTCTAAATCCTAACCATGTTAGCTTTTGTAGAATGATGTTCCCACTCTATTATGTCATAATGACTGATGATGTAGATAAAAGAAATTTGTCTACAACATAAATATTCATTATACAACTGAGAGGGATTATAAATTTAGAAGTGGTTAATTTACCTATGGTTTTTCAAGCTTGAATGTAAATTGCTTCACACCTGAAGCCTCTATTTGATAGTTTTTTTTTGCACACCTAGCAAAGTGGCCCACTTGGTGTCTTTGTGTAAGAACAATCTTAAAAATCCTTAACTCCTAGTCAAGCTCATGAAATATTATTTGCAAAGATTCCAAATTGTTTTGATAATTGTTCATCTAGGAAAATTAAAGGAATGTGCACCTATGATTATATCATAAATCATTAGGGACTTGGATGTTGTGTATATATGAAGCTTTTTCTAGCCTATGCTTGACAACTACCGGATAAGTATATTCTCATTAATTTGTCCTTGCAAGCCATTTAGTCACTAAAACCGTCCTTGGAGCATGGCTGTTAATTGGCCCAAGTCGTCCATCTTCTCTATGGAGGGTTTAAATGTCACTAGTAACTGACTAGTTTCCTTCCTCCTCACTTTTATCATGGAAAATGAAAGAGGATAGGTTTCAACTTCTTATAACCAATTAATGAAGGGAAAGATAAGTAAAACAACATGTCCAACTGCTTGAATTTTTCTTAATATGTTAAAAGATAAGCAACTAGTGAAGCTTCACAAAGCTAAGAAACTAGTCTAAGAGAGGATAAGGAAAAATACATGAGAAGAAATGAAGCCAAGAGTGAGAATACCAAAAAAAAGGAACACATATAGTGGCATTGACACTAGAGGTTGCAACCAAATAAAAAGGAGGGGATACTCCAATAAATCCTCAACATTGTAAAGGGCCTAATGCATTGTTTAATCAAGACATTTGGAGAATATCTAAGACTATTGCATGTATCATGGATGGGATCCTAGTGTGTGTGACAATTTTAAGAACCCCGTCATTCCTAAAAATCAAGGCTGCAAAGAATAATATTTGAATTGATCATTGGTTGCTTGAAGCATGGACATTGGATTGTTTCTAGTTCTAAGATGTCCTTGCATTGGACTGAGTGTTGGTCTTGTGACATCCAACTCGAGGTCGTGTATGGGAATTACTTGGTCCCGTGTGTTAGACTCTACCGTACCCAACACTTGGTATTTGGTTCTCAACAATTATTAATTGAATGAATACACAGCTACATTCTTAACACGAAAAATATTACAGAAGAAAAAAAATCGATCTGAATCACATACACAACCAAATTTCTGCCCAATCAATAGTTCTTCATTAATAAATTAATCACGGAACTTACTTGGGATCCTCTCCTAGGATAATGGCTCAACTAAAGAAATACAAAACTAATCACCAACCTCGCTACACTGTCTCAGACCCAACACACGCTCACTAAGAAGCCTCTCTCAATCTTGTGTTGTTGTTGTGTCTCATCTCCTCACCTTAGCCTTACCTTTATAAATTTACATTGAGCCAAAACCCTAATCCTAATCCTAACCTTAACCTCAAAGTGATGGACAGATAAGATTAGATCTCGCCTTACTTGAGGTCGAAGACTAAGATTAAAAAGTAATCACTAAAGTAAATAATTTACTTTATCGAAGTTTTTATTTTAGCTCAATAATACAACATATAATTATGTGCTTTTTCCTAAGTAACTTAGGGTATGTTACATCAATAAATATTCTAAGGTAAAATATGGGCGACTTCTGCATGCTTAGACACAAGGCCTATGCAGAAGGTACTTACCCGAGCTACAAACTTCAAAGCGATGAGACACCAGGCTACTGCCCCCACGTAGCATCCTTCCCTCCATGCATCCCTCGGCTGTGTCCATGCATCCCCCCATTTTTTCCAACTTCATGTTGATTCAGAAGTGTCCTCAGACACATAACTTTATTGATCATGGAAAAAGATTACATTACAAATTGCAGGAGTTTACAAACGTAAACTCTCACTCTCACATTACACAATGAAATTAGGAAACTAACCTCTTTATAAGCTCTATGTTCTAACTTAATCTAGTTATGGATCACTTGGAAAACCAACAAGTGTCCATTTACAATAAATGAGCTTCTAACCATCCTACTAACTTTATATTTTAGAGCCTAGGAAACGACTCTATTCTAGAGTCCTATTTTTACTAACAAAATACTATTTCTTAAGTATCTCTAATATTTATTAAATATTATAATTTAATAAATATATTTATCTTAACTTTACATTATTTAATTTATGTATTTTTGGATTTATAATTGCCTTTATGAAAGAGGCTAACATTCCTCCCTTCAAGGATAAATCCAAAAGAAGAACGAGGAACCATCTTCCAAGTTCTCAAGTTGATGCTGAAAAAATCTTCAATCTCAAGAGACCATGAGTCAGCTGTATGTCTGATTCATCTCTGAATGTTGCTTGAAAACTCCATCAAGTTCTAATTTGCAAAAGGATCCATCTATCCTTTGCATGAAATCAGCATCAAATCCCACTGGCTGATGATGTCAAAAACAACTCACTGTTGCTTTCGATGTGCTGAAAAATGTTCACTGCTTCTTTGTTGTTGACTACCCACTGGAAAATTTGTTGATGCCCACTAGAAAATTTGTTGATGCCCACTGGCTGTTAAAGATGCCCACTGGCTGCTTTTTTTGGTTTTGTCGAGACTTTCAATCTGACAACCACTGTCAATTTCATTGACATTTTCCCCCCTTTGTCAGCTGAAAGGAGAGACACTTCTCTTAGAAAGTATTCCTGAACTCCCCCCCTTTAGGTGTAGGAGTTTTACACTGGTGTACTCCCCCGTTCAACTGCATGAGAGTACCATCATCTTTTCACTGTTGGCTGCACTATGTGTGATTGTATTCGATTGTAGAATTGAGATAATCGTTTGATTATGGATGACCATTTCCAAGGGTCGATCCATTCATAATGTATCTGCAATCTGGCTGTTTTTTTTTGGTTGCAACATTTTTCTGAGGAATGATTGGGCTTGCCACAATGGCAACAAGGATGGAGATCAAAACACTGATCGTCCATATGACTGGTTCTTTGACAATGAGAACATTTCGGTTGGACTTCAACTTCAGGTTGCTTGCAATTCTGTTTGTCTGCAACTTTGGGTGGCGTGCATTGCTGGTTGTTTGCAACTTTCTCAGAACTTACTGATGTGAGTGGTGCAAGAAATCCTGCACTGACGAACTTAATTGGCTTAGAATAATCTGGGATATGTAAGTTGGTGTTATCATTGACATATCCTAAGCCTCATCGATTATTGTTATTGTGAATTTCTTCCTAGGGCTTGATGATGGGCTTGGAAGAAATTTGAACTAGAACAACTTCGACACTGGAAACTGTTGGGATGAATGACTTATCATCCGGATGGTTCAAAGACTTGAAAGTATCATGCTTTTCTTGCAATTCAATCCTTTGAAGTTGCGACTCGAGTTGAAGAAACTCAATAGTTTCATGTGTTTGGTGTAGATGCCATGAAATATTAGCAAGAGTTTCTTTGCTGACATGCACCATGTCGTCATCACTAGAGATGATCAAATTGTGAAGAATGTTTAACAACTGAATATGTTGCGCCATCTGAACTTACGCACTTGAAATCAGGCTCTCTTGTTGTATATGTCGTTCTTTGAACTGTTTCACTTGAATGACAGGCTCTCTTGAATGTGGCTTGAATGGCACGCTCGCTTGATTTGTTTCTTATTGCGCTTGCTTGGAACACTTGCTAGAATTGTAGAATATTCTCGCTTAAACTTTGGAATTCACGCTCGCTCGATGATGATCGCATTTGTTTACGCGCTCACTTGACTTACTTGATGACTTTACGCTCGCTTGAATGAATAGCCACGCTCGCTTGATGTCAATCTCAACTTGCTTGATTGTTTTAACTTGTTTGGTTGCTTTGATGGTTGCTGCAATGAACTTCACTCTGGCTCGCTTGAAGGTTTGAACTTTGTATTGTCTTGACGCAAATTTCTTGAATGAATATTCATGCTCGCTTGCAGATGTAAACTTGTTGCTTGTTTGATTTAAAAACTCATGCACTTACTTGATTTTGCTTAAAGGAAGGGTGTCGAACACTGTCGACAATGCACCCAAGAAAGCTTACAATGAATTTAATGATTCACTTGTTCTCTTAAAAATTCATTAACAATGAATTTTTAATGATTCACTTAAAACAATGAATTTGATTACAAGTTCTTAACTGGATTTTCTGATGTAGACTTTGCTTTGACTATATGGTGTAGTTACACAAATGCATGTGTTGATATTGCAGTTGTTACATGTGTTGTGCTTGCTGATATGTATGTGTTAAATGAGATCATCTATGTGTCGAAACTAGACACAAAAGCAATCAACATGAAGCCATAAAAACATGCACCATCAAACACACATGGTGTACCTAAGATCCCCTTATTCAATTTCAGGCGGATCTAGGACACTTCAACACCACAAATAATATGTTTTTATTGAGGATTGAAGTACATCATCTTTCATCTTTTACAACATTTCCACTGAAGCTTTCTCAAACAATGAGAATCTGATGCTTGCAAATTTTGGAAACAAAAGTCTTCAAAAAATGTGTGCACTGATATTTTGGAGTTTGGATGAATTCAGTCTTCTGGAGTAGAATGAATTCTTATTCTTATTTCCATGTCATAGATGATAACCACAAGTCAAACAGGGCCCACAAGGCATGAAACAAAAACCACATGTATTTTAGCACTAGAAACAAAAACCACAGGTATGAATATATGAAATGTGCATATTTTGATCACTGTATGGTGGGGATACATGAAGTAAATATATATTTATGCTTGAGTATGTATAAGTTGGTTTATAAAGACATCAACCTTAAAAATTGTATAGAGGAAAACTATAGGTGCAAGCAACACCTATTCTAATTAATATTTGATCTTAGAAAACATTCTCACCATATATATTTATATATAACCTTTGGATGGAGAGGTGTTTTGCAAAGGATGATTAAAGTTATTGTAATACCTTGTTGTTTTTTTTAAAGCTTTCAATTATTCAATAGGTGATTTGGAGATATGAATTAATTTAATGGATTTTTTTTATATATTTTACATTTGAATGATTATCTTTGTTTTATAGATGATGAATCATGATGTTATTGTTTTGTGTACAATGATTTATTTTTGCTTTTGGGCCTGCCACAACATTTTAATAAAAAATGTCTTGATGGTTTTTGTGAACATTACACTTATTTTACTTTGAATGCTACTTACAAATCTAGTAATTCTAAACCCTTGGAAACTATTGATGCAGGTTTCTAGATCGATTTGAAATTTTACTTCTAGAATATTCAGTGAGGTGTCAAAAGTTAATCAAGGGAAGAAACCATCAAGGCAAATGGATGTATTACCATACTTTCAAAAGCCTCAATCCAGGAATACACATTCTCTTCATGCTTCAAGCTCCTTTAAACAATATGTTACTGGGAAAGCTATTAACTCTTCTGACAATACATCTGATATCCATATGATGGATGAAAGAATGGGTTCCTCAAGTGACTAGGGTGAGATAAATGCAGTTTCAACAGAAATTAGTGATGAAAATGTTGAAGATTTTTCCTTGGAAGGTGACACAAACCATTCACAGAAAAGGAAAAAAGGCCAGTGGATCGTAGGGAGAAAATTCCAAGATGATTGGGTCTCAAGTTTTCCATTTATTGAAGAAATACGTCCTACAAATGTGAAAGACGTTTTACGAAAAGTTAGATGTATTGTGTGTAGTTGGAAAAGTTGCAAGGCAATGCAATTTCAGATGAAGCTAGATACAATACAAAAGCATGCAGGAAAGGGGTATGAAAAGAAAATTGTAAATGGTAAAGCGAAATCTATTTTCATATGGAAATATTTTGAGGAATGTCGACATATACAATGTGTGGAAGAATACAAAAAATATTTAATAAGTAAGAGGAAACTTGAGGCAAGTGGAGGAACCATCATATCTCTATTTGAAAAGACAATGGAAAGAATTTTGTTATCCAAGACGATACAATTGAGCACTATATTTCACATCTTATGTAAAGGTCGTCCTATGACAGATTATCCAGATCACATGAAATTTCTATATTTCCTTCACGTGCCAAACTTTCCATATTCTCATTGGTCAGTAACTAGTGGTTGGGAATGAGCGAGATATCTAGCTCAAGTAGAAAATGATGATTTGAAATAGGAGATTGCAAATGCTAGGTTTTTGGCATTGTCTTTGGATGAGGTTACGACTATAGATAATACTTCATGGATATGCATGCGCATTTATATGGTTAATGACCATATTGGGCATTCCTATCTACTTGGGATAAAAAAGATGAGAGAGAATTCTATAGCTGGAAATATTTATGAACTTGTTCTTAATAGTTTGAAGGAAAGTAGTATGGATCATTTAATGATTGCAAAAAAGTTGGTATGTGTTGGAGCAGATAAAGCATCCTTAATGCAAGGATAAAGGAATGGCCTTTATGTTAGACTACAACTATAAACTTCGCCATATATGCTTGATATTCATTGTATGGCTCATAGGATGAATCTTGCATTTAAAATAGTAAGCAAGTTTCCATCAGTTTCAAAAGTTGAAGATCTTGTACGTGAGACTCGTGCATACTTTTATCGTAGTCCCGAACGATATTTAGATTTTCAACCATTTGCAAATGGTGTTACGAATGGAAAAAAAACTACTAAAAGATGTTGATACAAGATGGATCTCATTAAATGGACCAGCTCAAAGAATATTTAGTGAGTTCAAATCTTTGGTAGGTTTGATGTATGAAAATCGCTACAATGTAGACAAAGCTCAAGGTCTTCTTTTTCGACTAACTGATATAGATACATTATTCACATTGGCTGGAATTCTTCCTATGCTACATGAAATGAATGTCCTCGTGAAAATGTATCAGAATCGCACAATGTATATTTCCGAATACACAAATGTGAGAAAGTCAGCATGCCTTGCATTGGATAATTTGTATATGATGTCAGACACTTTTACTGGTCTAGAGTTTACAAGTTGGACTAAGATCATCAATATATAAAATCTTGAAAAAAAATTGACGTTTGATGAAAAAGGGATACTATGTATCGCACTGCGTGGGTATATGGTTCCCTTTCATTATATTAGTAATACGAGACGAATCACCAAAGATTGCCCCGTGTCAAGAGACCAATTTGATAATATTGCGATTTTAGTGAGACAGAATTTGATAGAAATTGCAATATCACTATCATTAGAGATAAGAGAATGATTTCCTCGAGATGAATTGTTGGAGGCCATGTGTGTGGTATACCCTCAATATTGGAACAATTGTCAATGTCCAAGAAATTTAAAAGTTGATTTTCAAAAGAGATTAAAATGTTTAGTAGACCACTTTTGCAAGAAAGTCTCGATACATGGAGAATTGATTGAAGGTATTTTAGATTCATCAAAAGTGTATCAACAAGGTGGACGCTTTGTTGAAACAATGTGGAAGCAATATCCTTTTTTGGAGAATCCTAATGAAAGCGATGATTAACAAGATTATGGACTACTTTAAGTGCTAGCCAATACCTACAAGAAAACACATCAGAATATTTGAAATTAGCATATTTGTGTCAAACCATGATTTTGGGATCACTGGAGGATGAGAGAATGTTTAGTGCATTATCCTTCTTGAAGTCAAAGTTGAGGAACAAACTTGATAAACATGTGGATGCATGTTTAAGATTATATGTAACAAAGTATGACATTAACAATTTTCTGTATGAAATAGCACTAGCGCTTTGGTGATCAAATTGTGATAAAAGGGGAGAAAAAAATATAACAAATTTCTCTAATGAACTTGATACAAAAGATAATGTTTTGGAGGCTCATAATGACAATTCATTTGGAGAAGATCATGTTCACAATGTAGAAAATAAGGACCAAGATGAGAATTGGGAAATTGAAATACACTAGGACTCTTATTTTGGTATACATGTTCTGTTGATCATGCAAGATTACTATATGTCAAATTAAGGTAAAAATGGGTTCTATATTTTGTATTTTCCATTGTAACATTGTAGCTACATTTCTTTGATGTGTGTTATTTTAATATTAATGTTTCATAATTAATCCTTACGTTGTTTGTTTCTTATTTGTGACAGGAAATGAAGCTGGATTTGATGATGCTGAGACCTATTTCTTTTCACATAGATAATGTCTGACTAGTATTAAATGATAAATAACTAATTTAACAAGACTAACACAAAGCATCAATGGGCTCATTCAAGTACATGGAACTACCTTGATGTCTAGCTTTGATATCTTGGAAAATTTTAATGGTTTATATGTTGCTTGTGTTTGGGGAATTATGTTGAGTTTCGAGTTTTATACTTTCTTGGAAAATCATTATTGATATTTGTAAAAGGTGTGATTTTATATTGGTACTGGAAATGAAGCTGGGTTTGATCTTTGACTGGAAATGAAGTCATATTTGATGAAGTTGGGACCTATTTCTTTTCACATAGATAGCGTCCTAGTATTAAATTGTAAATAACTAATTTAAGAAGTCTAATGCTAAGCAACAATGGGATTATTCAAGTACATGAAATTGTGTTGATGTCTAGCTCTGATATCTTAGAAAATTTTAGTGGTTTGTTTGTTGCTTTTGTTTAGAGGATTTTGTTGAGTTTGAAATTTTTGGCTTGTTTTGGTCAAAGATTTTTTAAGTCCCTTGAATGCTTATGGTTCTCATATCATGCATAGATCGATAGATCTAGTTTTATTGTTATAATTATAATTATTTTCTTTATATATTTGGTGGTTTGAGGAAAGATATTTTATTTCCTTTCACTTTGTGGCATGATTTTGACATCTTCACCTTTTAGAATATAGTAAAATATTTTTCTTGGAAAATAATTATTGATATTTGGAAAGGGAAATAAGCCCTGGGTAGCTAAGCGAAGAGAAAAATGGTCTATGTACTAGGTTCCTACGCATTCATCGTAGGAGACTTATTGGCATGAGACTGACACTCCTTTTATGTAATTACACTTTTGATGCCAAGGTGAAGCTGAGTTCATTGACCTGAAAAGAACAATGGAAGTTGATCATAATGCTTAGGAGACTATAATGTTGGTTTCACCAACAACTAACCATGCCACTAATGCTAGTGGAACTAAAGGTCCTTGCTCATTTCCTTCCATAACGTTTTATGATATTTTTTGTTCTTGTGTGTGGTTAAGGAAGTGCAACTTAACTCATGTTTCAATCTTGTTGTTGTCATCCATATGCCTTCAAAATTTGGGTTTGATATGCATCTTGAAGTTGAGAGCTCAATCAATGCATCATTACCCTTAATCGTACTCTCTTTAAAACCTCACAATTGTCAAATCCTCTCCATCCATGAGATGTGCCAATCAAAATTTATGTTTCACTGGTGAGAGAAAACCCTCAAATGGAAAAGTGGAATTAGCCATGTGACTAATGTTCTTGAATGTAAATGAGACAGAGGACAAGTCCACCTTATATTGCAACCTTTAGCTATCCTATTGATCTCTTTTTTTGCAAGGGTGGATAGTTCTATGAAGGGGCATGAGTATGAAGTGAAAAATCCATACACTAGAATATTTACCACCCAAGCTTGGTTCAATTTTTAGCCAAGGTGGGTAGACTTGCTGGGTGCTCAGAAGACACTATGATATTTGTAAGTTAAAGACCTATGTTTTTGAATGGACTGCAATGTACATCAGAAACAATATGTAGTGGGAGCATGAGCGCAGCTCCTATAAACGGAATATATAACTTCTGAGGTCCAAGACCTAGAGGGTCAAATTCTTCATCTAAGATATAAAATGTTACGAAGTTGAGAGTCCAAGAGAAGAAAGGGTCCCTCTCAAGAACTTGAGAAACAGGAGAAATATCTTGATTGAAGTTTACCTGCAGAAAGTGATCAATGTTTGGAGGAGCTATCAATTAGTAATTAGGGAGGACAAGGAGAAATTGTTGGCCTCTGAAACTATATTTCTAGTAGGTGAACCTCTCCTGCCATATAAAGCTCAAGTGAAGAATCCCCTGATGGAGGATTCTGGATAAATTGGAAGATATGAAGTTTTGGAAGATCTAATCTTATGCATATAAGTTTCTCTTTGTAGATACCTTGAAAGCTGGAGCATTATTGACAAACTTCTAAGGTTCAAGAGAAGCAGCACTCCCGAGAGAGCTAGAGGAAAATCATGACAGATGGCAAGAGAGCCTTGCAAAATATAGGGATGACACTGGTAATATTCGAGTGCAATCCTCTTTTGGAGATCCTTCTATGAAGACATCAGCTTATTATGATTCTTTCCAGATTGCTCAGGGTGAAACTGAGGTTGTTTTTGGAAGCATGGAAGGTAGAAGTGGTGGAGAATTACAAAGAGAACCCCATAATGGGCTTCATTTTTCCCTTTGGTTTTTGGGCTTGCGAGATCTTCTGTCCATTGAAAAAGTTTGTAAGTCTCTGCATGTTGCAGTGAAAGATGATCTTTGTCTATAGAAAAATATACATGTGGAGTATCCTCTAAGTGAAAGGCTCACTGATGATGGCCTTTTAAAACTTGTTGAAAGGTATCAAGGTTAGTTACGAAAATTGACTTTAGTGGAGTGCCTGAAAATTATAAATGATGGACTGAAGCAAGTATTCAACATCAGTCCAAAGCTTACAAAGGTTGGTATCTGTCTTTGTTGGTTTCTGATTTTGAGAAATTACATAAAGATGAATTTGTTGTTGCACTTGACATTTAGAAGATAACAATATATTTACTTTCTAAATATATATTTTCTGCATTTTGGCATGATCAACAATGTCAAACAGTTAGATTCAGTTAATGTAACTGCATGGGTTTCGGGTAATGGAATTGTGCTTCCCGTGAAATTTTTTCAAACCAGGTTACTAAATGGATGTGTTTGCATGTGAATCTAACCCCTAGTCTCCTTTAAATACAATGATAAAAGGATAGAAACTTGAAATATTAGAAGCTTATTTTTTGAAGGAAATGTAGGTATAATTTTCCCCAAAATGTTGAAACCTTCAAGGGAGGCATTGGTCCAATTCTTCCATTTGGTATTCCATGTTCTTATGCGTTTGAATTTCTCTCATTTTTTTATTTGTCTTCTATTATTGCACACACTGGTGGTTGCTCCTCAACTTTCCTGGCATATCTTAATTTTTATTAGATATTTGGAAACATGGGAAGGTAATGCATTTCTATGAAAATGATGTTGCATGGAAGGTATTGCTTGTAGGTTCTTCTCTTATTTAGTTTTTCCATTCTTTTCAAAACCATAATGTGCATTGATTGTGAACTTCTTCTTTTTTTATCAAGTGTATTAGGTTTTCGTCATGCAATTATATTGTTATCTTACACTTGCTCAAGTTAAGCTTGTTAATTCAAAAGTTTTGTTTGAAAAATTGTTTTCTCTTGGTACCTCCTACTCTGTCCTTGACTATATGTGGTGCACTTGTTTCTGGGCATTCCAGTTATGTTTTCTAGGCTGCACAAGGTTGATTGTTGATGGCATTGTAAAAAATGTTAAAGAACACAGAGAATGCAGTATGCACGGATTGAAGCAGTTGAGAATTAGTGGTATTTTTTGGATAACAAGAGAGCACCTTGAGAAGTTGAATTACCTTTTGGATGGTGGTTTACAGCAAAAGTGGTTTACAATAGAAATTTTCCTTATTTTGAGAATCAAATTTATATCAAGGACAAAAAATATGAAGAAATGTTATTTCAATTTTCGTGAGAAGAAGCCAACAACAACTTTTCCTTTAGAAGATTTTGGAGAATGTTGGCTAATAGTTTAGGCCCTGTGATATTACACTTTTTCTTTTCAGGCGTTGTTCATGAGAAGGCTACTGAAAATTAAAGTTGCATGTGTCATGGTTGTATATATCAGTAGAAAATAGTTGTAAATTACCTTCATTTATCAATTTGAAAAGAAAAAAATTGTACAGGAAAATAACCTTCTTATGGCTCTAAAGAGAGAAATAGTGTCTACCTCCAGAGTCCAAATAATTTGGTGTGTTTTGTGGGTTGTGCTATGTCAAGACTAAACCCAACCAGAAAGGTGGCTTTCTTATCATAATGGAGTGCTATTTATGGTAATCTCAAGACCAGGATCATATTACTGTGGCACAACATGATGATTGTCTCCTATTTTCTGGGCAACTAGAATAAATAATGATGTACATGATTAGCCCATTCAGCCACAAACATCAAGTGTATTGTATGTCAAAAAATATTCATTTTTATTTATATTGTAAAAATGTGAATTATTTTGTACATATTTGGTGAGTCACCAAATTAAGCAATTGGGAAAAAATATTTTGTGGCCATATAATATTTTTGTGTTTGAGCTGGCTAGAATCTCATATCCAGGTATCTAATTTTTACTCTTAGATACCAAGATGTTATATTGGTTACTAGTCTGTCTTTTGAATTTTGATAGTTTGATGTCAGTTTAAGGGAAATGCAAGCTATAGTGAAAATGCTCGTAAAGTGTGAAGTTGCTTGGTATGCAGACAATATTTTCTGTTGTTGGTTACTTGCTTGTCTTTTTAAGATTTGTGTTAGGGGTAGTGGGAAGACAATATTACTCAAGAAATAAGTGTATGTCTAAGGTGTGTTAAGCAGCACAAAATTTTTCTCAAAGTAAACAATGAAGCTTATTTGAGAGTGTAAACCTTTGTGAAAAGGCTAAACTTCTTTGGATTAATATGGATAAGGATGTTATTATTTCTGGACTCGCATGAATTATTTAGAGGTGGAACTTGTGGATTTTAACAAATAGACTGCTTGTTTCAGGGAAATATTTCAGGATGTGATGAAAGAAAAGGTGTGAGTGAGGATAAATTGACATTCAGAAAAACAATTGATTGTAGTGTTGAACTATAATTAGAATTCCATTAAAAGCAAAATCATGCTACTCCTGTTGATCCGGTGTCCATTTAGAAAAATCATGCACCTGTAAAACCAAATGGACTATTTGAAAGAAGATTTAGCTAACTCACTCTACATGGGAACTCTTTTTCCACTTTGGAGTTGTAAGCTATTTGTAATATGGGAAAGCTCGCAATTTATTTTGAGGCTATGATGGTTTCTAGAATTATTTAGGTTTGGCTAGATAGTTGAAGAAAGTAATGATTGATGGCAAGAGTGTCCCATAAAATCTAGGATAACTCTGGGAATATTTTCTTGTGAGGGTATATTTTATTTCAGAATATTCTCACAAGGACAGTGGGTCATTATAGTTCTTGCCAAAGTAATCAGGGGAAAACAAGGACTGTGTTGGGAAGTGTGGAAGGGTGCAAAATGAACTGCATTGAGTAATGTTCTATGATTCTCCTGTCACTTCTAATCTGAGCCTGCAAGATCCTCTCTCAGTTGAAACTATTTGCAAGTACCTATGCGACAAAGTGAAAAATGGACAAGTACTCATGGAACATCCCAGTGATGGAATTTTAAAGCTTGTTGCAAGGTCTCAAGGTCATTTGCAAAATTTGAGATCAGTGATGTCTGAAAATTACAAATGGACTAAATCAAGTTGTAGGCTTCAGTCCAAACTTGCCAATGTTGGTATTGTATTTGGTATGTCTTGTAATTGGCATTAGGAAATGTTCAAGATTGCAAGGTGAAGTATGGAGGAATGTGCACTGATGCTCCTTTTTAAATTTTTTTATTTGAGCCTACAAAATATTTTCTCAGCTGAAAATGTTTGCCAGTACCTGTACACTACCGTGAAAAGTGAACAGTCACACGTGAAGTATCTTTCAAGTCAATTTCTCATTGATGCCAACCTTTTAAATTTTACTGCAAGATATGAATGGCATTGGCAGAATTTGAGTTAGTTTAATGTCTAAAAACTACAAATGGACTCAAGCAAAATGTAGCTGTCAGTCGAAAAGTTGTGAAGATTGTTACTTGTATTTGGTATGTGTTGTATTTGGCATTTTGAACATTCAAGTATTTTGTATTTCTGAATATAATTTCATCTAGCTTGGCACAGGACGGAATGGGAATAGTTGTTTTCAGCCATTTTAGTTGTATGGTTTCGTGAAACAAAATTCTGCTTTAAAAACGTTTTGAAATTGGGATATTCAATGGATGTGTTTTCAAATGAATTAATCCCCTAGGTCCCTTAAAATAAATTGTTATATAATTGAAACTTAAAATTTTTTTGAAACTTCATTGGAAAAACAAACAGTGATAACCTAACAAAATAGGTGTTGGTCCTTTCTCTAATTTTCTCTTTTTGTGTTTCATATTTTTCAATCACAAATACAAACACGGCTTGTCAACTTTCCTATTTCAAATCCCAGGAACAAAGAGAATGCATTTATATGAAATTTAGGTTGTATGGTTGGTTGTGTAGATTTTGCTGATATTTTCTTCTTTGGTACTTGTTCAATTTATTCGGTTTCAACCATATAGTGTATTGATCATTGATTTGTCTTTCTATATATTGCATTTATTAGGGTTCTCTTGTGTGGTTTAGTGCCATCTTATGGTGTGCATCAAATGGCGAAGCATGTAATGGGGCATAACAATAAGTCCATCTCTAATTACTATGAAGTTCTTAGTATAGAAAGGCATCTTCAAATGTGATCCATCTTGTATTCAATTGAGTTGTACATATTTCCTATATATATCCTCTTGTATCCTTTTTGTTCATCTTTTGTTTGGTTGGTAAAAGATGGCCAGGTGCAAATAGCGAATATTTGAATGGAGGAAGTTGGTTCATCATAATACTAATTGAGGCAAGGAGATCAATAAAAATTAGTAGTTGTTGCAATGGAATCTAATGAGAAACATGCCAAGTATGGATACCGGTCATGCCCCTTTGTTGTATCAGTGAAGTTTTGAACATAGTATAGAAGAGAGACGAGACCAAACATTGTCTCAAGAAGGAAGGGGTGAGCTGCAAACTCTATCATTGAACAATGCGGTGAAGGAGGATGATCTGTACTCTCTTTGTTGAAGACCAATTAGACTCTAGTAAACTAGGTCACCAAACCTTGGAACCATTTAGAACTTTGGGTTGGGCAAGATTGTGCATGAGTGACATCATGGTAGATATGTCTTGAAAAATATTTTAGAAACACTGTCTCTTGATAAGGGCCAAGGACCCATAGCCCTTGTTGAGTCAGGGCTGAAGTGCATGTTGTAAACTAAATCAAGGTCTTGTGAATAGTGCCCCTAGATAAGTATATGCATTGGTGATCTTTATCTCCTCTCCTTTGAGAAAGAAATGGTGATCAAGGAGGATTTTATTCAACACATTGAAGATATTGACTTTGGTTTTACCTAGGTTGGATGTCAACTGATGAAGATCACAGAAAAGGGCTAGGGCATCGAGCTGTCTTTGCAATTTGTCTAGGGATGAGACTAGAATGGCCACATCATTTACAAACATCAAAATATAATATACTCCAACTGTCCCCTACACTATTTGGATGTGCACATCCAAAAAATAATGTATATTCACAATGCCTGTATGAACACCAAACACATATCTGCCTTATGACCAGCAGAAAACTGTACAACAAGGATCATCCAAATAGTGTAGGGGACAAGGGGAAACCTTGTTTTACCCCAATGATACTTAGGATAAAATATGATAGCCTGTGTGTTGGTGCATAGATGACCAAGGATTGACTCATATAAAATGCATAATGGCTGACAAAAGGGTTTATGAGATGTCAATATCTCTGAGTATGTGGAAAAAATCCTCTATGGGGACAGAGTCAAAAGCCTTTTTGAAACTCTACGAAACAACAGTAAACTTTCTAGCAGAAATGTTGGGCTTCCTAAATTATGGCCTGGAGTGTAAATATCTAATTAATAGTCTGGTGCTAAGGTTGGAATCCAACCTTTCCTCTAGCTCTATGTTTCCTTTGCTCAAGCTCCCTAGAGAGTTGCAGGTGGAGGGATGCAACATAGAGATTCAAGAAGCAAATGACCACAAATAGGTACAATGGAGTGCAAGGTACATCAGAAAGAATATGTAGTGGGAGCATGAGTATAGATCCTCTAAAATGCATATCTAACTTCTGGGGTCAAATACCTAGAGGGTCAAATTCTTCATCTAATATATAAAATGTTACAAATATAAGAGTCCTAGAGAAGAAAGGGTCCCTCTCAAGAACTTGAGAATCAGGAGAAATATCTTGATTGGAGGTTTCCCACGGAAAGTGATCAAATTTTGGAGGAGCTATCACCTACTAATTAGGGAGGACTAGGATAAATTTATGGCCTCTGAAACTGTATTTCTAGTAGGTGAATCTCTCCTACCATCTAAAGCTAAAGTGAAGAATCACCTAATGGAGGACTTTGGATAAATTGGAAGATCTGAAGTATTGGAAGATCTAATATTGTGCAGATAGGATTCTCTTTGTAGAGACATGGATAAATGGGAAGGAGGGTGTCTTATGTGATTGTAAAAAGGGCCTGGACAGTGACATTATTGCAAGGGTCTCATGGGTAGAGGTCAGGGGTCTCCTCGAGATCTCATGAATCTGCATATTGAGGCGCCATTGTTCTCTGATGTAACTTATTGCTTCTGCGTGTGATCACTACAAAGGAGGGAGGTGATCATCATGTTATGTGGGTTGATGGGAGTTATTCTAAGGCTCCTCTATTTGACTATGTTGTGGGTGGCAAAGCTGACAAGTCGAATTGTGCCCTGACTGGATGAATATGCAACATCAAAGTTTCTTTATTCATCATAATAGAAAATATATTGTTTCAAGTGATATTGTTGTTGAAGTCATATAAGGAAGCCTCTTTACATTGTCATTGAAAAACATGCAAAAAAGTATGTGAAAATCCCTTGAATTTGAAGAGGAATCATCGAAAAATCTATCTGCAAAAATCATTTTGAAAATATTTGAATGAAAATTGTAGTTATTGGAAGGAGGATACATACTATTCCTTTAAAAAATTGCAGAAACAAATTCTTCCCTGAAGTTTGATTTTGCCTTTAATAAAATCAATGTTTTTGTCGTGGGATTTTATGCTCCGTTTGACCAACAATTGAATCAGCAGTCCAGATTTCACATACTAGACACTGAAATCAGCCAGCAATACACCTTTAGAAGGCTCAAAATACTGCATCAAAATTTTCACAAAGAAAAATAGTGAAAAATTGATGATTTAAGGGTATTTTCTGAATGGAATACTTGTTAACCTTATTGTTTATTCAATTATTAGGATGCATAATTACCACCCTCAAATGACAGACTCCCACCCTATAATCCATTTTGATGAATTTGACTTCAGAGAAATAGGCTATTTAGAAATATATGTAACAGAGGTCTCCTATATGCTCACAGTTAAAAAAGAAATGCAGCTCGCTCATGCAGGTTTTTTTGTTACCACAAGCGATGCATGGATCCATGTTTTACGACAGTTAGAGCAAGAGAAAATTAAATGTATTTTTGACAATAATCTCATTACAGGTCTCTTCACATTTTAAGTGATACAAAAGACTACAAATTTTAACAAGACATTTCACCCCTCAGATCCCAACCTGTACATTTTGATATTTGAGAATTGTATAGTTGACCTTCAGGTTTCCATGACTATGGAGGCTGTAATGTAAAATTTAGATGGAGAACCCAACATTAGAAATTATTTACCTGTAGGTCAAAAAATTCTGTCAACATTGTATTTTGGGTTTTTTGTGATTTATGGAACTTTGGCTAGGGTTTGGTCATATGTATGTGTGAAAAATTGGGCTTCTACCCATGATATCCATGTATTAATGGATGTATTGATCTACTTGAAGGCTATGATTTTGATGTGTGAGGCAGAGTACATGTCTTTTATTAAAAGAACAATGATTTCCCATGGTTGGGATGTTGCTTTCTATATTTTCAATTTCTTCAGGGGTATCAAGCTTTTTACTCTAATTGTTCTCATTGGCACAGGTTGGTCCTTATTGAGGCCTTATCTTCAAGAAAAGGACAAGAGGGTGCTCATGCTTGTCATCCCTCTTTAAGTTGTTGCTAATATTATTGCAGCCATGCTCAGCATGTTAGGACCGTCTACAAAGGACTGGTCTGAATGGAAGCAGTTGTTTCTTCTTATTGATATTATTTGTTGTGGTGATGTTATTTTTCCTATTTCTTGGTCAATCAAGCATTTGAAATAAGAAACTCAGACAGATGGTAAGGCAATAGTAGTTTTAAAAAATCTGATCCTATTCAGGGACCATGATATTGTGGTGATTTGTTATATCTACTTTACTCGGGTGTTTGTTTTTTCTATGATGACAAAAACATCATTCAGGTATTTGTGGACGATTGATTTGACTAAAGAATGTGCAACTCTCGCATTCTATGCTTTCACGAGATATAATTTCAAGCCTATTGTGCAAAATCCTTACTTGATTATCGAGGAGGAGGAAGCTAAAGCTCAACCATTAAATATGGGTAATAGAGTTTTTTAGCTCTAGACTCAATTTTGATGGGTTTTTTTGGGATAAAGACAAGATGATTTTGGAAGTTTTTTTCATTTCTGTGAAAGAATGCATCAACCTATTTTTAGTGCTTTTTCTTATGTTGTGGAATTAAAAGTGACACTCCCTATTGTTGGGCTTTGAACCCTCCATCAAGTTTCACAACATTTTTATGAACTTGAATTTGGACATAGGCTATGATGTCTTTTGGTTGTGGTGCATAAGCAGCCAATCGTGACATACCAAGGCATATTAAGGAGTTAAGTTTTCGCCCTTCTATCTTAAAGAAAGACAATGTTCAAATCATTATTGCTAGTTAATATTCCACATAATTTGTTTCAAATAAAGCTGGGGAGACAGTACATAGGTTGTACCTAAATCAGAGTATATTGTTGTACAATTTTCTGCTGGTCATAAGACAAATATATGTTTGGTGTTCAGAAAGACATCATGAATATATATATATATATATATATATATATATATATATATATATTTGGCCATTGTGTGCAAGGCCAATGTATATCGTTGTGTCTAATAAATGGTTTTGGTTATTGGTGCAATTGGGTTGAGATCTCAAAATATTATTTAGTACAAAAGTATATATGGCTCATGATCAACTAATATTTCAATAAAAGATTAGTTTGAACTTTGGTTGCAATGCCATAGAGTAGTACATTTGTCAAACTCATAAATTTAAGTATTGATAATGGGATTTTTTCAGTACCCTTAATCGATTTAGCATATTGTTTTTAGGACTACTTTATGCTCCATTTGAGTAAAATATTGGAAACCTTCAAGAATGCCATGTTTTTTTAAGTAAGACAAGTCTGTGATGTCCATGATTTTCAACTTCTAGAAATTTAATGTTTTTTAAAGTAATACAAGTGTGTGATGCCCATGTCAATTTGTAGAAATTTAACAAGGATAATGTGTGTTATTTCCTATGGAAATCTTAAGTTGCGCTCTTCCTATGGAAATATTAACATGGACTCTTTCAAAGGGTTCTTTTAAGTTAAATCCTTTATTTTTGAATTTTAATGTGAGTTTCCATTTACAGACAAATTAATAGGCACATGATTCCAGAAAGTTTTTCTTTGTTGAACTCCCTATTTCATATGTCATCCACTCAGATATTTAGTATATGGTAATTGTGTGCTCCTGACTACTTATATTGTGTCTCAATTTCTTCTTGATGTTTAGGAGGTGTTGTGGTGATTTTTTTGTTTTAACTGCATTATTCATGCTCACCTAAGGAAACTAAATGTAAACCTTGAAAAATGAAGGAAAGGAATTATGTGTTTCAGATTACTCTCACAGTTTTAATTCTTTTCCTTATTTGTTGCTATTCATGCACAAATTGCAAATAATTACATCTGTGAACTCCTTTTAGCATGCATCACCTACTTGGGAACACAAGGAGCTTTAAAATCTTACTCTCACACCTTTACCTTTCCTCAAATTACACGAGTGTCTAATTGGGAGTTGCAATATACCTCTATAAAATCCTTTTTGAAGTTTTATTATCTCAGTTTGAAGTTTAAATAATCTATAAATTTCTAATGGCTCCATAAGTTTTTACAAACTCAACACTTCATCGTGGTGTATGACATGAATTGATGTCTTCTATTTAAATAGTTATGGTGGCACGCTGCATGAACCTTTGTATTTTTTTTTATTTGTTTATATATAGTTTTCGAACCTATATCCATGATTTTCATTCCCAGCAGATAATATTCTATTAGTGTCAAATATGCAATGAACGCAGTCATATCCGAGGAGTGGGTTTGTGGCAAACTATGATCCAATTGTTGGAATCTGGCAACACATTAAGTCAAACTTTCTATTAGTTTATATTCCTTCATAATTCTAATCAAAATTTTGATGACCTGGGTCAATTCAATATTGCGAAAAAATCCCAAAGACATTATTACTCCATACATGGATCTTGTGTCATGGTAACACTTTGTTCATGTTTGAAATTTTCGCCCGATTCTATTAGATTTGTCACTGAAATAGAGAGTAATTTTACTATAAAACTAATTTATTCCATACTCGAGTTGTATATATAAGAAATTAAAACTGAAAAGAGGGTTTTTTTCTTAAAAAATAATTTACTCCATGCTCAAGTTGTATATATACTGAAATCGAAACTAAAAAGAGGGTATTTTTGCTACATAACTAATCTACTCCATATCTAAGTCGTATAGATAACAAAATTTTCTCATAATGGTTTTAAATTGTAGAGATTTTAATGTAGCTCACCATGTCCATATTTCCTAGGCATAATGTAACAATCCAACTTGCTGAAGGTTGGGACACTTTATTAAATAGGACAATGTATTAAAATACTAGTTTGTTGACATTTTTTATGGTAACTGAAGTTTAGGTTAATCTCCTGGCGATGTCTATTTCAAATAAGGAAAATTGCTCAAATTAAGGGCAATGACTGAAATTACTGGCAAACCATTTACTATTTAAATGAATAGTTCGTTTGATTTGTGGGTTGTTAGTGATTGGTCCAGTTCAATCCCCCTTACCGTGGAAAAGGTATAAAGAGTATGTAAATGCCCACTTCAGTATTCAAGGAAGGTTTCCATTGCTAAGGGGAATGCCATTAACTGTTGGGTCTGGAGACATTCTATGAATTGCTAAGCGAACTATGGTAAGGGTTTGGAGACATTCTGTGAACTTTGGTAACTTACTGTTTCTAAACGAGAATTGGGGCTTGTAATTACTATAGCAGACAACATTTTTTTATGTACATTTATATGTGGTATTGAATTCAAAATGTTTTTTTTCATTATTGAGAAGAGAAAGGTTAGTGGTTTCTTCACTTGGAAATTTAATTTAAAATCCAAAATAAGTGTCAATATTTATCCTTATAAATAATTATAATTCCAGCATTTTGAATACTCTGTCCTTTAAGTCATATATATATATATATACCTCTTTGGAATGATTTGATAGTACTTTAAAGCCAAAACAAGTGCCATCTTTATCCCTGTAAATAATTATAATTCCAGGACTTTGAATACTTTGTCCTTTCAGTATAACCATGTAATTTGAAATATTATATATGGCTCGTTGGAATTAGTTCTATGTACTATTAGGTTGAAAAATAATTGCACTTTTTTATTCTTATTTTATTATTTTAAAATTGCGTATATATGAGGTGATTATTTGTTTTACTTTTTGTCAGGGATTTTTGGTCTTCTCAAAGACTCTTCATTTCATCTATATTTACATTGTGTGCAATAACAGTACAATAACCTTAGAGGTTTGTGTCTGAAACCATTTCCCTTAAACCAAAGGGATGTTGTGAGTCCAAGCATCATTATGAACTTTTCAAATTTCTCTTCCAAGTGCTTGGTGAAGATATCTGCAATTTTCTCATTTGTGGAGCAATGTCCCAAATGGATAGTCTTGGCCTATATATGATATCAAATCAGATAGCATGTTGTATTGATGTTGATTCACTAGCAATGTTGTCAAGTTCTTTTACGACTTCATCTTAAATACCCTCTTGGTGCCAAGCAACAGTAACAATCCTTGGATTTCTTAGTGATTCACCATTTTGTACTAGTGATTCGCCATTTTATACTAGTGATTCTCCATGATTTTACAAGACAATATAATATGGTGAGAGATTCACCAAAATAAATATATATACATATTATATTATTAATAAAATCGCCTTCCATTTTTCCTATGTATCATGGGGATTCACCCATTTATTATACATATAAATTTAGGGGGGTTCTTAAAATTTTCCCTGGACAGGTGAAAAAGTTTGGGATTCGAGTAAAGAATCTCTACAAAATCGATGTGGAAGACTGCACAACACTGAGCCCTAAAGTAGAGAAGGTGGAGAGTCAAGACATTGGTGAGTTATGACACAGGAGTTTGGGCCATCTACACTACAACGCTTTGAAGATAATGCAACAAATTTCTTTAAGACTTCCAAAGGGTGCACGTGCACAGAGAGATACATGCAAAGGTTGCACATTGGGGAAGTATACTAAAGCCACTTTTAACGATAAGGAAAGGCGAGCCAAGGCAATCCTTGAGAGAGTTCATTGAGATGTGTGTGGATCGTTCTCGACAGCTTCCACAACAAAGCACATGTATTATGTGATTTTTGTTATGATTTTTCAAGAAAGTGTTGGATTTTCTTCATGTAGAAGAAAGATCAGATGTTCTCCAAGTTTTGTGAGTTCAAGGCACTTATCAATAAAGATACAGGGAAGAAGGTGAAGGCTCTGAGGAGCAACAATGGTGGAGAATACATCTCTAACAAATTCAATAACTTATGTGCCTTAGAAGGAATTCGAAGAGAATTGGTAGCACCTCATAATCCACAACAGAATGGGGTTGTAGAAAGAAATAACATAACTACTGTGGGAGCAACACAAGCTATGTTGCATGATCAGGGCCTACCATTGCATCTGTGGTTGGAAGCATGTAATACAACAATATTTGTGCAAAACAAAAGTCCTCATCAGATACTTGGGATGAGTACACCAGAGGAGTATTTTTCAAGTAAGAGACCGTATGTGTCATATTTTAAAATTTTTGGTTCATCTATTTATTGCCATGTAACTAAAGATGTTAGGAAGAAGCTAGAGCCAAAAACAGAGTTCGGGATATTTGTGGGGTACACTAATACACCTCACAACTATCGGGTGTACTTGCCAGCACATAGGATGATGGTGGTAAGAAGAGATGTGAAATTTGATGAAGAAAAATCCATGCGATTGTCCCTTGAGAGGGAGTTTGTGTTGGATGCAATTGAGGAGCTCTTGGATTCAAAGGATGAGCCTCAAGATGTGGAGCAACCACAAGTAGAGGAAAAGAGAGTGGTAAAAACCACTCATGCAGATCCATCTACCAGAGATGGAAGGAAGCGCACTAGAGAGGCTGACAAGTTATTGTTGGATGTGAGAGATAATGTGGAAGCACCCACATCACAGCGCAGGCAGAGGTCCCCAGAGCGATACACTGGATACATGGCTCTTATGAGTGAAGGTATTGAGATAGAACCATCCTATTTTGAGGAAGTAGTGTAGTAGCTATTGTGGGTTGATGCCATGGTTGAGGAGTATGACTCCATTATCAGAAACAGTGCATGGGAAGTTGTACCAAGACCAGTGGGGAAGTTAGTTGTAGGATCCAGGTGGGTCTACAAGGTGAATTAGGCAGCAGATGGGAGTGTGGAGAAGCACAATGCTAGATTTGTGGCCAGAGGTTCTCTCAGGTGGAGGGGATTGACTATGATGAGAATTTTACACCAGTTGCAAGGTATTCATCTATTAGATCCATCCATGCACTCTCAACGTAGATGGGATGGCAGATACATCAAATGGATGTAAAGAAAACCTTTCTCAATGGAGTTATTGAGGAAGAAGTGTACATTGAGAAATCAGAAGGTTTTGAGACCTTAGACAGGGAGTCGTACGTGTGCAGACTGAAGAGAGAAATGTATGGGCTAAAGAAAGCACCTCGTGCTTGGTACACCGGGGTTGGAAACTATTTCATTGGGTTGGGCTTCACCAAGAGTGAAGCACATGCAAACCTATATCATATTGTGGTTGATGGTAAGCTTTTTATTATTGTACTTTATGTCGATGATATGATACTGACAGGTGATGTGCAACTCATAATGTCTTACAAAGAGGATCTTGTAAGAGAATTTGAGATGAAGGACATGGGGCTCTTGCACTATTTCCTTGGATTGGAAATATGGAAAAGAGATGGGGAGCTATTTGTATCTCAGGGAAAGTATGCTAAGGAGATTCTGAGGAAGTTCCACATGGAGGGCAGCAAACCCATGGAGACTCCTCTAGTAGGAAGCTGGAGGAAGGAGGACGCTACTTTGGGAGTAGTGGATGCTACTATTTATAGGCATCTTGTGGGTTCACCCATGTATTTGGTGAAAACACGACTTGACATATACCAGCTGAGCCAAGCTATGGTTAAGCCTACCAAGCTATTTTGGAAGGCAGGAAGGTACGTGTTGAGATATCTAAGGGGCACTATAGAGTATGGAATATGGTATAGATAGATAAAGGGAGTGAAGCTTCAAGGCTTCGCCGATGTAGATTGGGCAGGGAGTCCATTTGACATGGAGAGCACATCAGGAGGAGTCTTCAACATAGGATCAACAACCGTTTCTTGGTACAACAGGAAACAAATATCAGTTGCACTAAGTTCAACAAAGGTAGAGTACATGGCAACCAGTTAGGCAGCATGCGAGGCTATCTGGAGGAGGAATATACTTGTAGGTTTGTTTGGTCAATAGATGGATCCTACAACGATACATTGTGATAACCAGAGTTGTATCAAACTCTCAGTTAATCCAATATTCCATGACAGGTCCAAGCACATTGATATATGGTATCACCATCTTAGAGATTGTGTTCAGAGGCTGTTTATGTCATTAGAGTACATTCCCACGAAGGAGAAGGATGCAGACATCTTGACTAAGGCATTGGAAAGAAGTTGTTAAGTCCCTATATTAATAGTGTAGTCCCTTATTATGTTAGTGTAGCCCCCTTTATTGTTATTGTTGTACCCCTGTAACCCCCATATTGTTATATGTGCCCTTACATTATTATTGTTAGGTCGGCTAGGATTACATTGTGGCCCCACTAGGATTATATTGTGGCCCCATGGACTCCTATATATAGAAGGAGGTTTTGGTCATTTGTATCATCCAAGAATTGTTCATTCATGTAATGTATTGGAGGTTTCTCCCTTGAAGTGGCTTATTTCTAAGGCGTTGATATCTCTTTTCTTCTATTTTTGGAGCTGGTTTCCCAATATTTGGTGTCAGAGCTTGGGATTCTAGGGTTTCGCTGCTCCAAACAGGTCATCGTAGAATTTTCGCTATAACTTTTTTTATACAAAGGTTCAAATGCAGAAATTTTTAGAGTGCGAATTTGAAAGCCTGAGGAACATCGTCGAAAAATTTCAGAGCTTGGATCGCAATATTTTCGGAGATGTGATCTGTGGAAGTTAGGTCTTTTTGCAGGCTCCTGAGTTTCACTTAAACAGGTCATCGCAGAATTTTCGCTATAATTTTTTTTATACGAAGGTTCAGAAGCTGAAATTTCTAGGGTGCAAAGTTGAAATCCTAAGGAACATCTTCACAAAATTTTAGAGCTTGGTTCGCAATATTTTTGGAGATATGATCTGTGGAAGTTAGGGCTTTTTGCAGGCTCCTGAATTTAACCTAAATAGGTCATCGCAACATTTGCACTATAACTTTGTGTCTACGAAGATTCAAAAGCTTAAATTTTTAGAGAACAAAGCTGAAATCCTAAGGAACAACCTCGCAAAATTTCAGAGCTTGGTTCGCAATATTTTCGGAGATATGATCTGTGGAATTTAGGTCTTTTTCAGGTTCTGAATTTCATCGCAAAGAGGTGACCGTGGAAAAATCTTCATAACTCTCTCTCTGAGCAACAGATTGGAATGCTATAAAAAGTGGATGCAAACACACGAACTGTAGTTTTCTGTCTATTAATTTCAGATCCAAAGGAGGAAACAGTGACACGTGGCAAGTCGTACAAGTTCACTCTACTGAACCAGTCCATAATTGGGTCATTGTGGGAGATTAGACATAACTTTGCCTTGAAGAATCCAACTCAGATCATACCTGTGGCATTTGAAAGAAGCTTCAAAGGGCTACTAGAGAGCTAAATTTCAGATATTGAGGATTTGCAATTATAGAGATAATTCAATTTCAATATAGAGCTTCTTAAAAGCAAGAAAAAAGGTGTGTATTTGGTTTTTAAAATTGCATAACATTTATTTGAAAAAGTAGTTTGAAGTGATTCCAAGGGCATATTTTAGAATTTTTATCGGTATTGGGTTCTATAATGCCTCCAAAAAATAATTCCATAGCCATTAATCCCTCAAAATGCTATACTATGACGCATGAAGAGGAAGAATTGCAGTATGAGATATCAAAATTACGGTACTAAGTGCAACAAATTTCGATCTTATGAAAAGCAACCGAAGATGACATAGATGGTTTAAAAGCAGAAATGGAGGCTAAGTTGGATGGTTTGAAGGATCAAATAATAGCTAATATGGATGATAAATTAGTGGAATATCACATCGAGCATCAACAACAAGTTCTCCAACTCTCAAAGGATAACCTAACTTTGGTGCAAAATCTAATGAAACAAGAAGAAGATCAACATCACATCGAAAGAATTTTTGAAGCAGTCACAGAAACAAGAACTTGACAAGTACGATCAATTTCAGAGTATCTCAGCAAGTGGAAGAACTTTCCTGTAGAAGATTCCACATGGGATGATGAGAATTTTATACAGAAGCATCAAGAAATAATTAAGCATTGAGGATAACACTTGTTTGAAGGAGAGGGGCATGCTAAGTCCCTATATTAATAGTGTAGTCCCTTAATATGTTAGTGTAGCTCCCTTTATTGTTATTGTTGTACCCCTGTAACCCCCATATTGTTATTATTGTGCCCTTACATTATTATTGTTAGGTCGGCTAGGATTACATTGTGGCCCCACTAGGATTATATTGTGGACCCATGGACTCCTATATATAGGAAGTTTTGGTCATTTGTATCATCCAAGAATTGTTCATTCATGTAATGTATTGGAGGTTGCCCCCTCGAAGTGACTTATTTCTAAGGCGTTGATATCTCTTTTCTTCTATTTTTGGAGCTGGTTTCCCAACAGAAACAAATTCAAATTCCACAGAGATAGGATCGGGGTAACAGATAATCCCTTTCTTGTTGAGAGGGAGTGTTGAAATGACACCCCAAGGGGGGCTTCTAATTTAATTTTCCCTCAATTAAATTGGAAGAGAAATTGTAATTTCATCTCATGAAAACTTGTATTAGTTAACTAAGTCAAAATGACTGAGTTAGCTTAGGAAATTTGAGTTGAGTGTCAGAGAGTAGGCATGTTGAGTTCTCCCATGATTTAAGGGGGTCCAGTTACATTTAATTTTGAATTGTAATTAGTTAACTCAATTAATCGAGTTAAAATCAGTTTAACTAGTTATAATTGAGAGATGAACTAGTTAGAGCTCAAGTGAATTAAATCTGATCTAATTCAAAAGTAATGATCAATCAGTTAACTAATAGTTCGCTATAAATAGTTGGTGCATGTCAGTTCTAAGGAAGGCCCAGTTGAGACCGAGGTTAAAGGGATGATAACTACGTAATATCCCCAATTAGCAACTCTGCTAATTAGAATAATAATTTTTGATAATTTTTTATGTTTCTAATGTCAAAAAGAAATAAGGTGGGCCAGGACCCACAATTAATAATTAAGGAAAAAAATACAGCCTACTCTTATAGTTCACAAGGAAAAATTGCAACCTTAGTGCGGTCCATGTGGCCAACATTCAATTTGGAGGCAGCTCCCTAGGTGGCATCGTGGGAGAGGCTCTATGGGGGCAGCGTAGTGAGTGGCTAGATGAGGGGACTGTGAAGTCCATGGTGGGCCCAAGAGAACGTTGGGGGCTCAATTGATAAAAGGAAGTGAAGGCAACTCATTTCCTCATTCATTCATCTTCTATTTTGATTGTCATCTTGACATAGCACACTTGTGTCGGGTGCCAAGTCTGTCGTGCTGTTTAGCACACGAGATCTTCAAGCGGAGATCTCAACCTCTACCTCGGGGGACCTCGAGTGCCCGCTCAGGAGAATAGTTCCACAATTTTGGTGAGGAGTTGACATAACAACAACAACAGGAGTGCGTAGTCCCTTCATGATTGTGTAGAGGCAGCAAAGACTGTGCAGTGATTGCACAATGCAGTCTAGAGGAAGTGTAGAGAGTGTGGGAGTGAAGAGGAGTTCAGCTGATGGATTTGGAGGGGAGGCTAGCCACCTCCTACAAAGGATTTTGGTAGAATTTTGGAGACATCTACCAACAACTCCAACCAGGAGTTGAATTTCCCAGTAGTTGGGTGAGCCAAGCCCAAGAGGGCCAAATTTCTGAGTTCAAAATTAGGACGAACCCTTTTTGGATTTTTTCTGGGTTTATTGAGGAGAAGCCAAGATTAATTTGGAATAATTTTGTAGGCAAGTTTGAGGTGTCAAATAGAGATCCTAACTTAGCGAGTAGCTAGTGGAGCTAGGGGAAAATAGGGCCGAAATTATGGGGTCAACATTTGGCCAATTCCTTCGTGGGTTTTTGTGGGTTTTGTGAGTAGAGTCCAGGGTTAAAAGCCCGAAATTTTATGAGCAGTGGGAGCGGCCAAACCAACAGTCTGAATTCAGCCAACAACAATATTTCTGAGTAGAGCAGCGCAACACCAGAGCCATGCAAAGCCAGTTGTAGAGAGTCATTTCAGCTTGGGTTGAGAAGTATTCTATCCTGCCTTGAGTAGGCCCATGTGCACCTATTCCAACACCTCTTTTGTACTCAATTCCTGACATTAATAAAATGGCTCAACTCATCTTTTGGCTTCAATTTCGCATGTATTGATGGTGTAATTTATTTTGTTGTAGTTTTAGTCTATTGTTTCTTGTACTACTATCATTTTCCCATTTGGGGATATTACAAACTATCAGTTGTATAATTAGAAAATTGTACATGTCAGTTATAGAGTCATGTGGAGGCCAAGGATGTATTGCGCAATCAATTAGAAGGAATTTCCTATTTAATAGGGGGTAAATTCCTCCAAGAATGTGTGAGCAAGGCAGGAAGAGCAGAGACTGATGGTTGGTTAAGTAATTCACTGATTTTGCCTAGATCAAAGTGAGAAAATTGGCATAATGCAGGAATTTATATGAGAGAGAAAGCATTGTATTGTTTCATGGTCTTGAATTTAGATAATATACAGATAGCGGGGTTTTAAGCAGTGTGATTTCCCCGGATACATCTTGTGTTGTGCGATTGATTGTCTATTTCTCTTACTTGTTATGTGATTGTGCGATCGTGTTTTGTTTCTGCAAATTGTAGAATGATCCAATATTTTGTTTTAGTACATTACAAGATCAATTTGAATCCCATTGTTAGATTTTCTACAATAGTATTCCAAAGTTTTGAACCTATTTGTACCAGAAGTTGTTATTTTTTTAATGTAACTAAAAACATATTTCTTTAATAATGTCAATCATGAGGGTAAGGGCTTTAATCAACACTTTGAGATAAAGGACGAGTTCTAATCTTTTCATTTTAAATTTCTTTTTACTATTCCTCTTTCCTGTTGGAGAAACAAAAGAAGGAAGAGCAACGAGTCCTGCAACAAGGATTTGGTTAATTTGTTTGTTGACGCCAAGAAAAGATAGAACAATCAGACACATGAGGTGACATCTAATCATTCTCCTTGTTGTCTTTCTATTGATGTGAAGGAAGCTCCCCATGATGTTACCTCTGCCAATCATCAAAAACCAAAACCTGCCTTGCCTTGGAGATCTCTACGACATTATTGATTTAGCTAACGAATGAATAAATGGTCACAATATATATTGGAGTTTAGCACACCGAGGCAACAAGTTAATGACAAATAATTGTCATTAATTTAACATTTTATGATGGGTGCAGTTTGTGCTTATATAAATGTTTGCTTTTAAATCCACTAAGGACCAAACAAATGCCCAAATCCAATTAATTTTGGCCACTGCTAAAGTCTACCTTATTCACTGTAAGGTAATGGATATTTATATATTGTAAAAAAATTCATTTGTTAAATATTTATAGTGGAGTGAACATGTAACATCATCATCATTTGAAATTGTATTTTATACCAATTACAATTGGTTTCTATGTCAATGATAAAAGCAATTGTTTTTACTATCCGTCCCAACAACTTGTTATGTAACTTAACACAAAGGACCTGGGCATCCAAGAGCTTTTAGGAGTTGTGGAATAAATATTTGTATTACTTAGACTTAATGGTATCAACAATAATTCAGTATAAGCTCGCAAAGTAAATCTTATATTCTTCTTTGTAAAAGCTTGTCGCTATAACGTAAGGATCGAGGCACCAATCGATTAATAAGTGGTTGAATAAATATTTACATTATTGAGAATAATCTAAGATATCTACATTGCAATGTTTGTAGTTTGTTTTTGTCATGTGAGATTCAAGATACAAACATCAAAATATTATTAAGTAATTAAATAAGTCTTCTTTTCTTAACTAAATTAATTTTTTTTTTTTTATGTAAATTGAAAATATTTGTTAATCTTAGCCAAGAAAATGTATTTGCACATTACAACAACTTTATCTTAAACAAAATTTTCACATTACTTTTTATTTTATTTTTTAAATAACCATATAATTTTACTTTTCAAATATTTTTATAAATATAAGTAGAAATTTATTTATTTTTTAAATTAAATCTATAATAATAATAATAATAATAATTTTGTAAATGAAAATAATTGAATATTATTTTAAATATTTTATTAAAATATAAATTATGATTTTAATTTTTGTTTTTAAATTTGGTATATAAAATATAGAACAATAAAATATAATAAAATATAAAATATAAAATAAAATACTACATAATAAAATGTAAAATAAAATACTGCATAATAAAATATAAAATAAAATATTTGAAATTAATTTATATATACACTCTCACACATATATACTTAAAAGTTCATTAAAATAGTTAAACACTTTTCTAGTTATCTAAATTTGTATAGTGTTGTTTTCACGATCATGTAGTAGTTGTCTATCTGTATCATATTTTATTATTTCATTGGATTGTATTAATGTAAGTTCTTGAATATATTCTAATGTTTTTGGTATTTGACAAATTTTGTTTCACTTTTGCTCTTATATATATATGGTAGGGACTGCACTGCATCCAATAACACTTGTTACTTAAAATCTATGAAATGAATACGTATGTAAAGTCTTTTGTTAGCTTATTTGGATTATAAGCCATCATATTTTATACCTTTTTTTTTTCAAAAGAAAAAACAACATCCTTTCATTAGAAAACAAAAGATGTTACATGCTCTGCAATTGAATCCAATTAGTCAAATACTATATAAAATAGGTTCCAAAAAGTGGAAAGCCTGATAACAGAGAGTAGCTATTCGAATCAACCGGATACAAGAAAGGAAACTAGCAGGATCTATTGGCAGAAAACACAAAAAATAGTTCATTACAAACTCCTAAGTGGAACATGGCAGAAATATGTGCTTGTAATCGCCCAGGGATGTTTTGTTTCTGTAGCTTTCTTACTTTTTAGAAAAAATCCATTTAATGTGAAAAAACCACTTGAAGATAGAGTCACTAGAGGAGAATGGATTTGACAAAGATGATAGATCCGTTGTCGATAAGCTCATAGTGAATCTGCCCAGGAGTAGCAGAGTATCCTCTCTTGGACAACCGGTCTATAGGGGCGTTTTGTTCCCGGTAGATGTAGTAGGATTGGATGGAGGAGAAAGAGGCCTTCATTATCTTAATTTTTTCCATCTAGTGAAGAAGAGCAGGGACCTGAAAAGTGGCCATGCCATTGGTCCAATCAATCGTGATCTCCGAGTCCCTAGCTACCTGAATGTCCTCCACAACAAACCATTTAGTACATTTCAATGTCCCCTATAGCGCCAACACCTCTACTCTAGTGTTGGTACTGTGACCCCCATACCAATAGAAATGATATACCATCTATGGGCTTATGGAAATAATGGCTCCACAACAATATAGTCCATTTGCTAAGGCGCCATTGAGATAGCCTACTGTGTTGTGTGTGTCGATCGGATTGTGAGGCCTATGATTTTGGCTGCGAGCTGGATTGCAGGGGCCAATTTCTAGGAAAGTAGCCACAATTTTCGTGGAAGTGTGCATGGAATCTGGTATTTTATTCTCAAATATGATGTCGATTCCCCAAAAAAATGTATAATAAAATGACTTTGTGTTCTAGATTATGGGTAGTCCATCATTTTTAATAACCTATTCTTTTATAAAAACCTTTTAATTCTAAAATGTCTTCCAAACAATATTTAAATATTATAACTTTTTTAAATAAATAAGAAAAACAATAATTTAAACCAATTTTTAAAATAAAATGAATCCTTTCCACATAAATATTAAATATATTTAAATATTATTATTATTTATATATAATATTATTATTATTTTAAATAAATAAGGAACATAATAGTTTAAACAAATTTTAAAAATAAAATGAATCCTAACAAAATTGATGTTTAGAATAAACTAATGAAATTTATCAAATAAATGTTAAAAACGGAGTTAATATATTTTTTTAATATAACGTCACTTGTATGTTTAAAAATAATAAAAGTAAAAATACCAATATAATTATGAAATATGTAAAATCCTTACTTAAATCTCTAGGTATGAAGGATATATTTTTAATCGCCATGAGCCTTTTAACTGAAATTAATCGCTGATACACATAAAAGGTCTACAACGAAATACTTATCCTATCTAAACTGGTGCGGGAATGAGCTCCACAAAGCAAGCCTAGTATAGTTTAATGTTCTGAATTGGGCGGAGAGATAGAAGCTAATATCTCGGTTGGGTGGCGAGGCAGAGGTAGCTCGAAGAGAGTTCGGTTTTGAGGAAAAACAGTAAAGGAGAGGTCAGTGCTGTGACTTCTCAAGGTAGGTGATTTTTCCCATTTTCTCTTTTGAACACGTCTGCTTCAATACACAGCGCCATAATTCACTCTACAGAAATCAAATTAAAAGTCTCTGGTTGTGCTGAGAACTTGGTCCATGTTAATCATGATTCTAATATTACCAGAGAATTTTGAACTGTGCTGAGAATGGGTTTATCTCCATTTTTTTCACTTTCGTGGTTATTTGATGCAGAGGATTAGAATATATTTGTTAGTTTAGGTGACATTCAGCCTATTACTTACTATGCAAGATTAAGAGAGGTATAGTTCAGCCTCGTTCCATCGTAAGAGCACGGATTCTATTATAATGGACCCAATCCAATGAAATTCTCCATTTCACAATTAGAGGAGTGTGTTTGATTGGTGGAGTTGAATGCTGCTATGTGGGAATTGGACCTATTGTTGTCATGGAGGCAGCAGCACACTGCTTGGATTTTGCCAGGATACTGAACCCACTTTGTTTAAGTAGTAATAAATAGGCTAAATCTCAAGTCGACTGCGAGTAAAATGCTGACAATTTTTAAATGGGGTTTTGTCCATTTTCTCCGTTAGTTGTCATTCTGTTTGCGAGATACTGGTTGAAAATTAATTGTTATTTCCTCTATATTGATGCTGCAGAAGTATAATGGGAACTGCTGTTGTTGCAAGCTGTAACCTGGTTGGTGCATTCAAGGGGCTCTCAATCTCATCTGGCTCTTCCTCATCTTCCTATATCAAAGGGGATTTGAAACTTGTTACAGTAGGGCAGAGGTCCACAGTTTCATTTCCCTTGAAGACCCCTTTGATAATTGAAGCTGCTCACAAGAAAGGGTCTGGTAGTACTAAAAACGGAAGAGATTCCATAGGTAAGAGGTTAGGTGTAAAAATATACGGAGACCAGGTTGCAAAACCTGGATCAATAATTGTCAGGCAGAGGGGAACCAAGGTGAATGCATGTTTCTTTTGCCATATTTGTTTTGATTTGTTTGTATTATTTATTCATGTATCTATCACCTATATTTATGTACTTGTATGTATGCATATATGCACCATCTCTCTTATCTTGACTTTACATTCAGAAACTGGATCCTAGCATTTATGTTAAAATTTTAAAATTTGTCTTTCTATTTGTTTTCTCCACATATTATCACACTAATGCTGTATCTAAAATGTATTGGTATAGTTCCCTGTATTTGATATTGATTAGCATGCTTGTTGTGTTTGACAAATCTATGTGTATTCTAGATGATCTGTTTGAAGATATTTATATATTGTGCATTGTTTGGAGGTTTGACTGATTACTAGTTGCCAATTAATGTTAACATCGTCAGAACTCACCAACAATGCATTTGAGGGTTTAAATTGTCTTTTACAACTGATTGAAAACCCCCGTTGTTTGAAACATGTATACCCATCATAGTTGTTTGCATCCTCAACTGTGACTTGAGGTGCAAATTCAGGTTGGTTAGGGTAAACAATGAACATCAAAAGGTCTAATAGAATGGTTTTAGATCAAGTAAACATGGTCTGATAACTATATGATGTCAATGGGACAGAACCCTTAAAATGTGCTACTTTAGAGCAAATTGCAGTCATTAATATAGAAGTATACCAAACATAATCAGAGTAAACCACCTGGATTATCCTTTTGTGGTTGGAACCCTCATATTATCGATTTTCATTGCATTAACTTGTGGTTTGTACAGTTTCATGCAGGGAAAAATGTTGGACTCGGTAGAGACTACACTATTTTTTCCTTAATTGATGGTCTTGTGAAGTTTGAGAAATATGGACCAGATAAGAAGAAGGTAATTCTTTTGGGGTATGCCAGGTGGTTGTTGTTGTTCATGTTGAATGAGTGTTGTATAATTTCAACACAAAAGGTAATGTTTTCAAGATGTTGCAATTGCAAATAAAGTGGAATCTTTAACACATGTTGTCTTTGTTGTGATTTCCTAGGTGAGTGTTTATCCATACATACCACAACCTCAGAATCCAAACAGTTATAGGGCAAGGCGGCGTGAGTTTCACCGCCTTCGGCGTGAGAGGCGCAAAGCTAGAGAAGCTGGCATTTCTTCTCCAGAACTGGTTTTAGCTTCAACAGAATCCCAATTGCCAGCCAAAGAGGAGATAATCTGCTAGATACAAGTGTAAAGTTGGGTTGGCTGAACTTCATGCATGTTTTCGTATCTGTTGAAGCAAAACTGAGATCTTACAGAACCAGCCTTCCAGTTTCAACACTTTAGCTTCTAACTAGATGCTGTTTGGATGTTTGATGCACGATTTGAGCAATATCCCATCTCATGTTGTTCATTCAGACTCCCAAGATTTATGCTGAGATAATTTAACTGAATATTGGACTGTTCTCATAAGATCACCATGGTTGATAACTAAGAACAGTGTGCTTCATGGCTTTCTTATGAATGCTTGATTTATTTGTGATATGTGGAAAATCTATTTCCTTAAGATGTGAGGAGTATCTTGAGCAAAAGGTTATGTAAATTTAGAATCTAATCAGAGATGATGTATATGCCCTTCAAAATATACATCAAGAGATGATGATGCAGACAATCTACTAGGCACAAGTATAAATTTGGGGTTGGTGAACTTTTCATATATATTGAAGCAAAATTGAGGACTTACGGAACCAACCTTCTAGTTTCATCACAAATTTATCCCAAGCCTGATACATTTGAGCTTTTAACTAGACGCTTTTTGGATTTGGATGCCCTATTTGAGCAGTACTTCATCTCATGTTGTCCACTCAAACTCCAAAGATAGATGCATGTTGACTGTTGAGATGGATAATTGCATATGGAACTGTTTGCTTAAAATTACCACAGTTGATAACTAGAAATATGTACTTCATGATCTCTCATATGAATGCTTGAATTTTATTTGAATTTTGCATTATCTTGTAATTTTATGTCCTTCAGATGCATGTTGTATCTTGAACAAAAGGTTGTGCACATTACGTTTAGGACCTATTCAGAGATGATGTGTATGCCCTTAAAAATCTTGATTAAACTGCTTTTAGCGAGTGTTCTAATGATGTAATATCCCAGTAGTAAACCCCTCTGGCCTATGTTAGTACTTAGTCGTGTTGTATTTGGCTCTACCTTAATATTCTATACTTTTGTATTATACGACATACCACTTTTGAAATGGAGGCTCTAGTGCAAAGGTCCCATCATGGGATGGTTCGAAAAACAAAACCATGCGATTAAATGATATGCAAGATAGGATAAGAGTAAGACATTAAAAAATACGCGAAGATGTTCATCCATTAAATATGGCCCTATGGGTTGATTGCTTTGGGACATATACGAGATGGGGGGCTTGTGTAGTGACAAGTGAATGACTAACCATGCTTATTTATTGCACATGCCATTCATGGTTGGCTAGCATCTTCCATGAATCTTACACTCGACATAATTTCCCATGCTAATTTAATTGCACATACCTTTTGGATATCACTTACCTTGCATCTTTGCTTGACTAACCTGTATATATACCTCACTTGGTGACTTAGAGGAGGGGAGCATAGAATATTGAATTCTATGCTTGTATTTTTCATTGGCTTACTCTTGAACTTTTTGTGAACAACATATTGTGCATCTATTGTGAAGTTTCGCCACTATTTTGGGCGTGAATTTGGGTTTATGTGGGGGTATTGCAGCAGGTGAATGGTCTCAGGCTATGCCTAGGAGCATATAGTGGGGCAAGGCCCTGTGATTGTAGGTGGGAGGATTGTTTGCCATTGTAGAGGTCAAACGTTTCTCCTTCCTTGCCGATGGTTGTGTCCAACAAGGTGATTTTGGAATATTTTTGAGTAGATAGCCCTTTCTATGGGTAGGATTGGTGTCTCTATTATTTGTTTGGCTGTATTGCCATATTCTGTTATTGATTTGGAATTGGTTACTATATTTCTATTGCTGTTCTTGTGAGAATGCCTTTCTTTTCTTTTTCATCCTCTTTTTTTCTGTAAGTAATTCAATATAATTGGCTAGGAGGGAAATTCATTTTTGACATTTGTGAGACCTTTAGACCTCGCTTTGGACTTAAACAAGCTGATTCTGGAGATACAAGCTCTTAAGAGTATTCTCAATTCGTGAGACCTTTAGATCTAGAGTCTGATGTCTGAATCCCATTTAAAATATCAGATTTCCTAAACCCATTCGCAGAAACCCATCCTTTTAGATCCCCACCTCTAGATGTTTGAATTAGATTGCATGTAGAAAATCCACGAAATTCTAATCTGCTAATATGAGCAATCTGAAATAAAATTTCTTCTCACATAAACACAGTTTCTCTACTAGATGCAACAGAATAGGAACAAAAATAAGAGCACAGTCACACAATTCAAAAACACAGAATTGTCTAAGGAACCCAACTGGGAAAACCCTTTGCTTGTTTGAGAATTTTATTGATAGAGAAACTGAGCAATTGATCTCTTTCAAAATACAATTGTTTCAATATGAAAGACACACTTGTCTTTCGTGCTTGTTCTAAGCTTGAAACCCTTGCAAGACTGTTGATCTCTGCTTCCCTCTACCAACTTGTGCACAAGCTTCTCTTGCACACTCTTCCTCTCACAAGCTCCACACACAAACTCGTGCTTCCTATTGATTGGTCTCACCAACTCGTGCTCACCAAAACAAGATTAAACTTGTGCCTTCATTCCTCCTTTTCAAGGCAATTCGAATGGTTAAAATTAATGAGTTTTCTAATTAAGAAATGATTTTGTGATTGATTGGGTTAGCATGAGTTAACTACTCATGCAACTCGTCCTATTTCAAGACAACCACTTGAAACTCAATCGCTTGTGTTTTTCCTCAATCAACTCACACTAGAAAATCAAGAACTAGAATTTCAATTTCAACACATCAGTTATCTACATCCTAACTCATCCTAATTTATAGGGAATCTCTTAATGTTTAGGAACTTGAGTCATGTGCAAAAAGGAACTCGTTCTGTCTCCTATGATTAAGGCACAAATCAAGGAACCCTTTTCTCGCTAATATTTTCAGCACTCCTTTTAGTGAGGAAGGTGTTCCTGGAAGAACCTCGTCCACCTGGATCTATCTTCAACTCTACCAAGTTCTCCGCTGTTGCAACTACTCTCTCTCAACTAGAAGACTTCCCTGCTTTCTTCTGTGGAACCTGCTTTGAAGACTTGTTCTTTCCCACCATGCTTTTTGAGTCCACCACCTTAGTCATAAGTACCATGGACCCTGTGTACCTCTGTGGCTACTTTGGCTGGCTGGAAGTGATACTAGAAGATTCAACTCTCTTCTGATCTTCCTTAACCAAATCCTCTGCTCACCTGGCTCGAACTCTCCCTATACTGGAAGTCTCTGATTGAGTGCTCGCCTCCACTTGCCCTAGGCTATAGTCCTCATCATCATCATCCTGCTAGTCAGCCTGACTGCCAACTAGCTTAGCCTGAAACTCAGACACTGGCTGAGGCTCCATCTTCAGAGCTTTATCCTGCTCACACTCAACCACCGCTTCTCTACTTTGTGCAATACTTGCCTTGCTGCTCAAGGCCACACATGTCTCTACTTACAACTTGTAGAGATTCTTCACCCTCACACCTATCTGCTTCTTACATCCAAAAGCCAAGTGTTGAAGGTATGTCTTACCTCTGGTGAAGATGATATCATATCCCTTGTCCTCAAGGGTAGCTACCGAAACAATATTCTGCCTAAATCCTGGAACATAGAGAACATCTCTGAGATGATGAGGATTACCTGACTCCCTCTGAAAACTGACAGTACCAACTCCTCTAGCTGCATACTGACCATCATCTCCTAGCTCAATCTAAAACTGTATGTCCTTCTCCTTCAGGTGGTTGAAACTCTTCTTGTCCCTGGTCATGTGGAAGGAAATCCTTGAATCAATATACCATATACTCCTCTCTGTTGAGCTTGCCAGCAAGCAATCAATGAGAAATCTTTCTCGAACTGGGCATAAAAGTCATCTACCTCTACGGATGCAACGACATGATCCTTCCCGATCCACGACTTGTGTCCAAACACATGCAAATGAAAGCACTTGATCTTGCTTAGATCCTTCTTCTTTCCCTTCTGACTGGACTCAGCCTCTCCTTGGCCCTTCTTGCCCTTGGACTTACTACTCTTTTCTGCCAGGGCACAATTCTCCTCGTCCTCTGTCATAACTAATCTCCCTTCTATGGTTCCTCTTTGGATCTCTTCCTATATGCAGTCAGTCCAAAACCTTTCCCAATTTGGGAAGTTCTCTCTCCCATTAACAACATCCTGGAACCCTTTCCATGACTTGTGAAGTCTAAGTAGGGAAAAAATCACAAGATCATGATCATATACAACCACGTCCACCCCACTTAGTTCATCTCGTACCTGAGTGAATCTCGTCAAATATGGGATGATGGGCTCATCCAGATACTCCTCAACTTCTCCTTAAGAGCAAGCTTCCTGGTATCACTAGTACTCTGATACAACTTCAGGATTGTATTGTACATCTCAAACGTTGTCTTCTTCTCATGGATATGAGGCACTATATGATCTTTGACCCCTTCTAGAATGATCCTCTTTGCCTTGATATCATTCTTATTATGTTCGGCCAATTGTTGGGCATTTTGTGGTAGTGGGATAGCATGCTTCACGAATTCTCCTAGCCCATTATCTTCCAACACCATCATAATCCTCCCTTTCCAAGCTATGAAGTTCAATGCTCCCTCTAGACAGTGATCTGCTTGCAACCCTTGGTAAGCCATTCTGCTTCCCCTGAGAGCTCTCTAAAAACTTGCCCACTAACAGTCTTGTAGTCCTTCATAAGAACTATACTTAGGGCCTCTAAAAATGCCTCTTTTAGCAGACCTAATAGTCCTTCATAGGTCTACACTTACGACTCCTTTTGACACTTGCTAACAGCTCTCCACACTGCTCTTAAGATGCCAAACACGCACTGTCCAACTTGAACAATATCCACTTAGAAAAACACCAACATGAAACACCAATCAACATACCTCTAGCTGTTCTGCTCCTTCTTGGTCTGTGCTTTCCTTCGATGATTCTAGGCTCTAGTTAGGACTACCAGTAGCTACTGCTACAACCTTGTTCCTGGCCCAAATTTTCTCGTAAACACTGTAGATTCCTCTTCTAAGTAGGCTCCTTTAGTCGTTGATATTTCTACCCTCTTATAGCCAGTTGTAATGTCTTTCCAGCCTTGAAAACTGTCCTACAAGGCTCGACTTGAACTAGGCCACACACAAAATAGATTAGGCATGTTTACATGAGAAAACCAACCTCCAACTTGGCATAGAACTGCCCAGAACTGCTCCGTCTAGCCTCGTCCCTGCTCCTCTTCTTGAATTTGCCCACACAGTCACAAGAAACCAACCTAAACCAAGTCACCTTCTCTTCTTTGCTGAGCTCCAAGAGTCTGCGGCCTATTTCAGATGTCTCCTTGATGTGTTTTTCACTTTGGATGTGCTATCTTTATTCTGATTCGGGCTCTGATACCATGTAGAAAATCCACGGAATTTTGATCGGTTAATATGAGCAATCTGAAATAAAATTTCTTCTCACATAAGCACTAAATTTCTCTACCAGATGCCGCAGAATAGGAACAAAAATAATAGCACAATCACACAATTAAAAAACACAGAATTGTCTAGGGAACCCAACTGGGAAAATCCTCTACTTGTTTGAGAATTTTATTGATAGAGAAACTGAGCAATTGATCTCTTACAAAATACAATTGTTTCAATCTGAAGGACGCACTTGCCTTTCCTGCTTGTTCTAAGATTGAAACCCTTGCAAGACTGTTGATCTCTGTTGCCCTCTACCAACCCGTGCATAGGCCTCCCTTGCACACTCTTCCTCTCCTCACAAGCTCCACACACAAATTTGTGCTTCCTATTGCTTGGTCTCAGCAACTCGTGCTCACCAAAACAAAGATTAAATTTGTGTCTTCGTTCCTCTTTTAAAGGTGATTCGAATGGTTAAAATTAGTGAGTTTTGTAATTAAGGAATGATTTTGTGATTGATTGAGTTAGCATGAGTTAACTGCTCATGCAACTCGTCCTATTTCAAGTCAACCACTTGAAACTCAATCACTTGTGTTTTTCCTCAATCAAATCACAGCAAAAAATCAAGGACTCGACTTTCAATTTCAACACATCAGTTATCTGCATCCTAACTCGTCCTAATTTATAGGGAATCTCTTAATTTTTAGGAACTCGAGTCATGCACAAGAAGGAACTTGTTCTGGATCCTATGATGAAGGCCCAAATGAAGGAACCCTTTTCTCGCTAATATTTTCAACAGTGCACTAGGAACTTGATTCAAGTTTTGTGGAGATTGAGCATCTGCGACATCTTTGATTGTTACAAAGGTGTCCAGGTCTAAGGAGTGTTGATTTTTGGTAGCATTGGATGTGCTCTAAGTCTCAAATTTTGCAGGGAGACATAGACACATGTATTCCAAAATACCTAGAAAGCGTATTGGGAAATTCCAACCGGATGAGGTTTTATTAAAATAATTAATTATTTTTAATGGCAGCCTAAGTCTAAACTTAGGGAATTAAAATAATTAAAGTGTATTAATAGAACCGGATGTGAATCGTCTAGAAAAAAACGAAGATTAAGTCAAGTTAATCTTAGCCCTTGATTATGTTTTAATTCGGGCCGTTGATTTCTCAACGAGAAGATTATAAGAAGGACCTCGATGGGCATTTGGAAACACACCAGGCAGATACTTAGTTGCTCAAGCAAATCGATTTTCTCACTGGCTGAAGTTTGGCAAGAGAAAATCAAATAAGAAGAAGAGTTGCAGGTTGGAGAGAGAGGGCATCAACATTAGTCGAGAGTGCAGGATCATACCAGAAGAAACAATGCAAAGGAGGGACAATGCAGAGGCTGTGACGCTGGGACAGGGATAGTGCAGAGGCTGTGACGCTGGGACAGGGACATCGTAGAGGCTATAACGCTTGGATTGCGCAGTCACTGTGCAGAGGGTGACACAATGAAACACAGTGAGGGCAACAAGTCCTCTCCATAGTCAAAGTTTCACTGTGAAGCGTGAGGAAATTGTTTGTAAAATTTCTCACAGAAATTCCTCTTCTATTCTGCTGGTTGTATTTTGTACATGAGATTTTGTTGAAGAATATTAAAGAAACCCTCATCTATTGCACCAATTTTCCCACATTGGGTTTTTTGGGGGGACAATTGTCCAAAAATATCGGTGTCATTGTGATTGTACTTGTGCTAGTATTTTTCCTTGCATTTACTTTCTGCAGTATTTTAATTATGAAGGCTGCAGTAGAATTTATTTCGATATTTACTGTGTAACACCGTAAATAACTTGTTTATGAATTAATAAGTAGAAGAAATAATATCAGTTATTGCAGTCGGGGTTCCATTTAGGAATTTTCACATGGTATCAGAGCTAAAGGTGAAGCAAGAGAGCAGAGCCAAAAGAGCCAGCGCTGAATAGAAGAGGGAGATCGAAGAGCTGCGTAGGCAGCAGATCGAATCCCTAGAGGGATTGCATAGTCCAGTCCAGGAGGGCAAAATTTCTGTGGGAAAATATCTCTCTGAGTGAGTCGATAGAGAGAAAGATTTCCAGATAGAAATTTGCCAGTGACAGAGGGAGAAGCGCAAGAGTTTCAGCGCAAGGCAGTCTTCAGGTGGGACGCAATTTTTGTTGGGCAGAAAAAGCGTAAGGAAAAATAGAATAGATAAGTATGGAAAATCAAGATGTCTTTGAATTAACTTCAGATTGGAAGAAGACTTCGCATGCTTGTCAAGTTCAACATCAACAGGTGTTTGGTATATTGATAGCGGGGTTTCAACTCACATGATTGGAGTATGAGAATACTTCTCGAGCTATCAAGAAGAGCAGATGGACTTCCAGATCACTATGGGAAACAAAACAAAGTGTACTGTAGCAGGGAGAGGCACCATAACGTTCAGACGGAAGTAGGAACCAACATTAGAGCCACTAATGTGCTGCATGTGCCCGGGTTAGGAATGAATCTAATTTCAGTGTCCCAGTTACAAGACAAGGGATACAATGTATACTTCATTGGAAGCAAGGTGTATGCCAAACATCCAAGTTGGAAGAATATGAGACAAATTGGAGCTTGAAGCAATAGACTATATAGATTGCAGCTCGAGTCTTCAATGACATTGATAGACAACAATCTTAATGGTGAAAAGGAACTGAATGAACTATGGCACAAACGAATGGGACTCTTACACCATGGAGCACTAAGAATGCTCGGAGAGACTGTTACCGGAGTTCCAATCCTCAGTATTGAGCATGATGATGTATGCAGAGGATGCGTACTAGGGAAGTATGCCAAGGAAGCTTTTCCCAGAAGTGACAACAGAGCGAAAGGCGTATTGGGATTGATAAACTCAGATATTTGTGGCCTAATCCACAAGAGCTCTTAGCGGTGGCGAATACTTTGTCACCTTTATTGATGATCACTCTAAAAGAACCTGGATCTATTTCTTAAAGACCAAGGATGAGGTCTTTGATCAGTTCATAGAGTTTAAGGCTTTCGTAGAGAACATGACAGGGAACAAGATAAAGGTATTGCGTTCAGATAATGGTGGAGCGTATACGGACAAAGACTTCACATATTTCTATGCAAATGAGGGTATCAAAAGAGAGTGGACAACTCCATATAATCCATAGCAGAATGGAGTAGCGGAGCGAAAGAATAAAACTATTGTTGGGGCAAAAAAGGCTATGTTATATGACCAAGACTTTCCTAGATTCTTATGGGCAAAGGCATGCAACAAAGCGGTGTATATTCAGAATAGAATTCCTCACAGAGCATTGGAGAAGAAAATGCTTGAAGGGGTCTTCACAGGGAGAAAGTCGGAAGTGAGTCTTCTTAGGATATTCGGAAGTGTGGCATATTGTCACATTCTAGATGAGAAGCGTAGTAAACTGGATCAAACTGCAGAAAAGGGGTATCTCATAGGGTGTAGCGAGACCTTAAAAGCATATAGAATCTCCATTCCTAGCAACAGGAAAATTGTAGTAAGACGAGATGCAGAGTTCATGGAAGATAGAGCTTTCAGGAAATCTCGTGAGATGCCAACAGAAGATCAGTTAGTGGATGTTCCATTAGTCCAACAACAGTAGGGATAGCAGGGAGGACAAGCAGTAGGATAGACACCAGGATCGAGTGCAGTGACCAGTACCAACATTTTCTCAGGAGTAGGAGATGTTGGCAGTTCTCAGCAGATGGAACAACAGGAACAAAAGGAGGATTTTAGTGAGCCTCCTACCACCAGTGGTAGAACTAGTAGGGAATTACGACAAACACTGAGGGACGTAGAGGATTTTGTTGGACCTTCCAGAACCGACAAAAGGCAATGTAGGCAACCGGACAGATACCAAGCCTTGGTAGCACAGGTTGAAGAGCCTTCCAGTTTTCAGGAATCCGTACAACACCAAGTATGGGCGGATGCCATGGTAGAAGAATACAATTCTATCATGACAAATGATGTCTGGGAAGTGGTACCTAGACCAGAGGATAGGTCAGTTGTAGGATTAAGGTGGATCTACAGGATCAAGTACGCTACAGATGGCAGTGTAGAGAAGTATAAGGCTAGGTTCGTGGCAAAGGGATATGCACAAAAGGAAGGAATAGACTATGAGGAGACCTTCGCCCCTGTAACTAGATATACCTCTACCAGATATGTTATATCCCTAGCAACTCAGATGGGATGGGAGATTCACCAGATGGATGTCAAGACAACATTCTTGAACGGGGTCATAGAAGAGGTGTATATAGAACAACCTGAAGGCTTCGAGATTCATGAGAAGATAACTCATGTATGCAGGTTGAAGAAAGCCCTATATGGGCTCTAGCAGGCACCCAAAACATGGTATGGTTGGATTGATAGTTACTTGCAATAGTTGGGATTCATCAAGAGTGATGCAAATCCCAATCTCTACTATCTGATGGTGGAGAATGAGCCACTTATTCTGGTATTATACGTATATGACTTATTTTTTACAGGGTCATCTAGGCTTATAAAGGACTGCAAGAAGAGCCTTGAAGCAAAATTCTGTGAAAATTTGTAATACCTAGAATCCTACAGCAGCACTGATGAGAAATCTCCTATCTGTTAATTACTTTTATAAAATTATTTACGGTTTTCTACTGTAGACAACGAAATTTCATACACTATAGACTTCACAAATTAACTGCGGAAAATTACAAGTGCGGAAACAAAATCTGAACAAGAGTAAATCATAGACACATCTGACACAGTTGTTTTTGGACCAATGTCCCCGGAAGAACCCAATGTGAGAAAATCGATGCAACAACTGAGGGTTTATATATTATGCAGTAATTTTTCTGAATACAACTCAGATGCCTTGCTGGCTATCCTTACAGAGAATCTGACTGACAAATAGCTTGTGAGATTACCTCACACACAGACATTGGAAGCCCAACTGGCCAAAACCCCGGGCTGGCAAGCCCTCCATAGCCTTTGTGCAGTCACTGCGTCACTACGTGTGGGGAATGCATGGCTTCTGCGTTTTGGCTCTTCTGCTGGCTGGATCTGACCCTCTGGCCCCTTTTGGTCTCACACCCTGGCTCTCCGGCACTGGAACTGACTGATCCTCAGCTGAATCACAGACTTCCTCTAGGCTACTGCGCTGCCTCTGTTGGCTCTGCGTAACTGCTACGTTGCCTCTATTGGTACTGCTCTCTGTCTTCTCTCTTGTGACTTCTCCAGCTCAGGAATAGACTTTCCAATTGGAATTACTGCTCCTCTCTACAAAGAATCTCTTGTTCGATCTTTCCTCTGAGCACTGCTCACTTCAGAAAATTGATCTCTTGATCCTCTCCGTGTGTTTTCAAATGACCCTTCAAGTCCTTATAATCTACTTGTTGAGACTTCAACGATTGAGATTAAATCGTTAATCAACAGAGATTAATTTTTGACTTGATCTTCGTCTTCTCTAGAAGATTCACACTCTGTTTTATTAAGATCCTTTAATTAGTTTATTTTCGTAAGTTTATACTTTAAAAATAATAATTATTTTAATAAAACACACTCTGAGTGGAATTTTCAAAAACGATTTCTGGGTTCTTTGAAATACATGTGCCTAAGCCTCCTTGCAATTTTTGAGACTTAGAGCACATCCGATGCTACCCAAAGCAATACTCCCTCTTAGCGAGGAATGTGCTCTAACAATACACCCTGCTGAGTACTGCTCTGATTCTGCAACATCTCCCTCTGCACTGCTGATGTTAGACACTGTTGCCCACCAACACTGTGATGCTGCATCCGTGCTCTGATCCTGCATGCTGTTGCCAACTGCTACTGCACTGCAACTCTGTTGGTTATTGCAACAGAAAAACATCCAAGTACTGAACTATGTGTTTAGTATGATGCATCTCGTACTGAAGATTTGACTGCTGATGTCCCTCTGAAGCTGTTGCGTTGCTGCTGACTCTTCGTTGTGCTTCCCTGCACTGCTGCCAACTCTGCTCTGTGCTGCTCAGACTCTGGCGCTCACTAACCACTGCACTGTCACTTCTGCACTCCTCTGCACCAACTGGCACTCGTCCATCTTGCTACATTTGATTTGGGCTCCAGTAGCAAGGTAATGATCCGAGAGGTGGACTCCTCAACGATCCTGCCCAACTGCAACTCTGCTGAGCTACAGCTCTAAATCACCCCAACGCTACCCTGGCGATATGTGAGCGATCATGGTGAACTCCTCCTCATCGATCCTTGCAGATGCAGCATGCGAATCATGCTTCTCGTCTTTGTCTCTCTTCTTGAGAGGACACTGTGTAGCGTAATGTCCCATCTTGCCACACCGGAAGCACTTGATCTTTGAGACGTCTTTCTTACGTCTCCACTGCTCTTGCCGCCCCTTTGATTCAAGGGCTACATTCTCCTCCTCCTCCGTCGGCTTCTTCCCACTGCTGCTGCTGCCCTCAAGTTGGCACTTGAGTAAGTCCCTCCTCATCTCTTCCTACTGAAGAGCTGTCCACATTGCCTCCCAGTCCGACAAATTCTCTCTGCTCAAGATGTTCTGGACAAAGACTTGATAGTGTTCGAACATTGAGTTGAGGCCTAATCTGACCATATCTGTGGTCTGAGGAGCTTCCCTACAACTGCCAGCTGATCTCGGTTCTCTTGAAGTCTAAACAAGAATGGATCAATGCACTCACCCTTCTGCATCCTTGTATTCTGCAATTTCTCCTCCAAGAACATCTTATGCTGCTTGGAAGATCCCTGATATAGCTTCTTCAGGGCTTGCCACATTTCTCTAGCAGTCCCTTTGCTAGCGACATGACACACGACATGATCCCTCACTCCGTCGAGGATCAAACACTTTGCCTTTGCCATATCTTTCTTGTATTTTTTTAGTGGATCTGCATCAACTGGTACAACTACCACACCATCGATGAAGGCTTTGAGATCATGTTCATTCAGTAGACCTCTGATCCTTGCCTTCCAGATCGCATAATTGGAGGCTCCCTCCAACTGATCTTGATCTCTCAGCGCACTTGTTGCCATCTCTTCCGACTGAAAAATAAATAGAACTTTCTCCCTCTCTCTCCTTTGCGCAGCTGCTGGCTTGGCCTACGCACTCCCTACGAGAGATAGTAGATTTGCCACACAACACTGCTGCGCAGCTATCTAGAACTAGAATTCCCTGGCTAGGAATTCTCCGAGGAAGGAAATCCCCCACACGCTGTCGATCTGTTGCCTCTAACCCTCTACGTAGCTGGCTCTATGCAGTCCTTGCTGGAGCAAGCCAAATAATTGACAAACTTTATTGCTTCTGCACGAGAAATCAAAGTTTCTTGGACATGAAACTCTCTGAGGTCAAAAATCCCCAAAATGCCTTCAACTACTCTCTCCTGACGCTTTCTACACCAACAATCACTGCTTTACAGAAAATTGCGTCCCTCCACCTGTTGATCTGTGCTGAAACTGCTGCGCTGCTCCCTCTGCCTCAGACAAATTGCAATCTGGAAAATCCTACCTCTTTGTCGGCTCACTCAGAGAGAGATTTCCTTGCAGCAACTAGCTCTCCCTGCTTGGATTGTGGAATCACTTGAGAGATCGATCTGCTGCTTACACAACTCTTTGATCCCCGACTTCTCTTTCAACACTAGATCTACTGGATCTATTCTTTTGCTCCTCCTGCACTCAAATTAAAAAAGCTTTGATACCATGTGAGAATTCGTAATTCCTAGAATCCTACTGCAACACTAATTAGAAATCTCTTATCTGTTAATTCCTTTTAACAAATTATTTACGGTTTTCTACTATAAACAACGGAAACTCATACACTACAGTCTTCACAAATTAACTGTGGGACACATTTGACAGTTGTTTTTGGACCAATGTCCCCGGAAAAATCTAATGTGGGAAAACCATTGCAGCAGCTGAGGGTTTATATATTATGCAATAATTTTTATGAATACAACTTGGATGCCTTGCTGGCTATCCTCACAGAGAATCTGACTAACAAAGAGCTTGTGAGATTACCTCACACACTGACACTGGAAGCCCAACTGGCTAAAACCCTGGACTGGAAAGCCCTCCACAGCCTCTGCGCAGTCTCTGCGTCACTTTGCGTGGGGACTGCATGGCTTTTGCGTGCTGGCTCTTCTGCTGGCTAGTTCTGACCCTCTGGCCCCTTCCAGTCTCACACCTCGGCTCTCCGACACTGGATCTGACCGATCCTTAGCTGAATCACAAACTTCCTCTAGGCTACTACGCTGGCTCTGCTGGCTCTGCACAGGCTCTGCATAGCTGCTATGTTGCCTCTGCTAGTACTGCTCTTTGTCTTCTCTGATATGTATTCTCCGACTCAGGAATAGACTTTCCAACTGGAATTACTGCCCCTCTCTGCAAAGAATCTCTTGATCGATCTTTCCTCTAAGCACTGCTCACTTCAGAAATTCGATCTCTTGATCCTCTCTGTGTGTTTTCAAATGACCCTTCAAGTCCTTATAATATTCTCGTTGAGACTTCAAAGACCGAGATTAAATTGTTAATCAACGACTAAGATTAACTTTTGACTTGATCTTCGTCTTCTCTAGAAGATTCACTCTGTTTTATTAATACCTTTTAATTATTTTATTTTCCTAAGTTTAGACTTAGGATCCCTTTAAAAATAATTAATTATTTTAATAAAACACACTCTGAGTGGAATTTTCACAAACAATTTCTGGGTTCTTTGAAATACATGTGCCTAAGCCTCCCTACAAATTTTAAGACTTGGAGCACATTCGATGCTACCCAAATCAACAAATTCGACATGAAGGATATGGGGTTGATGCATTATTTTCTAGGGTTGGAAGTTTGGCAAAAAAATTGGGAGATCTTTCTTGGGCAAGAAAGTTATTCTACAGAAATTTTGAAGAGATTCAGAATGCAGGATTGCCAACCCATGGCGACGCCTATGATCACCAAGAAGAAAATAGATGCATCAAGAGATAGGGAAGTAGACCCCACCTTGTATAGACAACTCATTGGGTCACTCATGTATCTGGTCAACATTAGGCCAGACATTTGTTTCGCTGTCAACACCCTTAGTTAGTTCATGGTGGAGCCGAAAAGGGTACATTGGGCAGCAACTAGGCACATTCTCAGATATGTGCGTGGAACAGTCGGATATGGGTTGAAATACACCCAAGGAGATGATGTCAGATTGAGCGGATTCACAAATGCAAATTTGGCAGGTAGTTTAGCAGATCGAAAAACTACCTCTGGGTACTGCTTCAGCGTTGGATCAGGAATGATCTCTTGGTGTAGCAGGAAGCAAAAGTTGGTAGCTCTGAGCTCAACGGAAGCAAAATATATGGCAGCCAACACAACGTGAGAAGCTATATGGCTTAGAAAGCTACTTGTGAGCTTGTTCAAGAAGAGGATGGAAGCGACCAGTGTTTACTGTGATAATCAAAGTTGTATCAAACTCTCTGAGAATCCTATATTTCATGTTCGGTCGAAGCACATAGATATAAGATGTCACTTTATCAGAGACTGTGTTTAGCGTGGGGCAGTACAGTTGCAGTATGTCCCCACAAGAGATAGTAGTAGACGTAGTCACAAAGGCTCTAGGAAGAGCTAAGTTCATTCAGTTCAGAGAGCAAATGGGTATGGTAGAAAACCCGTTTCAGTAGCAAAAATAGATGGGTCCTTAGTTGTAGCAGCAACAGATTAGAGGGAGTTGCAGTGCAAATGTAGGAGTTGGCAACATTATGTAGGGTCAACAATAACATAGATGCAATAACGCAATAGCTGGTGGACAACAGTGTCAGACATCAACAACGCAGAGGGAGATGTTACATAGTCAGGGTGATGCTTCAGAAGGTTGCATTACTAGAGCACACTCCTCGCTAAGAGGGAGTGTTGATTTCTGGTAGCATCATATGTGCTCATATGAGGCTTAGACACATGTATTCCAAAATACCCAAAAAGCGTTTTAGGAAATCCCAGCAGGATGAGGTTTTACTAAAATAATTAATTATTTTTAATGATAGCGCAAGTCTAAACTAACTTAGGGAATTAAAATAATTAAAGTGTATTAATAGAACCGGGTGTGAATCTTCTAGAAAAAGATGAAGATCAAGTCAAGTTAATCTTAGCCCTTGATTATGTTTTAATCTGGGCCGTTGATTTTTCAATGAGAAGATTATAAGAAGGACCTCAAAGGGCATTTGGAAACACACCAGACAGATACTCAGTTGCCCAAGTAGATCGATTTTCTCACTTGCTGAAGTTCGGCAAGAGAAAATCGAATCAGAGGGAGAGTTGCAGGTTGGAGAGAGAGGGCATCAACATTAGTCGGGAGTGCAGGATCAGACCGGAAGAAGCAGCGCAGAGGAGGGATAGCACAGAGGCTGTGACGCTGGGACTGTGCAGAGGGTGACGCAGTGAGGGCAGCAGGTCCTCTCCGGAGTCAGAGTTTCACTGTGAAGCGTGAGAAAATTGTCTCTAAAATTTCTCACAGAAATTCCTCTTCTATTTTGCTGGTTGTATTTTGTACATGAGGTTTTGCTGAAGAATAATAAAGAAACCCTCATCTGCTGTACCGGTTTTTTCACATTGGGTTTTTCTGGGTACAATTGTCCAAAAATAACGGTGTCATTGTGATTGTACTTGTGCTAGTATTTTTCCTTGTGTTTACTTTCCGCAGTGTTTTAATTGTGAACGTTGCAGTATAATTTATTTTGATATTTACTGTGTAACACCATAAATAACTTGTTTCTGAATTAATAAGTAGAAAAATAATATCAGTTACTGCGGTTGGGGTTCCATTTAGGATTTTTCACAGCGAGCAGTAGCTAAATCCAATTTATGACTACATATTAGGGTTCCATTTAGGATTTTTCACAACGAGCAGTAGCTAAATCCAATATATTGCTACATATTTCTGCGAAGAAAGGCTTGGAGGCTATGCTGAAAGGCCTCAAGGAGATGTCCACATTCTGCCAAGCCATAAATGCAACTCTCCGCATACGCATATGCTACCCCATAACCATTTTTTTCTTTATGATCTTCAAAGAATATTATCCTTCGTAATCAGACTCTTCTTATGATTCAACAAAACATAGCCTTTTTCTTTTTTCTTTGAATTACCATTATCAGCCAGCCCAAAATGAAGTTAGGTGGTGGTAGCACACATTGCTAATCACTATCAATGAAGATTGTTGTGTAACAGCAATATGAATACTGCGACCGAATGCTCTTGGATTATCAGATTGCACTGAACACCGTTTCCAATGCTCGGCAACAATACCAAGCAATAAGGCTTTTAGCATTTGCATCTAGGAGAGGCCTCATTTCCTCAAAATTGGCTTCAATTTTCTATAGGATCATGTAGGTCTCTTATATATACACCCTTGTAATAAAAGGGTGGACTGATTGTACAGGCAACATATAGTGGTGCTTGTGAGTTTGTTTTCTTTCTTGCTTCCGCGTGTTCATTGCTTCTCCATGTTCCAGAAATAAGCACACTATCATACAACTACATTAATTCCTCTTATAAATACATAATTTGGGAAAGGTCTTTCGGGTGCTTATTAAAAGTAAAGACATAGAACTTATGTTGGGTATCAGATTTGGCCTGGTGGGTTAGTTTAAGTGGTTCAGTGCTTTGAGCTTTATGTAGGCCTCAGGATTGATACAGCAAGCTAGCTACCTCTGTTGCATGCCTCACTCGATGTCCCTATTAGATCAGGTGCTGCCATAATCAACACCGATGGGTTTACACTGGATACCACCCTTGAAATGCAGAACAGTGCATTAGGGTTTCTCTGTGAAGTTTTTCTTAGAAAAAATAGTGAATAACAAACACATCTATGTACCCAGGTTGGCAGGGGCGGGAGGGGTTATCCTTTGCCCCATTGAAAAAAGAGAGATACAATACGCCAGAGGTCTGGGGATAATGACAAACAATCACGCTGAATACTTACCTTTCTGGAAAGGAGTAGAAATCACCATAGAAAGAGGAATCCGAAGATTATTAGTCTTTGGAAAGGAGAAGAAATCACCATAGAAAGAGGAAGATTATTGGTCTTTGGAGATTCAATGCTGGTAATTAAGCAGGTTAGCAATGCTGGACTGTTAAGGGTCTCTATGCAACTGAGACTCTTCGAGGAGGTAATTTTTTTTCATATTCTCCGTCATTTGAAGTAATTTTTTTTCGTATTCTCCATCATTTGAATAAAGAGGCTGATGCTTTAGCTAACAAAGGAGCAAGGCTGGATCAAGGAGCGATGGAGTTGGATAATACCCAAATACCTTATCTTCTGTTGCCATGATTTATAGTCAAAATAGAGAGGAAATGCTAAGGCGTATTGCTCGACAAACGGGCGATCCAATCCACTGGAAAATTAGTTGGAGTTCCAATTATCATCCTCATTTATTTTTCCCGGATCCAATCCTGTGCCAGTTTCAAGGTAGACTGGATCAGAGGCAAGGGTTAATTGGCCAAAGGGGGTTGGAGCACTCAGGCCTTTATGACAGTTGCCTGAGATTCTTACATGTCATCAAGAGAAGAGGCATCTGGCAGTCGATCGGACATAGCAGAAAGCCAGAGGGACAATCCCAAATAAATAAGCCCAGAGCCTCGAGAAGGTACCTAAGGCAGAGACATTCCGAATTAATTGTGATTACATTCTGAACCGGTAATGGATGAAGCTGGAATGGATCGCAATCATGGCGCCATGGAATGCGTTGCCTAGGCATTGATGATTAATCACAGTTAGCGTCGTCGTTTCATAAGAGGAGCTTCACCTATATATTTAGCTCCCGAAGCAGTATGCCTAATGCTTCCGTCATACAATTGTGAAGAAGACCTACTTTCTGCAGTCGATATACTAGAGCTGCATTTGCGCAGACTGGGCTCAATGGTAGCTTCGGATCTGCATACCCTCGAACAAGCCCAGGATAGGATGACCCAATTAACTGATAAGCAGTCGGAATCAGTTTCATCCTTGCTAGAGCCCACGAACGGGAAAGTGACTTAGCAGATAAGGAAAGGGCGCTGCAGTTGGTGCTTCTGGAAAAGAAAATTGAATTGCTCTAGACAAAAGTCGAAAAGCTCCAGGCTTTCATGGGGGCGGAGTCAGCAGTCTTAAATATCAGAATTGTAGATTGGAAGCGGTGTTCAGTCAGGGAGGCTCGGTCTAGAAAAAGGAGCCTAGGCGCGGCCGTTCGAGCCCTGGAAGTACTTGAACAAGCTGCAGATTCGAACAAAGTTGATACGGAAATTTCTCAGTTCGACTTAGTTAATGTATTGCAAGTATGTTTTGCTGTTGGCGGTCTTTTTAGGATCTACCGTAGATATCAGTGTCAATATGTAATCAGAAGATCCGCTAGCTGTAGGGAAGCTCGGTTTTGGAGAGACATGTTCAGGAAAATTATAATGTCTGAAAATGTAAAGGTACTGGCTTAGAATCAAGCTTCTACATTTTAATATAAAATTCCCTATCTTTTTCATTGAAAAAAAAAAAAAGTGTGTACATGGAGATGTTAATATATAGTTTTTGTTTGATAAACTCGGCTTTGTGATAGAGTTGAGGTTGTGTCAACAATTATGATTAACAGTTGTTTTGGGCATCTAATTTTGGTGATCTATGGTATTGAGCTCAGGGTATTACATGTAGTTGAAGCATTTAAAAGGCTTGTGTATTCTCTATTGTATGAGCCATGGTTGAGCGGTGAAAGCTCAGGAGGAGCTCAGAGTGTTGGCTGGCTTGGTTGTGTTTTAACCAAAAACAATAATAGATTTATTGTTGGTTGGTTTTTTCCCAGTTAGTGTGTGTATATGGAGTGTGTGTATATGGTTTGACTGTTGTTGCTATGCATATTTATTTCTCTCTTATCCTTCTTTGAAGGAATAACAAGTGATATCAGAGCTTGGTGAGCAAAGCATGAAAGGGCCGGATATTCTATCAATCTCTGAGAATAAGCTTCATTGCACAAACTAGCAATGCTGGTCGAAGTAATAGCTCATTGCACAAACCAGCAGGGTCAGTTGAGCAATGGCTCGATGAGGAGCAAGACGAAAATGAAGCCTGAAAGCTTTGCCAAGGCTTGGGCATATAGAATATTTGTTGCATGTTGTTATATTTATTTATTTTTCTTGTGAGAAAAAGAAAAAAGAAGTTGTGGACGTGGTGGACGACTCCGATGAGGCGGCTCAAGTGCTGGTGGGCGCGCTGGTGGAGAACAACACCCTGGAGCTCCTTGTCCAGAACCTCGCTCGGCTTGACGAGGGCGACCGTAATGAGTCCGCTGCTGTATACGACTGCGGTATACAGTACCCTGGCCACGATTGGCGAGAAAACAAGGCTCTTGCGCTGGCTCTTAAGAGAATCAAACCCCGCGAATTCGACAACAACCATCCTACTGCAGCACTGTGAACCGACGACGCCTTGGGCAGATGAGTGGAGTCGACATCTTTCCAGGCCGTCGTGCTCTACAAGTCTCGGGACCCCAAGAGCGGGGACGAAGAGGAATGGTGGAGAATTTGTTCGTTTGCCTGTGCAGTCTTGTGATGCCCGTTGAAAACTACGGTTCTGCTATAAGGGCTATATTCAAGATCGGCTGCTGTAATACTTTAATTTTTTATGATGGTGAAACCCAATAATTTCTTGGGTTATGAGGAGGCTTGGCAAGGACATTTAGTTAACCCAATAATTTCTTGGGTTATGAGGAGGCTTGGCAAGGACATTTAGTTAACAATAGAAGGGTTAGATAGTAGGAAGACTCACGAGGTAATATGCACAATGTTTTTTTTTTAAAGCAAGAAAGAAAGCAGGTGAAATGAGAGAATGAAGGTTTAAGGCAAGGTTACTATGGTGAAATGAGAGAATGAAGGTTTAAGGTAGGATAGCCCAAAAAAAAAAAAAAAATGTATTTTATTTTTTAATTGGGTATATGAATGTAAGACTTGATAAAGCATGTGTATTTTGGTAAATAATCATTGGTAAAGTCTGGATATAGACCTAGGTGATATAGGGGTGCATGTGGAAACATGTTGAGCTAGGACAACATGGGAAATTCTTAAATACCTTGACATTGACTTGGTAGGGCATAGAGGTAGAGGTGAGTGCGAGTTGACGTTGTGTCAACAATTATGATTAACAGTTGTGGTTTTGGGCACCTAGTTTTGGTGACTCATGGTATTACATGTAGTTGAAGCATTTAAAAGGCTTGTATATTCTCTATTGTATGAGCCATGTTGTGTCAACATTTATGGTTAACAGTTGTGGTTTTGGGCACCTAGTTTTGGTGACTCATGGTATTGAGCTCATGGTATTACATGTAGTTGAAGCATTTAGAAGGCTTGTGTATTCTCTATTGTATGAGCCATGTTGTGTCAACATTTATGGTTAACCGTTGTGGTTTTGGGCACCTAGTTTTGGTGACTCATGGTATTACATGTAGTTGAAGCATTTAAAAGGCTTGTGTATTCTCTATTGTATGAGCCATGGTTGAGCGGTGAAAGCTCAGGGTATTCTCTATAGTATGAGCAGCTCAGGGTATTCTCTATAGTATGAGCCATGGTTGAGCAGTGAAAGCTCAAGGTGTTGGCTTGGCTGTGTTTTAGCCAAGAACAATAATAGATCTATTGTTGATTGCGTTTTTCCCCAATTGGGGTTTTCCAGATAATTCATGGTGTATATGGTTTGAATATTGTTGCTATGCATATTTATTTCTCTCTTATTATTCTTTGAATGAATAAAAGTTTTTAGGAAAAAAGAATAGAGCCATCAGGTTCAACAATGTCAAATTTTGAAATATTTCACCAAATAGATATTGGGATATAGAGAGATCAATATCCTACTTATTTGGTCACACGCAGAAGCAGCGACTGGAAATGTACTTGGGAATTCAACATATCACAAATGAATAGGCTGCATCGCAAGTAGTTGAATGATAAATGCCACTTAAAATTTCAAAATGAAAATAATCACAAAGTTGTTCTTGCGGTAGTATTAAATAGCACTTTACTGCAAAGAATGAAAATTTGAGAATGGTACAATTAGCAACTCATTCTTAATACGAATCAGTATATCAAAACTCCAAAACATGACACTGCGCATCAGTTCATTGTGATTGTTAAGAAGAATATAAAATAAATTCATATAGAAACTGGATAAATGCCCTTTCCATCACATTGATCAGATATTTGTAAAATACCACCAACTCTTTTATCAGCATTCTACTTGTTAAGCATGGACATGCATCCAAACTGCCTGATAGAAAAACCAAAAACTGTCCAAAACCAAACTAAACTATTTGCAAACAGATTAGCGGACAAAATTAACAAAGCACTATTGCAGCACAAGAGTCAAAAAAATTCAAATGAATTGGATAGCTCCACAATCAATGGACCTGTTTCGCTAGTGCTCGAAACTTGAAACAAACCAAAACTGGCTTGGCATTTTTGTGAATTTTTGTTGTGATTAATCAGGTTCATAATAGTAAAGGCAACAGGAAAAATCTGAGCAAGAGCCATGGGAATAAATTATAACCTTCTCGGTTCAGAAAGTAATCAACAACTCACAAGCACTTGCATATGAGATGACAGGTAAAAAGAGATAATTCAATACAAGTCATGATAGCTTTCCATGGAACTTCGATACAGTCACGATAGCTTTCCATGGAAAGGCTTCATTGTCAGGATAAGTCCGAAGATACTGAGTAGGGGATCTCCAAGATGAGTAGGGTATCTCCAAGATGAAACATGCAAGAGCAGCTTAAATAGTTGTATACATCATGAGTAAATTTTCATCCTTCCAAAGAAAAGATCAGAAAGTGAATCTGCTTCTAACTATTAACTCTCTGATGCCTTCTCACGATTTCTTTGCTTTCATATTTGATTAAGAGATTTTATTGTAAAAAGAGGAAAGAAGCAAAATGCCTTAAAAACTATCCATAAAAAAACATTACCCTATATTAAGTCCAACTTGACATAAATAAACAAAGCTCAATTAGGATAATCCTTTCATCTTGTAAAACTATCAAAGTGCAACAAAAGTAAATCTTCCACTAGAAGTTAGGCCAAACCATTTAAACATGAGACAAATAAAACACTATTGTTAGGCCAAACCATTTAAACATGAGACAAATAAAACACTATTATTGTTTGAGGTCAATTTCAATTGCTACCACTATAACCTTTAAGTATCTACATACGCCTTTTCCGTACATATGGGTTAATTGGGGGGATTGAACCTCATCTCTCATAGTTTATGTAATATTTCATAACACAGTCATCACCAATTGAACTACCCTCTCGGGGCTATTAATATTCCGTAGATATAGGTTAATTGGGGGTATTGAACCTCAAATCTCATAGTTTACATAATATTTCATAACACAGTCATCACCAATTGAACTACCTTCTCGGGGCTATTAATATCTATTATATCAACCTAACTGAGATTCTGATATATAATATAAAGTATACATAATAATAAATAATAAAAGCTAAGAAAATCATACATTATTGTTGCCAATTATGGACGGTGTGATCGTGGCTAGTGAGCCACAGTTGCAATCATTGCATGTCGCCACACATATGAAGTCACAATTTCTAGTGCAACAAATTCACGGTGCTACAATATGAGGCCCTAGGGTTGGAATTGGTCTAGTTAGTAGTATGGAGAGGACACATAGAACGCACAATAGCACTAGGAAAACTCTAGTTAGAAAAATCTTAATGAACTTGATCTGAAAACTGCTGTGGATGTTCCACTACACAGTTTGTCACAACATATCTAATAAACTTATACTTAAAATCCAAAATCTATACTATGAGGGTTACATTTCCTTATATTTTTGGATTCCTTTATTACTAAGTTGTGCTTATATACACAATATATGAAATATGTAAAATCGAGAATAGACACAATTACAATCACTCACAACCATAATAACACAAAATATGACTTGAGAAACCCTTATGGGAGAAAACTTAGCTGGAAAGTGAGATTGCTCTACTCTCTCTTTCTTTGAATGGAAATGGATGCAAGTACAAAGAAGTAAGACCTGCAGCCCATTCGCTGCTATAGTACAAAAACCCTCTTGTTTGCGCTCTCTTTATCCACTCTCAGCTACTCCACTCGTCTATGGAACAAATGCACTTGAATAGAATGAAACCCCTTTTCCTAGTGACTTAGTTATAACACAACTTGATAACCTACTAGTGGTTAAGATTGAATCTTTCAACTCTTAACTAGAGTTACAATATTGAATCTTCTAGAGTCTTCATCATGATCACGTTGCTAGCCACTTTTCCATTAATATGGGGGTTGACGTGAATTCCTCTCAAATCACGGTAGTCAATTTCAATAGGTCAACTTCTGAGAGGCATAACTTTCTCATATGAGCTCTGATTGAGGTGATTCTTGCACTATTAGAAAGGTATCTGTGTGTAGATTATGGAATCAAAGTCCATAGTAAGGTACCTATAAATGGATTTTCTTGATCCTCTCAACAATTTTTTCTACCCTTAAAGGCATTCTTTGTAAGATCCTCCCTTACTCCTAGTTGTCCATATGCAATATCCAAAGGTGAAGGTTGAAAATATCCAAAACAAATTTGAAATGGGGACTTACTAGTAGAAGTGTGGGCCATTTTGTTATAAGAGTGTTGTATATATACTGAATTTTCATCTCAAGTCTTCAAATGCTTCTTATTGTAATCTCTCAAAAGTTGTACTAAAGTGTTGTTGACTATTGTTGTTTTCCCATCTGTGTATGGATGGAATGTTGTAGACCTCTTCAAATTCATGTTCATTTTCTCCCACAATGTAGTTCAAAATGCACTGAGAAATCTTGTGTCCATGTCTGAAACAATCCCCCTTGGTATCCCAAAGTGCACCCATACCTGTACAAAGAATTAGTTTGTTACTTCCTGTATGTTGATGGTTTTTTTTATAAGGAATTAGAACACACATCTTGCTGAAGCTATTAATTACTATGAATAAGTAGTCATGTCTCTTATTTTTTGTTAGTAAACCTCCCACAAATTCCATGGAAATGTGTTCCCAGGGATGAGTGGATACATAAAAGGGATGATATAGACATGGTTTCATGTTACTTTGCTTTCTTGTACAACAAAGCATGCATCCTCCTATGAAACTTTATGAACACATAGATTAGGAACACATAACTTATATAACCTATAGAGTAACTCATCTTGGAGATGGTAGTCAACTTTGTTGTCACCATCATGAACACCAGCTTGAAGTCTTCATCCTTTGTATATACTTCTTTGTATGCATCATGGGTGAAAGGCTCCATGTACTTCAAAGTTACCAAAGCTATGATCTTTGATGTGGGTGGTCTTGAAAGCACGACAACCAACTTGTTTGTGTTTTTCTTTTTATACTTGACTAGTAAATGAAATTGTTGTAGAAACCCCATCCACTTGTGATGCATGGTCTATTGTAAGTTACTTTGGGTCTGCAGGTACTGTAATAGGTGGTGATAAGTGTGGATTACTATCTCCTTTCCCATTAGATAATATTTCCACTTCTTCACAACTTGCACCAGGGCATTGAGCGCCTTTGTCATAAGTAGGGTAGTTGAAACTTTCCCCATGAGATACATCGGAATGGTAGCACATAGGCCTTCATCCCTGCATCAGGACAACTCCCATAACATACCCACTTGCATATGTCTCCATTTCTAAGGGTTGTTGCAAGTTCAATAATGTCGGAACTAGTGCTTGACTGATCTTCTTCTTTAACTCCTCAAAGGCCCTTTGTTGACCCTTTCCCCACTAGGGTGTCAAGTGGTGCTACTACAACTGAAATGAGCCTATGAATTTCCTCCAGCACTATGTTTCCCAAATGAAATTCCTGATGTCGAAAACATTAGTAGGCACCATCCACTTCATGATGGACTCCATCATGGTAGGATCTATCTTTAGCTCTCTTCCACTTATCACATATCCCAGATACATTAAATATTGTCATGGAAACTCACACTTGCTAGCAGTTGGTGCTTCTTTAATGTCTTTGGCACTTGCATTAAATGCGAGATGTGCTCCTCCTAGGTAGCACTATATACTAGCACATCATTCAAATAAGCAATAAAAAATGAATCTATAAGAGGGTGCAATATATCATTCATTAACCTCATGAATGTAGATGGTGCATTGTAAAGGCCAAATGACATAACTAACCACTCATACAAACCTTGCTTGGTTTTGAAGGAAGTCTTCTAGGTATCCTCTTCTTTAACTCAAACTTGGTGATATATAGACTTTAAGTTTGGTTTGGTGAAGTATTTGGTTTTCTTTAACAAATTCAACAAAACATCTATCCTGAGAAAGGTGTACATATTTTTTAGTGTAATTTTGTTTAATGTCCCGGAATCAATACACATCCACTAAGTCCCATCCTTCTTTTGCACAATGATGATGGGTGACCCACATGGTGAGGTACTGGGTCGAATGACACCCTATTCCAATAGATTTTACAATTTTTTTTCACAATGTTTGCTTCTATAACAAACTGCTTGTACAACCCAATAGTTTGCAATAGAGAGTCCAACAACGTTCGTATCTTGTGTTATACTTCTTTCTTGGGTGGTATCCATTTAGGTTCTTAGAACACACTCATATATGCCTGTAGCAACTCTTCTAGTGGTTGTTTCCATTCCTTAGTACACCGCTCCAAGGATGAATTATCTCTCATGGACTCTTTTACAAATTTATTTTCTCTTAAAAATAACAAAACATATTTATTGCTAGAATTGATCGACTTTTTGGCCTCGTTAGCACTTATTAGTGAGATCTTTAACTTGCCATTTTGCGCATTGATGATGACTGATTTTCCTTCCTTGATGAGGCGATACTAGTTTGCTCTCTGAAAGAAGATCTTCCCACAATTACATATAGGGACTTCCAAACACAATGCCGCATATATCTAGTGGAACTACATCCAATTCTACTTCATCAATAAAGTCAACACTAATAGAAAATTTGATTATGCAATGTTTGGTTACCTTTATCTTTTCCTACTTGTTGATCCATCCCAATGGATATGGGCTAGGATGGTCATGACTAGATTTGTTGCTCTGAGATTTTCCTATGATCTTGAGTTCAATAGAGCTTAAACTTTCCTCTTCTCGACCTGTATCTTTATATGGAAGAGTTTGGTCATTTCATTCTCTTCCTATTGCTAAAGGCTACTCAAATTCACACCCTTCTACATTGATGTACATAAAATCTGAATCTCATCCACGTTTGAGTTTATTTCCACTTGATTACTTGAATCTATGGCCACAAGATTTTCTTCTTAGCTTTTTTCTTTCGGTTCTTCAGGTTGAACTATGGATGAACTTCCAATGCTTCTCCCCTGTATGACCTTCAATGTTACAGTGGTTGTAGCTATTTTTGAGATCTTTGCACTAGCGTGTTGTAGTTGTTGTCTTTTTGTCTTCCCCCCCTTTCCACTTCTTATTCCCCTCCTTGGAAGCTCCTTAGTTCTCCTTCTACCTTGATCTACTTTTATTCCCTTTCATTTGACCTATATTCTCTAGGTATTATGCTTCTACATAAACCTCATCCATCATTCTAGGTTTGAACAACATAACTTGCTTTTGTAGATAATTGTGTAAACCCCCCATATACTTGAGGGATATGTTTGGGTTCTTTAGAGAGATATCCAACATTATTTCCGTCTTCCTAAATTCAATGGTGTACTTCTATACCCTCTACCCCTGTCTCTACCTCAAGTAATGCCACTTGATCCACTAGTCCTCTACATATTGATATGGTAGAACTATGAATTTATGATAATATTGAAATCCTCCCACTTAATCATTGGAGTATCACCCTCCAACCTTAGTGTTTCTGTTTGGAATTCCCACGAAGTTAGGGGATGACCCTCTAATTTCATATGAGAAAATGAAATTCGAGATTTTATTTGTGAAGGTGATTGTAATTTGTGTCCTCAGGGTTGTGAATCTTCTCTCCTTTAAGTGGATTGTTTGGGTGTTTGTTTTCCTAGGATTATTAGTGAATTTGATTGGACAAAAGTGAAATATATGTTTTTTTAATTAATATTTCAGATTCAACCCTGAGGCTGAATGTTCACAATAAAAATAAAAAAACTTTGGAACCTTAAGTATAGAGCCAAATTTTCAGAGTATTTCAAAGTGAAAATTTATGAAATTTCCCAATAAACCTCATGTTAGATTTCAGGTATTTTCAAGAGAGGATAACCCAAAATAATTTGTTTGATGGGAAATTTACCCAAAATGGGGTTTTTGACCCAAGTAAGGCGTTTAGTACTAAAAAAGAAATAATAATTTACTCTAAAGGTCAAAGAGGCTAAAACCCTAGATCTAGAAGTTTTCCTAAGTGAACCAAGGAAAATCATTTAAAGAGCCTAAGGTGAGGTTCATGAGATGTCAAGCAAGAAAAGATGCAATCGATCTTGTGCTGCAAGTGCCCTAGGAGGGCCTATATCTGTTCATGGAGGCTGAGTACTCTTGGAGAAGATGCAACTCATGAAGGCCGAGACTAGAATAATAGAGGAGTGAGTTTCTTGAGGGCTAAGATAAGTTGAGTTTGTTTAGGGCCCGATCTTAGGACAAAGGCTCAGATCTGTCCATGATCACTAAAGCTTTGGAAGAGGCCATTACAAATAAAATGGAGATCCGAGGGTTAGTTGAAAGGGAATCCATGAACAAGTTCATATCTACAACATTTCAATTCATCATATGAAATATCATTAGCTCTTGGAGGAAGTGGCAGATCACAAAGAGGACGAATTTTATCAGTTGGAGAATAATTGGTCTAGTGAAGATTTGGTCTGCTAGTATATGGAATTGTACACGGAATAAGGTATTAGTTAGGCTCTATTTAGGCCGTGTCATATCTTTGTTCGAGGACTACATATTTCAGTATTATGTGAAGATGGTCGAAGCCCCAATCCTCTACTGTTAAAAGGGCCAAAAATCTAGTATGGTGGTTGGAAGAGGGGTCGAGTCTCCCTGATGTTTATTGCAGGAAAAGGAAGGGTTGTGGATTAAAATACGAATGGTTTGAGCTATGTATAAGGGGCCGCAGAGATTTGGTTCAGAGCCGAGAGACCTTAGGAAGTGTTTATACAGAGCCGAGTGACCTCAGGGCTACGTGGAGGTCAACAAAGGGTTTCTGATCTTATGTTGATGATTACAAAGGTTCATGCTTGGAGGTCTGTCCACTAATTTGTGTTTGGAAAAAGGTTGAAAGGATTGATATATAGTGGTTTGAGGGTTTTCAAACACTGAGAAGTCAAGGTGTTAGGGTTGCGTTTCATAGTGATCTAAGGAGCATATTGATTGAAAGTTGCAAACCTTTTTTAAGCCTAGTGTACAGTGCATTTGAAGTGGAAAATAATTTCTGTGAAGGCAGTCTTGTGAAGCCCTATGGACAATGATTCTTGGATTAGCAAGATCATTGTGTGGAGGAAGATTTGTTGAGGGTAATGTGTAGTGTTTGGAAGAATTCATTTCACTGTTAGAAGCCAAAGTTGTGGAGATGAAGTGTGCAAGTGTTTTGGAATAGAAAAACCCTTGTGAGCAGCTAATTGAAGGAGGCAAGGGACTTGCCAAGTGTCAAGGAAAACAAGTGTAGAAAGGGCTGAGCTAGATGGGCTACTTCAACCAGTAAGCTACGTGTTTGTTCTTGTCTATTTCTCATTAGGCAGATTGCAGATCTAAAGTTGCAGACTGCAAGCCCTAGATTGTTTACCTTGTATACTGGTTGTATTAGAGATTGAGGACCATGATCCTTGGAACGAGAGTCCGTGATTCTTTTATTGATGGAATAATAAAATAATCGAGCTTTGGGCTCAAAATATCTGTGTACTAAATTGGTTTCACTATTAAATATTTTTGTTGTGAAAAGTGCTTAGATTTTAGGGTATTCTAGTGTGTTTGTGATCATTGTGTTTTAGACATAAATTTGATTCTGACATTCGAAGGAAAAATAAACATGGTATTAGAGCTACTTTGAAGGCATGTGGATCAGAGTGTGTGCATGAAGCATAGTGAGCAAGTGAAGGTTGTGTAGGCTTAGAGGGAGTCTAGCTTTAGAGAGAGACTGCAAAGGATTGTCAGTTTCCCTATAGATGTTTGAATCTTCATATTCTAACAAGATCGAGAAGTTTCTGGCCCATGCAAGGACGCGTTGATGGCAAAAAATGACCTCATCAATATTTTTGGAAGACCACCTTGTCAAAACCTCAAACTAAGATCTTATCTATTTGATTTGACACTTTCTACTGATTCTATTGGGTCCAGTTACCCCCTCACTCTCCCCATTGACTTGTGATTTCTCTAATTTACAATCAACAAGAAGAGATAATCGAATTTCCCTTCTGGTAGTGCATATGCAAGAAAAAAGTCCTTAAACTGAATTGAGGGCTCAACCACGCCACACCTAATATCGTTTTTGTGCAAGGAGACCTTCAATTTTTTTTTTTTTTAAATGAAAATGAAAACTAAAATGAAAAAAACAAAAGAAAATGTAATATAATTCTATCTTGATTAGGAAAAAATATAGATCTCATCCAAATCAAAAGCAAAGTGATTTAAAAGACTAGGGATTTAACATGCATCTTTTATGATGAATATTAAACTATTGAAATAGTTTTAACAACTGATATTATTATTACCAAACATGCTTTGTTCAAAGATTTAAAACAATGGTTGATAAGCCATTAAAATGCAGAAATGGTTCATATGATTCAATGACACCGAAATCAATTATGAGTAAATAGTTACTCAGAAAATTGATTTAAAACACAAGAGCAAATTGGAAATATAGAACAAATCTATACAATTAGGAGATCAAATAGTTGATCTCATAAACAACCATTCTTACATTTAACAAAAATGCACAATATGAGATAATTGATACAAATCTGCCATTAAAAAGAATAAAATTTGTATTAACAAATAAAATTATTTGCATACAAATTGATAAAACATTATTTCCATGTTTTGTTTCTCAATAGATCAACAATTCTCCCAAGACTTTCAACTCCTCTAATAGAGGACTAAACTCTAATAGTTCAAAATCTTTCTCAATGACATGAGTTAAATCTTGAAAGAAAAACCCCCAAAGTACTCATATCTAAATATTCTCCTTCACTTACAACTAAAATCCTCTTTACAAAAATGCTCAAAGTATCCAAGTTGCATAAAAGAGGAACCCCTTCCTCATTCTCAAAATTGATATTTTTAAATTACAAAAATCTGCCAAAAATGGAGAGTTGTTGCAAACAATTTTGATCCATCAAATTTGGAGCTATAACTTTTTTCTTCTTCTTTGTTGAATCAACCTCACTGCTCCAAATCCCTAGTCTCACCTCGCAACAATTTTTTTGCAAAATCAATTAAAGAACAATTAAATTTGCACATCCAAATTGAAAATATCAAATCGGAAAAACAAACTCTCAAACTAAAATCTAATTAAAACAAATAAAATTAAAAAGAATTTTGGGCTTTTCATTGATCTTTGTCAAAATCTCTTTGCCCCAAGAAGATTGGCTTCAAACCAATTTGCAAAAAATAAGAGTTTTTGGCAAATGAAAATGCTTCAAAATAGATTCCAAAATTGATTTTATGTTACAATTTCATAGGCTCCATTTTTGTTAAATTTTAGGTATAGTAAATATTTATATTTGCTTAATTTAATGTTTCCAGATTGTTTTTAGCTTTCCAAGAATTGTTTTGAACATTATTTGGTTAAATAAAACTCCAGATAAAACTTTCTAAAGTTTAAATTCCAAAATTTTCTACTTACTATAAAATGTAAAATTTAAATAAAAATCTGAACAATTTATTATACATCCCTAATTTTAATAAAAATTCAATAAAATTTGAAGTTCAAAAATATTAAAATTAATTTAAATTAAATAATATACACAATATTAAGTAATAAAATTTATAAATAAATTTCAACAAATATCAAAAAAAGGCCTTTTTGAAATTCAACGTGAGGAGTTATTATTTATGGTAATAAATATTGAAAATGAAGTGGTGGTAGGCATAAGTAGATAGGAGTAGTCTTTAGTGCATTTTTATGGAGTTTCTGCTGTTCGGTGAAAAAAATTAAAGTAAAATCTTGATTTCTGTTATTTAAACTAGTTTTTTTCACTGTAAATATAGATTCAGCACCCTTAAAAATCCTTAGGACACTTCAATTGTGCAAGTTACCCATCAAATTTCTATTGTCTTTAAATTCTTGCCCGATTTTATAGAAATTAACTAGAAAAATCAAGAAAAAAAACCTTAAAAAAACACACTAAAAACAACTCCAAAAATAAATATATTAAATGCTGCGACAAATTGGGAGAAAAAGACCTCACGTGGAGTGTGGGTCCCTTCCTCCCTGTATTACATTAAATAAGCCTTTCCCATTTTACTTATATAAAAGCTTTTACCACACTTCTTACTTACATCTTCTTTTATGTCATCGGGGATAGGCATGAAAGGTTAGTAAGTTAATTAATTTAATTTAATATATATATATATATATATATATATATATATATATATATATATTTTAAATTTAATTTAATTTATTTATATAATATAAAAAATACTATATATTTTAATTAAATTAATTATAAACTATATATAAATTGATTAAATTAATTATAATTAATTTAAATTAATTAAATAAATAAATTTAATAATAATATTTATAAATTAATTAATTTAGTTAATTAAATTTAATCAATCTAACTAATTAAATGAATTTTATTTATATATTTTAAATTAGTTTAATTTATAAAATATAATTTTTACATATTTAAGTTAAGGCACCATTTTTAAACCGAAAGTCCAAATTTAAAAAAATTGAGTCATTGGGAAGCTAGCTAGAAATCACACACAATGAAGCGATCAAAGTGGAAAACATAGGTCCCCATATCTTTTGTAAAACATTATGGAAGAGGTTGTGGCCACAACAATGACGACACATGAGGAAGAAACAATTATCTCTGGTTAAAAAGGTAATGAGTTTAAATTTACCAAAATTTTGAAGTGACGATTTTTTTAAAGCCTTAAAATATTAAAACATTTCCCATGAGTCACAAATTAATAGGTCAAGCAATATAAGTTCTAAAAAAATAAGTACTTGAAACAAACTGAGTCTAAAACCACGAATCCATATTTTTAGGAAAATAATTAATTTTAAATTTACCTCATGCAAGTATTAGAAGAGATACAAAGAAGAAGTTTAAAGAAAGTACATATCCATCAATATAAATAATCTCCCTTACCCGACATCGCTTCGTTGCCAGCAAGTTTGTTAAGTATCCTCACGAAGTTGTTTTAGTACCACACAAGCATAGCCCCGTTGTCAGTGAGCATGTTCAGTACTTCGACAAATTTAATTCTGCTTCTAGCGAGAAATCACACACAATGAAGCCATCAAAGTGGAAAACCGAGAAAAGTAAAATTCTCGCAAAATTAACTAAATCAAAGCATGAAAGAAGTGATATGACCAAAATTTACATAGAGGGTCCCCATATATTTTGTAAAACATTATGGGAGAGGTTGTGGCCACAATAATGACGACACATGGGGAAGAAACAATTATCTCTGGTTAAAAAGGTAATGAGTTTAAATTTACCAAAATTTTGAAGTGACGATTTTTTTAAAGCCTTAAAATATTAAAACATTTTCCATGAGTCACAAATTAATAGGTCAAGCAATATAAGTTCTAAAAAAATAAGTACTTGAAACAAACTGAGTCTAAAACCACGAATCCATATTTTTAGGAAAATAATTAATTTTAAATTTACCTCATGAAGTATTAGAAGAGATACAAAGAAGAAGTTTAAAGAAAGTATATATCCATCAATATAAATAATCTCTCTTCCCGACATCGCTTGCGAGTTTGTTAAGTATCCTTACGAAGTTGTTTTAGTACCACACAAGCATAGCCCTGTTGTCAGTGAGCATGTTTAGTACCTCGATAAATATACTCTCACACATGTGTTTTCAACCCTCTTTTACCACCATTTTGATAAATTTTATTTAGAGAATTTCTTTTTGCAATTGGGTGAAGAGGGTGGGGTGGTACAAGAGACTTTAAAGGCAATGGATAAAATTTTTACTCCCTTATTTTTCCCTATAACTATCAATCTAGAGGCTTTTATGTGAAGTGGAGGGGTGAGTGAGAATCATTGAGTTAGATTCAAGTCAGTTTCTTTCCTTGGAAAGATGAACTCTATCACTTGGAAAAGATGAATGTTCCTCCAAGATAAAATAATTAAGGTGAGAGGACTTAGAAGATGTCCCTTTAAGGTAAATGAAAACAAATGAAATTGACATAGTAAAAATCCTCCATACATGTTGACCAATGTTGAGTAAAAAAACATATTCCATATAAATTTTGGTAATATCACTAAATCTACTCTGAAACAAAAGTGAGATCGACACACCCCAAAAATCACAAGTGAAAAAAAAAACCCCAACAAGAAAAGTTAAAAGAAATTCCATATTTAAAAGAAACAATCCATATTTAAAATAAATTCCAACTAAGCTATTTATGAAAATGTCTCAACAAAAAAACAAGTATGAAGAAAAATATATGTTTTTCTTAGTTGAGATTTTGATGAATTATATCTCGCGGGGTTACAAGTAATTAGGCTTTTAAAACAAAGATTAGATAATAATTACGAGAGAAAATAAAGTCGAATAATGTGTCCCTCCCCTTACACATTTTCTTGTTTCAAAATTAAGTCTCCTTGACAACATTTTAATGATTGTCCAATTAAGGCTTATGAAACAAATTAGAGGTTGAAAGGGTCCCTCATTAGCTTATTTTCCACTTGATCAACATTATAACCACTTTTCCTAAAGAAAAACAAGCAAAATGAGGAGAGAGAATTTCAAATCTCGACAAGGAGTACAAGCTTTTCAAAAGAATTCTTGAAGACCTACAAAAATAAAGCTTTAAATCAACTAATACTAAAATAAAAAATTGAGAAAAAACACAAAAAAAACTAATAAAATATGAAAATAAGCATATGAAATTTTACTTTTGAAAAATTTGGTTATGATTTACCTTAAAGGTCTTGATTTTCTCCAAATTCAGGCTTAAATAAGCAATCCCTTCTTATGATAAAAAATCAAAATGTGAAGAAATTGCAACTTCAATGAAAATTACATATGTTTAAAATCATTGATTTTATTGAATCTAATTTGAGTGAGCATTAAGCCAGAAAATGATAATTCACCTTCAAAGAATTAAGATTAAATAAATCATCAGACATAAGAATGAAGATAATGAAAAAAAAAGGTTGTGCTTTGATGGTCTTTACTTTGTGTTGCAACTTAGATTATTCACTTTGCTTCTTCTAATTTTATATCAGCCCCAAATTTTCAATCTCATGGAATCCATCCAAAATCCCAACTTATGCAGTGATTTATATAATTATGGAGAGGACTTGGACCTTTGCATGATAAGGATTAGAGTGGGGCAATATAAACATAATCAAAATGCAAGAGAATCCCCAAATTAAAAATATATTAGCACCATTGCAAATTACGTGTGCGTGTTCTACTGATTTTTTGCCTTAATAGAACAATTGCTCGGGGGCGACAAGTGTTGCAATTTTATTAGAACAAGCAGAGTTAGCAGGAATCATGGATGCTTACATAAAATTGGTAGCTCAAATCTAAAAAGAAAAAGAATGCGCAATCAAGGAGAAGTCAGGAGAATCCATGTGGAGATGGGCCCGCGCCTTGTGTTTACATCAACCCAGAAATCAAAACGTGAAAGATACAAAGGATAACCGAGATAACAAAAATTCGGGTGCATGTAGAAGGTGAGCAATAGATGACCAATGAAAACATAGGACGAGGAAACCATGTGAATAAGAGGAGACAATTGAATAAGAGGAGACAATTGAATGATTATGTAGGTGTTAAGTTATCCCAGAGCTTATAAAACAAAGCGCAACTAAAAATGAAAGGCACAGGATGAGCATAGCGATGAAAATATTTAACTCAACGTGGATTAGCAAGAGAAAATTTTTAAAAGCACAACAACATGGCAATGGATTGGGGTGATTTTTGTGACTGTTGCAGACTTCTTTATGATTTTCCTTTACCTTCAAGGACCTTTCTTAGATTAGCCATTTAAAATTTCTGAAACACATCAAGAAAGAACCAAGCATCTTGCTACATTTACATCAATAAAAGAGGAAAATATGATCGTGACTCATCTTGAAAATTTGTAAAGCAAAGGAAATAAATCAAAGTGGCTTGTAGTACATATCATAAAGAATTAAAAATTATGAGCAGATAATTACATCCTTGAACATGTTTATGAGAAAATTTTATTACTACAATTTTGAATCATTCTTCTCCATAAAAATCAAAAGGCTTTCTACTCATTTATTCTTCTATATGCATTTTAAAAGCAAAAACAAAAAAAATCTAATTAAACTATTGCCACTCTTATCCCAATCTAACAAAGTAGATAAAAAATTAGTGAAATCACACTTGCAGTGAAATCCTTCACTTAACCTATTACCTACACATATGTACATATCAAAAACCAATGGAAAAAGTAAAAATATGATTTAACTAACAAAAATAAACCTGGATGCAATATGTAGATCTATTGCTAACATATCTACAAAAATAAGCTTATTTACAACCACTTTTTCTTGAAAAATTTCCTTTAACCAAAGCTCTATAGGATCAGAAAAATATGGATGAATATCAATTAATGGTGATCTGTAAACTTCCATGGATATACCACTGGAGAGTTAGTCACAACAAATCTAAAAATATCATATTAAAAATATGAGATTCTACAATATTACAGTTTTGTTAAACTGTAAGATTTATATATTTAACTGTAATTAGTGCATGCATGAGAAAATAAATTATGCAAATAAGTAGAGAACAAAAAAATAAGCTCACACACATATAAGAAACAATATATGCTCTCTGGGAAACCCTTTCAGGAGAAAACCCAACAGGAAGGTGAGGTTGCTTTGCTCTCTTTCTCTGTCTGGAAATATGGTTGCAGGTACAAATAAGTAGCGCTTGTGGCTCGTGGGCTGTTACAGTGCAAAAATACTCTCTGTGTGCTCTAAATCCTATCTCTCTTGAATATATTTTCTCAACTATGGAACAAAATGCTCTCAAAAGAATGGAGTTCCTCTTCCTCCTAGTAGCCAGATTATAACAAAACTCGATAGCCTACTAGTGGTTAATTTTGTCTATATCAACTCTTAACTAAAGCTACAAAATAGACTCTTTTAGAGTCTTTTACATCAAAAACACGTGGCTAGCCTCTTTTCCATGAATAATGGGGGCTGAAGAGGCATCCTCCCGAACTATAGGTGTGAAAACAAGAAGGTCAACTTCTGAATGAAATAACTTTTGCATACAAACTCTAATTGACGCGCTTCTTGCACAGTTGTAAAAATATCAATGTAGAATAGCATAAAAAGGTGTTGGGATAAAGTGGCAAAGTTTTACCCCCAAAAAACGTTTTTTTATGCCCCAAATTGTTCTCGGAAGGTTTCAAACCTCGTTTCGCCAAACTGGGTCCCGCTGGTAAAAATGGTCCCGTGAGCTGATTCCTCCACTTTTTCCACTCCAAATGCATCGAGATGGATGAAAAACAATATAATGATCCATTTTAGGTCAAATGTTTGAAGTGAATTTAAAATAATGGAGGATAACAGGGTGAGCTCTAATGATGTGTCTTTAGGTGTTGGAGCCTGCATAAAACTATTAGTATTATGTACATGAAGCAAACTATTAGAAACATTATGTTGAATTGATTTTTCCAAGCAACTTTCAAATGAATCTTGGAATAAAGGAAGGAAGATTAATGAATAATCCAGAATATTTTTAGTTAAATTGGATGGTTGGCCATATTGTGAATTTACACTCTTAAGTGATGATTCATGAGGAAAATGAATTCTAGAAGAAAGAGTAAGCTGATAAGACATTAACATCAAATGGAATTCAAAGATTAAAATCTTTGATACTCATGATTAAAGATTTGAAATTTTATTTTCACAACGATCCTTTAACGCATTTTGCGAGTGTTCAACATCTAATTGCTCAATATGTCAGCATAGGATATCCACAAATCGAAAAATGAAAGAAGAATACAATTCTGAAAAATGATCATAGAAAATAAAGAAAAAATAATAAAATCACATTATTGTTTACAATAATGTTACAACTAGTGTTACAAGTATTGGTCATAATATTGCAATTGGAAGAATTATCGACAACTACTTGTGAATGAGGATTTGCTCCAGGAATATTACCAGGAATGAGAGCTTGAAGATTGTCATAATCATAAATAGGAATGGAAAAGTCATCATGACTTGATGAAGTTTCAAAATGAAACTCTTTGATAGAAATAATAGCAAAAGGAAAGTCCTCATTTTGAAACATACTAGAGCTATTAAGAGTGTGAGGAATTGATAATGACTAAATTAACTTACTGTCCTCCAACTTTAAATAATCATCATAAATGACTTGAATAATTTCATTAATATTCGCTTCTTTTCCATAAGATGTATTAGAACAAGAAGAAAAATTAAATAAATTCTCAACATTCTTGAAAGAATGGTCATTAAATTACTCTTTATCAAAATCAAAACTAATTGGCAATTCATTATTTATAGAATTTATAATAGCTCCTCCATTTTCAAGAATTTCATTAGTGCAAAGACAATTTGTTGGATTATTAGCAAATGAATTACAATTAGCAAAAATATTAGGATAAAGAGAAAAATAATTGTTGGAAGAAATGAACCTAAAAAATTATTTGGATGCAAATTCTTCTTCATTTTTCAAAATGGATTTTTCAGATTGTTTTTCTTGTATTTGGATAACCACATCTTGTTGAAGATTAATGCATGATTGTGCCAATATTTGTGACTAATCACAAATTTTAGGATGGGAATAAGCTCATTACTGGAATTTTAAATTTTAAAATTTTCTTGTTGATTTACTTGTTGCACATCATTTATTAAATTTGTTGCTTGTTAATTTTTAGATTTATCAGTAGTTGATTCTTCAAGTATACTTTCCTTATTTCGCTGAAGTTGATTGTTAATTTCTTCCAAGCTTTATGATTGTAGACTAGTAATGTGAGAGAGCTCTTCGTGGTCTTCAATATCACTATGGGAAGTATGTACCAATTGTAGGAATATATCATACATGGTTGATGAAATTTCATCATGATTGACATGCACATATTTAGTAAGTGAACTTTCATCATGTTAATAGAGACATAAGGTGATTCATCAAAGCTTGAAATTACTTGATCATATGAATTTGGAATACAAGGAAGAAAAAATAAATGTCTAAACCATTCTATTAACTGAAACTTTGGAGGTAAATCTTCGGATTGAAACTAAACAAAAATTAATTTAAATCTAATAAGAAAATTGGACAAACACTCACCTTCAAATTTACGAATTTCTTCTACTTAATCAGATATATTTTCATAATCGTAGTCCTGAAAAGCACAAAGGTAATTTTTTGTGAATTCGTCCCAAGTGTGTATAGAGGCAAATGGCTATGATCTGCACTAGTCTTTGGCTAAGCCCATCAAAGTAAGAGTAAACATCATGCACATCACAACTTCATCAATATTAAAATTATTATAATTTAAAATAAATTGATGAACGTGATCATAAGCATAGACAATATCCTTACCATTAAATTTTGTTTTTGACAAGATCTTTACTACCTTTATTGGAGTGGTGGTAGGTGGGAGTCCAATGAAGCAAGTCCAAATATGTAGTTTAGAATGAGCCATTTCAAATAGATAAAAATTTTAAAACACACAACTTTAAAAATACAACTTAATGTTGGCCCTCCTTCTAGCACCAAAAATGTTGATGGCCAAAAATGACCTTATCAAAATTTTGGGAAGAACACCCGGTAAGAGCCTCAAACTAATTAGCTCTTATCCATTTGATTTGGCAGTTCCAACTAGTTCTATTGGGTCCAGTTACCTACTCATTCTCCATACTGACTTGTGATGTCTCTAATTTACAATGAACAAAAAGAAGAAATCAAATTTATCTTCCTACAGTGCACATGTAAGAAAGCGGTCCTTAAGCTGAATTGAGGGCTCAACCAAGCCACACCTATGGTTTCGCCTGTGTAAGAAGACTTCTAAAAATGTTTTTTTTTTTTTAAATGAAAATGAAAATTAATCTAGAATGCAAAAAAGAAATGAAAATATAATCTAATTTTATCTTGATTAAGACAAGATATAGATCTCATCCAAAACAAGAGCAAAATGAATTAAAAGAATGAGGATTTAACATGCCTCTTTTATGATGAATATCAGGCTATTGAAATAGTTCAAAAAATTGATATTATTATTACCAAACATGTTATATTCAAAGATTTAAAACAATGGTTGATAAGCCATTAAAATGCAGAAATAGTTCATATGATTCAATGACAATGAAATCAATTTAATATGATAAATTTATGAGTAAACAGATGCTCATAAATTTTATTTAAAGCACAAGATAAAATTGGAAATAAATAACATATCTATAAAATTAGGAGATCAGATATTTGATCTCATAAACATCCATTCTCACATTTTTTTTGCGCTTGTTAAGTTGTATGTGATCCTCCAGGCTTGACCTGTGGATTGAGAAACCACGACCCAAGGGTATCTAATCCGTCAAATTCACCCCTGGGATCACACCCAACCTGGGCCACACAAACCCTAAGTTGACTATATTTTTAAACATGTCTCATCCACTTAGCATAGGGCATAACCACCCCCCGTGAGGTTTGATCCTGGTTCACCTTGCTAACAAGGCCCATCCTCAACCAGTTGTTCTAGTGGGACTTGACAACCATTCTCACATTTGACACAAGTGCACAATATGAGATAATTGGCAGAGATCTACCATTAAAAAGAATAAACTTTACATTAACAAATAGTAGTATTTGCTTAGAAATTGATAAAACATAATTTCCATGCTCTATTTCTCAATGGATCTCCAACAATTCTCCCAAAAATTTCAACTCTGCTAATATAGGAAAGAACTGTAACAATACAAAATATTTCTCAATGACAAAACTTAGATCTTGAAAGAAAAGCCTCCAAAGTACTCAGATCTAAGTATTCCCCTTCACCTACAACTAAAACCCTTTTTACAAAAGTGTTCAAAGTATCTGAATAGCAGAAAAGAGGAATCCCTTCCTCATTCTCAAATTTGATATTTATAAGTTACAAAAATATGCCAAATATGGAGAGTTGTTGCAAACAGTTTTGATCCATCAAATTTGGAGCTGCAAATCTTTCTCTTCTTCTTTGTTGGATCAGCCTCATTGTTCAAAATCCTTCGTCTCACCTCCATTGCAACAAATTTTCTTCAAAACCAATTAAAAACCAATCAAAATTGAAAATACCAAATTGGGAAAACAAACTCTCAAACTAAAATATAATTAAAAATAAATAAAAGTAAAAATAATTTTTTGTTTTCCATTGACTTCTGTAAAAATATCTTTGGCCCAAGAAGGTTGTTTTCAAACAATTTTAAACAACAAGACTTTTTGATAAATGAAAATGCTTCAAAATAGATTTCAAAATAGATTTTTTGTTACAATTTTGTAGCCTCCATTTTTGCTGATTTGTAGGCATAGAAAATATTCAAAATTGTCCGATTTAATGTTTCCATATTGTTCTCCTTGATTTTATATTTCCAACAAGCCATCCTGGGCCTCATTTAGTTGAGTAAAACCCCAGATAGAGCTTTCCAAAGTTTGAATTCCAAAATTGACTACTTGCTATAAAATGCACAATTTGAGCTAAAATATTCTCAATCTATTATGAATCCCTAATTTTTTTTAACTTTTATTAATTTGAATAAATTTTATAATCCTAAAAAAAATACAAAATAAAAATTCTATAAAGTCTAAAGTTTGAAAGTATTAAAATTAAATATTTACACAATATTAAATAATAAAATTTAATAACTCACACAACCTCACATTGAATTTCAAAATGGTCTTGTTTGATATTTGTTGAAATTTATTTATGGTAATAAGTATTGAAAATGAGGTGGCGGGAGTAGGCCTGGAATTTCAAATCCCCTTTGCCCGTCAAATGAAAATTTCATGACGTTTTTAGCTTTATATGCCCTTCACTTTACATTCTATTCCAATAAACAACCTTTCATGCTAATAAACAAACAAGTAACATTGGATCTTTCGACATTCAACTCTTTTATGCAATAATCAAGCCATAACTCTATGTTTTGTTCATAAATCTTCAAGGTAGAATCATATAGTGCAAATGCTAATAATCTAAACAAGTAGCATTGGATCTTCCAACATTCAACTCTTTTATGCAATAATTGAGCCATAACTCTATGTTTTATTCATAAAGCTTCAAGGTATAATCATATAGTTTGCACATATAGTCGTAAATACATTTGTAGTGATGCTAGTGAGTAGCGTACAACATCCCACAACCTGAACAAAGCATGGTCATCCAAGCCTCACAATGTGAGTATAATACTAGTCAGCTTACATTGTATGATGTAGAAGATCTAGTGGAATTATGACAATTTACTATAAGTAGCAGAGCTACCAGCATGCATTCTCGCTTAACACAACCTTCCTTCAACCAAATTAACAATGGTGTGCTTATAATTGCAAACTTCCAGACTTGACATAAATATATCGATCTTTGACAAAAACAAATGACAGAAATATCAACAGATTATCTCCAATATGGACAATCTTCAAGTAGAAGAATACTTGAAAACAAATCTAGCGAGCGTTGGACTTTTAGTTGACCATTCAACTATAAATATTCACCATTCAAGTAGGAGATCGAACAATTACAAATCGTTCTGGTAAATTTATCTTTGGTTTGAAAATTGAATGATCCCAAAGATTGCTAGAACACTAATTTAGGCTTTGTTTTTTTTAAACAGATCAAGACCAGAGTGTAATTCATAAATGACCTCTAGCATATAGAGATCCTTCTAATGCCTGTAAAAACCCAAATTGAAGCAATTTTCCTCACAAACCCCCAAAAAAGGGAAAAGTCTAATCGTGAGCCTTTTTCATTCTTTTAAAGAGGCTCAGCTAAAGAATATTGAAAATCCATCAAGACAAAAATAAGGTAAAAGAGATTAACTTGGAAGCTAGAAGTTAGGAAGAGTTTAGCCATTTATTTATTTTTAAAAATACTTGATCACTTACAGTTATGTTTAAAATTTTAAAATTTTTTCATTAATAAAATATAGTAATAAATGAGATTTAGTTAACTAAAATTTATTAATAAGTACGATTGTTTTTAAGAAGTTAAGGAGTTTTGAGGAGCATAAAGCTGGGTCAATTTTTTGGATTCTCACTATGTTTTGAAGATATATTTGGTTTTGCAATGTCAATAAAAATTCATTAAATTATAAATTTTTAAAACATACTGAAAACCAGCACTACAAAATTTTTAAAATTCAAAAAATTTATTTTTAAATTGTTTTTAATCATCTTAACTAAATTAACAATATTTTTAGGAATATTTTTAATCTTAAAGATATTAACTTTTCATTTGAATTAGTGAATAATATAAATGCCTCCAAATCATTCATTCATTCTTCTGAATTTCTCAAGCTAATTTTTTGTGCATACGAATTACAGCGAATTTGGAAGTCAAGCTTTAAACTAATCTAATAATATTTTTAACTAAATGGGAGTTATTGACAATGCCCGATAACTATGGAGTCATTCAATATGTATACATTGTTTTTCATTTGTGGAGATGCGTCTGCTGCTAATGTCATCATTATATATGTGTGAAGAGAGGGTTATGTGGTGAATGTATAACTCCATGAATAGATATGGGTGTCTTTATAAATGATTAAATTATTGTTTATATAAATATATATGTGTGAAGAGAAGGTTATGTGGTGAATGTATAACTCCATGAATAGATATGGGTGTCTTTATAAATGATTAAATTATTGTTTATATAAATAAAAATTGAGAGGGAAATATGATGCTACTTCCATTGTAGGATGCAGGCACAAAAAGAGGAGGGTGTTTATATTTGGGTGAAATGGGGTGGCGTGGACGACGAATGAATGGAGGAACACATATTATCTATGAAATGTGACATCCATCCAGATTGGTATCCATCAATGTTCATGCATGTGTTGGGGTCCAGTCATCACACTGAGATGAATGGATTGATGTTTATGCACTACACTAGGAGTATTGTGCTACACTTTCGACTGTACTGTAATTTCACTGTATTTCATACTATTGAGTTCATATAATAGAACTCTTACAAAGACTAAAGTTTCAAAATCTGTAATATTTTATGTAGTTTTACAGTTGGCAACATACCCGCGAATTCTAGTTTTATTACAATTTCCAGATCCAAAAAAGTAGGATATGTCTGACTAAAAATAGAAAGGAAATATTTGTTTTTCATTTTTCTAAACTAATTAAATAAAAATAAAAATACAACACATGCCAACTAGTTTTCAATCATCAGGATTTTAGCAGAAGAAACCATTTATTATTGTGCACCTTGTGAAAATTTCTGAATTTACTAAACATAAACCCTATTGCAGTATTCTGATTTACTTCTCCTACTTGTTTGATTTAATTAACAAGTTATTATTATTATTATTATTATTATTTTTTTTTTTCTTTTCAGTAAAACATCAAAGTAAATACATTGTAGCGTACACAAATATACAGATCAAGTACTGAAGAATTAAGCACATTCAACAAAGGACACACTATTTTTTGGACAAATGTCCCCGAAAAAATCCAATGCGGGAAAATCGGTGCAACAACTCTTAAGGGTTTTTATTATTATGCATATTTATGAATACAAACTAGGGTCCCAGTAGTGGTTTACCCAACAGAGAAAATCCCGACAGATGTACCTCTATTTCTGGAGACATATATTATGGCTTATTCAGCTCATAATGAAACACCCCACAGGTGCCTATGTAGTCCCTACGTCACCCTTCAGTGTCGCTGCATCACCCTTCCAGATCTACTGAATATGAGCCCAATCTGGCCTACTAAAACCCCAACACTAGTCACTGAGTGACTACGTCACCCTGGTTGGGCCCACATCCCTTTTGACTCTGCGTCACCCCTCCTGGGCTTATGCTGCCTTTGCGTCACCCGTCATGGGCCTACACTGTCTCTACGTCACCCCTCCTGGGCCTGCACTGTCTCTATAGTAAAAATATGCCTCTATCCTATTGTATTCTCAGCCTTGGACTCATAAATCCCACTGCCAAACTGCCCCTTGCTGTACTACAAGCTCACTTGAAAATTATCAGCAAACCACGCCCTAGAATTTCGACTTAGCTCAAGTGCAACCACTCTATGTGTGTTCTCCAATTGACTCCAAGCCTTCCTTTAATACTTTTCCTATTGAACATTCAATGTTCGTGATCTAATCTCTAATCAACAACTAGGATTAGAAAAGACATGATCCTCGTCACTTAGAACATTCTCACCCACATGTTTAAATTAATTCACTTTAATTATTTAATTTCCCTAAGTTAGACTTAGAGTCTCCATTAAAATAATTAATTATTTGAATAACTTAAGCTCCATGTGGAATTTCTCCAAAATATTTCGGGGTCTTGGAGATCTCATGTGTTCTAGTCCCTCCAAAAAATTTCGGAGCTAGAGAACATCTTATGCTACCAAAAAATAAACATTCCCTCTTAGCAAGGAATGTGCTCTAACAACACTTCAACGTGAAGCATCACCCTGATCCACGACATCCGTCCCCTGCGCTACTGATGCTTGGCCTATTGCACTTCATCCACTACGTTGTTGCCTTATGTACTGCTTCCCATGACTCTACCATAGTCACTGCCTCATCTGTACTTCAGCTCCCTCTCAAATGTTGCATCATGCTTTTCATAGCACTGCCACTACTAACTGCTGCACTACAACTCAGTTGCTGAGAAGTAAGCAACTAAAGGACATCACCCAAAACCTTGATAGATAAGTCAATATGGCTGCATCTCGATACTGAAATAACCTCTGCTGCTAATCTGTGCTGACCCTCTGGGGCCTCTGCGTTGCAACTACTCTGCACTGCCTCTACGCTGCTACTTCTTTGCACTACGTGAGCACTGCCTCTGCGCTACTGCTGATTTTCACTGCATAAGCATTGCCTCTGCACTGCTGAAATCCCATCAGCCTCTGCGTTGCTGCTGTCTCTATTCTGCGCTGCTCCAGTCTTCAACGTCCTAGCGCTGCCAATGTACCTCCACAATCCTCTGCACCAGCTGAATCTAGTCATCCTGCTACTGTCATTAAGGGCTCTCATAGCTCATATGTGATCCAAGAGTTTGGGCACCTTAGGGATCCTACCCCAAACCTTTATTCGTAGATCAATCTACAAATCTATGTAGCCCAAACTCTTCTCTCGAGGTACATGAGCACTCATAGCCACATCATCATCACCCTTAGTTACTGCAACATTTGAATCCAAATCTTTCTTGCCCTTGTTCTTCTGAGGACAAGTAGTGGAAAAATGTCCAAGTTCACCACATATGATGCACCTGACCTTTGAAAGGTCTTTCTTATTATTCCCTCACTACCCCTTTTGTCCCTTAGATGCGAGAGCCACATCTTCCTCCTCCTCCTTCTTGATCTCTATTATGCCGCAGGTGTTGCCCACCTTGGTCAACCTCCTGATCTCTTCTTGTCGAAGAGCTGCCCACATGTCTTCCCATTTTTAAAGTGTCGCTCTCCCCAAAATTCCTTGGAAAAATGTCTCTCACTCTTCAAACACTACATTCAGGGCAATCCTGACCAATAGACCCCCATCAGGAGTGGCACTCATAACAACCAACTGATCACGAATCACCTTTAATCTAATGAGAAAGGGGTCGATTTCCTCTCCCTTATGCATCTGAAATAGTCGAAGCTAATTTCTAGAAGCATTCTCCTTTGGAAAAAAGTCCCTTGTTACATTGAGGTCAACGTTGTCCACATCTCACTTTTTGTTTTCTTTTCAGCAATGTGTGGGACCACATGATCTTTGACCCTGTTCACAATCAAGCACTTAGCCATTGCTTGCGCTTCCTCATACTTCTTCAATGGATCAAAACCAATGGGAACACCTACAACCTTCTCGGCATGATCTTAGATACGATATTCATCTAGAACTGACAGGATTATGGCCTTCCAGACGATGAAGTTGGATACTCCATCCAACCTGTCCTGATCCCTAAATCCATGTGCGACCATCTCTGCTCAAAAGTTGTCAAAGCGAATACTCTTCCTTCTTATATTGTTTCCCTTAGCAAAAGACTCGAATCTAGGTTTCTTGGCGCTAAAAACCCTCTAGAGAATATGCTACCTCTGACAAGTGATTTCCCTCTGGGAAATCCTCCACCAATTGTTATCGAATAAGCCCTCTCCAATCACTCTGCTGATAAGATCTCAAAATTCTTGGCGAGAAAGTCTGCTGAGGAACTACTTCCCCTTACTTTTTCAACCCTACTCGACACTTTTACGCATCGAAAAAACAATGCCCCACCAGAAACTTCCGAAGAACAAAACTGCGATTCCAGCCACGACAACCGAAAGGACGAAAACCCAAACCCTCTGTGTTGGTCTGCGTCACCTCCTCTCGGACTACGTCACCCTTCTGGGTTTGCGTGATCCTCTGTGTCAGCTATGCGTGAGATAGACTAGTTCCGCATCACCCCTCTCGGATCTACGTTGTCCCTCTACACTGCCTCTCCCTAGATCTGCGTTGTCACTCGAGACAACCGCCTTCCTATAAAAAAAATCGCCTCTTCGCTGATGGCTTTAACTCTCCCTGATGTAATATTCCAAATAGGAAATAAACAACAATACAAAGCAACATAAACAAAAACTACAGCTACTAGAGAGACACCATGAAAAACACTACAAACATTTAGGAAACCTGAGCCATTTTATTATAAATATGGAAATAGGGATTGATTACAAGAAGGTGATCATAATGATGGCACCTTGGCTTTCTCAAGGCAAGCTGAAATAACTCTCCAAACCCTACTATGGATGGTTTCTTCCTCTCTGGACTGCGTAACTCTCTGAGCTTTTGCTGCTGCTGGAAAGTGTTTCTTATGGATGGAATGGAGCTGCTCTTTGGGGTTGTTCCCTTACTCAGAAAATTATGAAACTTTGGCTATGAAATCTCCTCCAAAAACCTAGAAAAACCCAGGAAGGAATTCTGGAAAGGATGACCTCAGAATCTGACCCCCTTGGGAAAATTACGCACTACTGGTAAGTACGTTGGCCTCTAAAGTGAATGGCTAGAAATTATGGCCTCAATCTACTCCAAAATACAACCTATGAAGGTCTGATCCCCTCACACTTCTCCCGGACCGAAGCTACTGAAGATCCCTCTCTCCTAGAGCTGCCCTACTCAAAAAATGCATAACCTCTGTGAGTGACTACGCTGCTTAATGACTGCGTAACTCCTGGATGGATAGCTTTGCGTGATCTGCTCAGAAAAATCAAGGTAAAGCTCCTCACTTGAGCGGGAACTCGAATTCCCCCGAGGTTGAGGTTGGAATCTCCGCTCGGAGACACCCGTGTGCTGAACAACACTTGCAGACTTATCTAAACAGCGTAAGCGTGCTTAATATCTGTTAGAAAGAAATTATGAATATGCATAATAGAATGAATAAGAAGCTAGCATCTCCCTCCTTTTATGCTTGAGACCCTAACTCTCCCTTGGGCCCCACTATGCTGCGCTTTCCTCCCTTGCCATGCTGCCCTGCCTACTCTGCGTTATCCTGGCCCACGCTGCCTCTGCGTTGTCCCTCTCCCTGCGCTGTCACTTGGTCCCCTTGGGACCCACACTGAAATCAAGATGTTGGCTAAGTGACTTTAGGGAGTTTATTTCCCCTAAGTTGGGTTATGGGTCCCAACACCATTTTATTTATGGCTAAACATTAGAAAAGAAAAATCTGAGCAAAAATTAATATTTCCAATTAGCTGCTACTAATTGGGAATATTACAGTCCTCCCCACAAAAATGTTGCTTATCCTCAAGCAACTGCAAATATGTTGTTGCATGATCTTCTCACTCTCCCAAGTGGCATCCTCATCCAGAAAATTCCTCCATCTCACCAAATACTCCTTGATTGTCCTACTTCACAGTTGTCCCTCTGCGGTGTCTAAAATGGCTTATGGCTGTAACACCAAATTCCCCTCATCATATGTAGGTGGAATCTCCTCTGTTGCAGTCACCTGCTACCCCATTGTCGTCTTCAGGCATGATACATGGAAAATGTTATGTATCCTACTCCCTGCGGGCAGCTCCAACTCATAAGCAACCTCTCCTACCCGATGGATCACCCTTTAAGGTACATAGAAGCGGGGCTTGAGCTTCTCGGCGCCCTTCTTCTTCAGCGTAGACTGTCGGTAAGGCTAAAGTCGGAGGTAGACAAAGTCACCTACCTTAAAATATCTCTCTACCCGTCCTCTGTCTGCATACAACTTCTACTGGTTCTGCGTTGTGGCAAAGCTTTCCTTAAGAGCCCGGAGTATATCTTGGCTCTCTTGGATCCAGACCTTGGCCCTGGGTGCCTTGCTAACTCCAAACATAACATCAGAAAAAGTCAGAGCATGATATACATACAAAGCATAAAATGGAGACATATCGATAGACATGTGGAAAGTAGTGTTGTAGCAGTATTCTCCCAAGTGTAGCCAGCACACCCATGCCTTTTTCTGCCCCATGACATAGTTCCAAAAGTAGTCTTCCAGCCACTTGTTCACTATCTCCATTTTCCCATCCGTTTGAGGTGATAGCTGGTACTAGGAGTTAACTTTGTACCCACCAAATGAAAGAGCTCCCACAAAAATACGCCAATGAAATGACTATCCCTGTCACTGACTATGGTCTTAGGAAGACCATATAATCTAAAAACAACATGGAAGAACAACTCGACCACCTGTGAAGTTGTGTATCATGCTAATATGGCGAAGAAATGGGCATATTTGGTTAGTCGATCGATGACCACAAAGATGAAATCCTTTCCTTGCACCGCGGGCAACCCAGCGATGAAATCCATAGAAATTATTTCCCACTTTCCTTCCAAAATGGGAAGTGGTTGTAGCAATCCAGCTAGGTGGCTCATCTCCCACTTGTTCCTCTGGCATACCTCGCACTCCCTGACATGCCAGAGTACTTCCTCCTTGAGACCTCTCCAAGAGAACCCCTCCCTGATGACCCTGTAGGTCTTTTTGAATCCTTGATGGTCTGATAGTAGGGAATCGTTGGATGCACACAATATCTTCCCCTTGAGCTAAGAATCCCTAGTAAAGAATATCTTGTCACTGTAGTAGATGATATTTTCCATCACCCTATCCTTGTCATCTGAAATCGGGCCATCCATCACCTCACAAGAAAAGCGGTCCATGGAGTACTCCACCAACAGTTGAGCCCTCCAGTCTGCATCTAGGCTCATCAAGGACAACGCTCTCGGTCTGCTTGACAAAGCATCTGCCACCACATTCTTATTTCCTTTTACATACTCAATGTCAAAGTCGTAGGCATGGATCTTACTGACCCACTTTTGCTGCCTCTCCTGCAACTGCTTCTACTCAAGGAAAAATCAGAGGCTATTGTGATCAATCCTCACCTGAAACCTATTGCCTACCAGATACTTCCGAAACTTGGCCAACGCATGCATAATGGTCAACATCTCCTTGTCGTATATCAGATAAAAAATCTCATGTAGAAGTAGCTTCCTGATCTCGAAAGCTATAGGGTTGCGCCTACTCCCTCCCTGAAGCATCACACTCCAGAATGAAAGGTTGCGTGAAGTTCGACAAAGCCAACACTGGACAGCTACTCATCACCTCTTTGAGCCTGTCGAAGGCCCTCTGCACAATATCAGTCTAGCCAAATGCCCTTTCTTGGTGAGATCTGTGAGGGGTGCAGCAAGTTGGTAAAATCCCTTGAAAAAATTCCGATAGTAGGTGCAGATGCCTACAAACCCTCGAGGTTCTGTCACATTCTTCAGTTCTAGCCAATCTGGGATGGCTTGGATCTTCTCCTCATGGACTCTCCCTCCGTACAAACCAATGATATGCCCCAAGTAGAGCATCTCTATCAACCCAAACTCGCACTTGGAGAGCTTAGCATAGAAATGTTTCTCCTCCAAAATACATAGTACAACTTCAATGTCTGCAAGTGCTCCTCCCAAGTGCGGTTGTATATGAGGATGTCATCAAAGAACATCGACACAAACTTCCTCAACTAAACACAAAAGATGTGGTTCATGCAAGACTGAAAGGTGTCCATGCGTTGGTTAGCCTGAAGGGCATCACCAAAAACTTGAAGTGGCCATAGTGGCACCTGAATGCAGTCTTGGGGACATCCTGGTCCCTCACCTTGATTTGATGGTACCCAAACCTCAGATCGATCTTGGAGAAGAACTTCAATCCCCTCAGCTCATCCATCAACTCATCAATCCGAGGGATGGGGTATCGGTTCTTCATGGTCTTTTTGTTGAGTGCCTTGTAGTTGATGCACATCTGCAATGTGCCATCCTTCTTCTTCATCAAAACAATAGAAGAAGCAAATGGGCTAGTACTGGGCCGAATGTGTCCCAGTGCTAAGAGCTCATGGATAGTTCTCTCAATCTCATCCATGTAGGTGTTGGGGTGCCTATAGGGGGTGGTGATCACTGCCTAGATCCCCTACTCCAACTCGATAGTATGCTGAAACCCCCAGTCCGGTGGTTGCCCCGATGGTATGTCCCCAAAACCTTGGAGTATCTGTCCAAGATCTACTGCACATTGGGGTGTACTGAATGCCATGTGGCTCCTGCCTCTGAAACAATAGTTCTACTGCCCACTCTATGTTCCCCTTATGAAAATCTGCCTCCATCCGATGTGTTGAAACTATCTGTGGAAGGTATGTGTGCATGCCTCTGATCATCACATGCTGTTGAAAATGGCAACAAGAAACAGTGAAGGAGGCCTCCTGAAACATCTTTCCTGATCCTAGTTGGAAAGTGATCACCTAAACTAGGTGGGGACCACACATGTGATTTTTGTCAAAAAATCTATTTTTAGACTATGTCTATTTTTAGACATACGGAGCATGATTCGGGGATTCCAGTTGGAGATTCTTGAAGTATGCGATATGTTGGTAAAAATAGATGAGACCCTTATTTTTAGGACCCAGGCTATTTTTAGACTGTGTCTCCTAAAAATATGGAAGTCAAATATTATTTACCCTTAATAATATTTAGACTATAAACAACAATTTACTCTCTTGGAGCACTTCAGTTTGACCCCCAGAGGTGGGGCATACAGCTGACATAAGGAAATTCGAATTTCCTATGAGTTAAGTGAGCTATTGCATGTTAGACTTCAGTTAGACTCATGTGGCAGAGTTTTGGTGGAGTTGATTGAGGAGTTAATGGAGGTGGTGTTCTGGTTAACTAGTTGAACTAGTTTTATTTAGTTTAACTGGCTAATACACTAGAGATGAGTTGTGTGAATTAAATATTATTTAATTCACTAATTATTAACTCATTATTCAACTAAAGAACACATCAGCTTAACTCAGTGCATGGACAGTTCAGTGGAGACCAGTGAAAGAGGTAGATGAAAGGGTGAGTATAGCTATCAGTTGGAGGATCAGTTTTGCATGGGATTTGCATAACACTTGGAGGAAATTACCAATGACAATTGCGCAGTTGGAGCCAGTGAGATTCGAACCTGGATCTCTATTTAGACCAGCCTTGATTGCGCAATAGAGGCAGGGAAATTAGTGGGTGTGTTTTGAACTTGTGACTTGTTCAAAACCAAGCTAGTTTTTGTGTAGCTTTGGGAGATAGTACTGAGTACTTGTGAGGAGTTTGTACTATGTATTTGCTGCATGTTCTCTCCATTTATAATATACTATAGCTGGGGGTTTTTAGCTATAAGCTTTCCCCATACATACTGTGTTAATGTGTGTAATGATTTGATGTGCTATCGCTTCTATTCTTTCCGCATGTGACAATTAATTGTAGAAGAGATTATGTGTTATGCATGCAATTCGAAATTGATGTGTGATCAGGTTAATCTCCATTGAATAAGTGATTTATTCAGCAAATTTCTACATGGTATCAGAGCGATATAAATTGTCGAGATCTATAAACTTATTTCCTCGGACAGAGCCTGCATACGGGCCAGATAACCTCCGGATTCATCTTTCTTTGGAAAGTGAAAGGTCCGGTAAAAGCCCATGCAGTCAATCTCTGATTTGGAAATAATTTTTTCTCAAGTGTAGATCGAAAGCGAGTGAGTTTTTAGGATAAACTCAAGAAACATAAAGATGGAGAAAGCCTGAAATATACATGCATATTGTATATAATTTTCTACATGGAATGAGAGCGAGAATTTTTGGGTGCGCGAGTTTGTAGGGAATATCTGAAAATATTTTGTGTAATATTTCAGAAACAAATAGCATATTTGGATTCCTTGCGGAAAAACACCCAAATTGAAAAAAAAATCGGTCGAATCGGAGCTTGGATGAGGGAGATATCATCGATTTAAAATCAGCTCTTTTGTTAGAAAATTTTGCGATGGCGGGACAATTGCAATGTGCGAGAGCCAAGAATCTACATGCACTGAGGTACAAGATGCATGAAAAGCTTTGAGGAGCAAAGCAGAGGTTAGTGACTTGGTGGTTGAGAGGGAGCCTCTCAACATGCAACGTGAGGACAAGTCAAGAAGGTTGGGATTCGGGCAAAGAATCTCTACAGACTTGGAGTAGATGGGATGTCTACGGAGCTTCCTGCTGATGGGAAGTGCATGAAAGGCATGCAACTGATGCTTGAGAAGGAGCAAGTTTTGCATGCAGGTATTGAAGTAGATGGGATGTCTACGGAGCTTCCTGCTGATGGGAAGTGCAAGGAAGACATGCAACTGAAGCTTGAGAGGGAGCAAGTGTTGCATGCAAGCGAGAAAGACATGCAACTGAAGCTTGAGAGGGAGCGGGTTTTGCATGCAGGTGATAGTGAACCTCGGAGTGTGGAGCAGCCACAAGAGGATCATGGAGTGGAAGAGACCACTCATGCAGAGAAATTTCGTGCCAGGCGGGCAGAGGGAGTGCATGCAGCTATACCACCAGGTATGAGGTGGGGCGACATGCATGAGTAATCCCATGAGGAGATTTCTGGGCAGATTCATGAGATGGTGTGGATCTCATGAATTGAACCTGGCTACGAGGTGCCCATAGTGCAGTAGTAGCAAGATTAGTTGGAGTGATGCAGGCAGATCAAAGTGACAGTGTCGGATACTGGAGCGCGGATCAGAGTTGACAGCAAGTGCAAGAGTGCATGGGTGCAGGAGTTCAACAGCGCAGTAGTTCCTGATGACATGTGCAGTTGGTACCAGCAGAAGTCGAAGACTTTGATGATAGATGCTAGATGCATCAAGACTGATTGAGTTGTTTGGAGCCTATTCAATTTCAGAGGAGTTGCAGAGCAGATGCATGGAGTTGCATGGTGCATGCATGAGTTTGCATGGCACATGCAAAGGGTGCATGGCGAATGCATGGAGTTGCATGTCGCATGCATGGAGTTGCATGGCTTGTGAAGGTTGCAGGGCGAATACATGGAGTTGCATGTCGCATGCAATGACAGTCCTTTCTTGTTGAGAGGGAGGCGAGCTAGCAAGAACAAGAATGAGGCTCCTGAAACATCTTTCCTGATCCTAGTTGGAAAGTGATCACCTAAACTAGGTGGGGACCACACATGTGATTTTTGTCGAAAAATCTATTTTTAGACTATGTCTATTTTTAGAAATATGGAGCATGGTCCAGGGATTGCAGTATGTTATTCTTGGAGTATTGGTCATGTTGGTAAAAATAGATGGACCTCTATTTTTTGGACCCAAGCTATTTTTAGACTGTGTCTCCTAAAAATATGGAAGTCAAATATTATTTACCCTTAATAATATTTAGACTATAAACAACAGTTTACTCTCTTGGAGCACTTCAGTTTGACCCCCAGAGGTGGGGCATGCAGCTGACATAAGGAAATTCGAATTTCCTATGAGTTAAGTGAGCTATTGCATGGTAGACTTCAAGAATTCATATGTAGTGTATGCTTTACCAGTCATCAAGAGTTAATGGAGGTGGTGTTCTGGTTAACTAGTTGAACTAGTTGTATTTAGTTTAACTGGCCAATACACTAGAGATGAGTTGTGTGAATTAAATATTATTTAATTCACAGATTATTAACTCATTATTCAACTAAAGAACACATCGCTAATAACTCAGCGCATGGACAAGCCCAAAGGACCAAAGGAAAGAGTGTAGATGAAAGTGTGAGTATAGCTAGGCTAATGCTTGAGGACTGGGACTTGCATGGGATTCAGACAACACTTGGAGGAAATTACTGGGCTTGAAATTGCGCATAGCTTCAAGGAGATCTTAACCCTGATCTCTTATTTAGACCAGCCTTGAATATAATAGAAGCAGGGAAAGTAGTGGGTGTGTTTTGAACCTGTGACTTGTTCAAAACCAAGCTAGTTTTTTGTGTAGCTTTGGGAGATAGTACTGAGTACTTGTGAGGAGTTTGTACTATGTATTTGCTGCATGTTCTCTCCATTTATAATATACTATAGCTGCGGGGTTTTCAGCCATAAGCTTTCCCCATACATACTGTGTTAATGTGTGTGATGATTTGATGTGCTATCGCTTCTATTTTTTCCGCATGTGACAATTAATTGTAGAAGAAGGTTATGTGTTATGTATGCAATTCGAAATTGATATATGACCGGGTTAATCTTCAGTGAATAAGTGATTTATTCAGCTAATTTCTACACATGCTTCACACTCTTCTTGTTTGTCCACTCCATCTCTAGTGTATCCCAATCTATGGTGACCTTACCCATTGTAATCAGCCACTGCAATCCCAATACCACATTGGTATCTAGGATGTCAACCACAAAGAAGTGGTCTGTCATCGTGTACGTCCCCATGGTCACCGCCAATGTCAACACATACCTCATACACTGCATGGTTTTGGTGCCCATAACCAACACTGAGATGCCATCAAAAATCTCTGTCAGTATGCCCCTCCTCTCTACCAGTTGAGCATCAATGAAGTTATGAGTGGCCCCTCTATCTACCAGGACTGAAAGACACTGTCCCTGCACGATGCCTCGGACACACAGTGTCAAATAATTCGGATTTCCTTGTAGAGATGCAAGGAATCCTCCTGTGGGTGCAAACACTGCCCCTCCTGCTTTGGGGGAAGGTGGTGGTGGATAATATCCTCTTTGTGCTACAATGTTGGCCTCTTCCTCTATCTCCTCATAAGAATCTTCTTCTCCCTCACTGTCGAAGAAGACCTCGATGTAATGTGCCTTCCCTACAGCACATCGATGACCCGGTGCCCATGGCTCCTGGCATGTGAAGCATAGCTTCCTTCGTCTCAAGTCCCTCCAGGTGTCATCATCCAAAGGCCCTCAACCTTGGTTCCCCTTTGGCTGTGGAGCTCTCGTGTCTTTCCCCTTTGGCTAAAATTTCGGTCTATGGGGGAAAGGAGGTCTAGTCCTGGGCAAAGAATCTTGTAAGTCCCTTGTCCTCCCGATTGCATCCTGAAATGTAGTAGGCCTGGTGGACTTGAATAACCTATGCAGAAAAATGTAAATCCTCCTAGATGCAGACAAGTCGGGCAACATCACTGAAAGTATCAAGAACTCATAAATGTACGTTTCTGGGTTCCCAATCTATTTGAGCTTGGTCAGCTCGACAAAATGCTCTTCCAAATCCTTCCAGTCAAATCTCTCCACCAATATTCGAGTGATCTCCGCATACACTGTCACTGTGGAGTGACCCAACATGGCCATCCCATGGAACCACTAGTCATGGGATTCCCCCTCAAGGTGCAGTGCTGCCACATTGATGGTCTCCACCTTCGCCATATGGTTTAGCTGAAAGTAAATGTCCAACTTTTCTACCCAATATTTTGCTAAACATTTAGATGACTCGTCATAAGTTAGCAAGACAAATCTGCCCATGGTACGTTGAAGATCACCTCCCTGCGTGTACCCACCTCCTCTATTCTGGTTGCGGGGTCTACTATTGTTCTTCAACTGGCAGAAATCATGGAAAGAGAGAGCTTTACCAAACTCTCACCCATATTATTGATACTTTGCAAAATAATCCCCGTAATGAGCCATCTCTGGCTCCTGGGGTCCTCCCGTTCTCATCCCTGCAATCAAGAATGTGGGCATAGTGGAATGTGGGGGAGTGCATAGCACTACCTGCTGCACTGTGTTCTGTTCTTGCGTGTGATGGGAAGTGCCATATCCTTCACCAATGTGAAATCCCCTTGGTGTCTCACATTCTCTATTATTTCTGGCAATCTTCTACCCCATCTCCTCTATTTTTCTGGAGAGCTCCTGTGTATAATTCAAGAGGATATTACCCAACTCCTCCTCGTCATCTATTTCTTCTGCCATAGGTGCTTCCTCCTCTACGTCCTCTACTAGAACGCAACCCCCCTCACCAAATGTTGGCTCGAGCCTACGTTCTCGGCTCCTGTACCGCTGCTTCTGGTAGGTGATGTATTATTTGTCTCTGAGTGTCATAGAATAATTTGCTCCATAGGCTGAGCCAAGTCTATGAGCTCTAATACCACTGTAATATTATGAATAGGAAATAAACAACAATACAAAGCAACATAAACAAAAACTACGGCTATTAGAGATACACCATGAAAACACTACAAACATTTAGGAAAGTTGAGCCATTTTATTATAAATCTGGAAATAGGGAATGAGTACAAGAAGGTGATCAGAATGATGGCACCTTGGCTTGCTTAAGGCAAGCTGAAATAACTCTCCAAACCTTGCTATGGATGGCTGCTTCCTCTCTAGACTGCGTAACTCTCTGAGCTTTTGCTGCTGTTGGAAAGTGTTGCTTCTGGCTGGAATGGAGCTTCTCTTTTGGGTTGTTCCCTTCCTCAGAAAATTATGAAACTCCGGCTATGAACTCCCTCCAAAAACCCGGAAAAACCCAAGAAGGAATTTCGAAAAGGCTAACCCTTGAATCTAACCCCGTTGGAAAAATTATGCACTCCTGGTGAGTAAGCTGGCCTCTAAAGTGACTGGCTGGAAATGTTGGCCTCAATTTGCTCCAAAAGACAACCTATGAAGGGTTTATCCCCTCACACTTCTCCTGGACTGAAACTACTGAAGATCCCTCTCTCCTGGAGCTTCCCTCCTCCAAAACTGTGTAACCTCTTTGAGAGATTGCGCTTCCTAGTGACTGTGTAACTCCTACATGGATAGATTCTACGTGATATGCTCAAAAAAATCAAGGTAAAGCTCCTCGTCTGAGCGTGCACTCATCCCCAGTGGTTAAGGTTGGGATCTCCACTCAAAGACACCTGTGTGATAAACAACACTTGTAGGCTTAGCTAGACATCGTAAGTATGCTCAATATCTATTAGACATAAATTATGAATATGCATAATAGAATTAATGAGAAGCTAGCCTCTCCCTCCTTTTATGCTTGAGACCCTAACTCTCCCTTGGGCCCCACTATGTTGCGTTTTCCTCACTTGCCACACTACCTTGGCTACTCTGTGGTTCCTGGCCCATGCTGCCACTGGGCTGCCTGGCCCGCGCTGCCTTTGCGTTGCCCCTCTCCCTGTGCTGTCACTTGGTCCCCTTGGGCCCCACGCTAAAATCAGAAATTTGGTTAAGTGACTTTAGGGAGTATATTTCCCCTAAGTTGGGTTATGGGTCCCAACACCCTTTTATTTATGGCTTAACATTAGAAAAGTAAAATCTAAGAAAAAAATAATATTGCCAATTAGCTATTGCTAATTGGGAATATTACACCTGATCTATAATAGCTCTGATACCATGTGAAAATTTCTGAATTTACTAAACATATACCCTACTGTAGTTATCTAATTTACTTCTCCTACTTGTTTGATTTACTTAACATGTTATTTTCTGAATTATTCAATAAAACATCAAAGTAAATACATTGCAACGTAGACAAATATATAGATCAAGTGCTGAAGAATTAAGCACATTTGACAAAGGACACAAAATATTTTTCGGTCAAATGTCCCTGGAAAAACCCAATGCGGGAAAACCGATGCAACATCTCTTGAGGTTTTTTATTATTATGCAGGTTTCTGAATACAAACTAGGGTACCAATAGTGGTTTACCCAATAGAGAAAATCTCTGCAAATGCAACTCTATTTATGGAGACATATATTATGGTTGATTCAACTCAGAATGAATAACCCCATAGGTGCCTACGTAGTCCCTGTGTCACCCTTCAGTGTGGATATGTCACCCTTTTAGATCTACTGAATACGAAACCAATCTGGCCCACTGAAACCCCAACCTTGGTCACTGAGTGACTGCGTCCCTTTGCATGAGCCTTCTGGCTTTGTGTCACCCCTCCTGGGCTTATGCTACCTCTGCATCACCCCTCCTGGGCCTATGCTACCTTTGCTTCACCCCTCCTGGGCCTACCCTGTCTCTCTGGTACAAATCTTCCGCTCTGGTATTGTATTTTCGGCCTTGGACTCGGAAATCACACTATCGAACTGCCCCTCGCTGCACTGCAAGCTCACTCGAAAATTATCTGCAAACCACGCCCCAGAATTTTGACTTAGCACAAATGTTGCCACTCTGTGTGTGTTCTCCAACTGACCCCAAACCTTCCTTTAATGATTTTCCTATTGAACATTCAATGACTGTGATCTAATCTCTAATCAACGGCTAGGATTAGAAAAGACTTGATCCTCGTCACGCAGAACATTCTCACCCACATGTTTAAATTAATTCACTTTAATTATTTAATTTCCCTAAGTTAAAGTTAGGGCCTCCATTAAAATAATTAATTATTTGAATAACTAGCTTCGGGTGGAATTTATCCAAACAATTTCTAGGTCTTGGAGATCTCATGTGTTCTAGCCCTTCCACAAAATTTTGGAGCTAGGGCACATCTGATGCTAACCAAAAATCAACACACCTCACTACCATACTCAAACAAATCTAACATTCTAGAAGTCAACAAACAAAATAAAGAAATTGAACAATACGATGCATCATTGTATGTGGATAAAAATGGTGGAATTATAGTCTATCAAATTTATGGTTTGAATATATAGTAGGACTATTTAAACAATGAAAACCTAGCAAAACTTATAAGAGATGTACTATAAATAAAACGTCTAGTGATATTTTTCCAAACTATAGTATATTTCATTGAAACTCAAAATTCTTAGAGAAAATAAAAAAATGTTTTTCAATAATATATCGTAATTATACTTCATTTAAGGTCAAAATTTCTCGAGAAACCACAAATTTTTTTCAATAGGAATATCTTTATACATAGATTCTCTGTTAAACATACCCTAGAAGAACTTTCAATGCTCAAGAATCCTTCTTGACTTTGTATTTGTCCATACCTCATATACTGCATGCCAATAACCATTAGATGGTTCAAGTCCATTCAAAGATATTCTCATTAAAGCATCCATTGTATCCAACCCTAGCCTTGATTTTCTAATATTGTTGATGATGTTTTGCTTAGACAATCCCCTTTTACAATCTACTATACTTGCAAGAATAATGAACACAACTTGCCATAATTTCATCATATTAGGATAAGTTTTGTGCCATTGTTTTGTGTTACGAAATACTTTCCATGCTTATTTCATAGAAAAACCCTCACAACCTAGATTTAATGAATCAAAAAAATGGTGCAACTCTCTTTTACAAGATTTAACATCAAATAAAGCTACAAATACAACATCACTTGATATGTATGTTTCAAATGTTGAAAAATATTTAAAAGCCAACACTCTAACTTTTTATCACGATTCTGGATAATAACAAGGGCTAAACAATTTTGCTGCATTAAAAAGATGAAGGTATGTAAATCTTTCATTTAAAGAGTCTATGAGAGTCTCTATATAACCTTCAGTGAGTTGCTGACAAATCTCTTGTGTACATTCAATACAAGGTTTCATAGATTGTTTCCTTGATTCACTGGATTCAATATCTATGGCTGAGATAGAGATGTATCGTAATTCATGTCTATATACCATTGTCTCTTCATAATTAATATCAATGTATCCATTTTGAGAATCACTTAAAATTTTGAAAGATAAATTGTGCCTTCTGCAAATGCCTCTTTTCTCAAAAACCATATATATAATGTGTTTATATTTACTTCAGGATCCAACCCAATAGCTGTAATTTCTATAGTTTCTTCTTGAAAATTCATTATATTTACTTCAAGAGCCAACCCAATAGTTGTAATGTCTATAGTTTCTTCTTGAAAATTCATATTCAACTCGTTCAATTCCCTTAGCACATTAGCAAGCATATGTAAACAATATTGGATAGAATATATCTGTGTCTTATCATACCATGATGAATTTTTTTTTCATTTTTCCATAAAGTTAAAATTGCAGGCATAATATTCACAAGCCTTATAATACCTTCCCCCCTGGATAACCATCTCACTGAATGTATCTGTAGAACATCAAGAACATCAATTTGCATGACACTAAGAAAATCATTAAGTTCATTATTTCTTTTTGGGGAGTTTTGAACCTATGAATACACTTTGTTTGCAATTTTTCAACGTATAATAACTCATGTATTTTCTTAGAAGCATCTGCTGCTGCTAAAGACTCATGATGAGCCACACAATAAACTGTAATAAGGTTTGGATTGTTATTTTTCAAAAATGAAACAAAGCCATTTTCATGTCCAATCATTGTTGAAGCCCCATCTATAGCAACAACTAACAAATATTTATATTGAAGACCTCTAACATCTATTAATTGATTGACACTATCATATATTGTTTTCCTTTCCATACACTACGTCATTCAGCTTCATAAACTGTAAGATAGGTGGCCCAAGACCATTTGAATCTAAATGTGTTGTATAAAAAACAAGGTGTTTCTCTATGGTTCGATCAATGCTTTCATCATCCATTAATGAGAAGAAAGGACTTTCCAACATATTTTTTATTTCAATCTATTCAAGATGTTTTGGTCTGAAATATATAAAATTATTTGCAGACTTAGAATTTGTGTATGAAGAGCACTCTTGAGGCTTTGGCATATATGGAGTTTTTGCATCCATTAGAAATTTGCGAAGTTTCTCATACTTTGAAAGGGATAAATCTTCTTGACAGATGAAATATGCTACTTTCATTGTAAAAATCACCCTTTCCTTATTGGAATCTTCAACCTATCTAATATGATCTGTAATTGGTTTCATCTTTCCCTCTAGTGCATTTATCCATCTTGCCTTCACATTTTTATGCACTTGCGATTTTTCATGAGTAACAAGAGCATCATGTTGTAAGGTGGTGCTGCCATTCCCTAAACCCCATGGTTCATTCATCCTACACTTCTCACATAATTCAACCAAAGAAACTTATCTAACCATTCCATTAGAAAGTGTCTTTTTGTTTGCACTTTCTTTTTTGAATTATTAGCAACCTCTTCATCAACTTCATTTGTTTATTCATCTAGATCATGATCAAAAGAACTTCCAAAAATTTCATGTAATTTTTGTTCCACATGAGCATTATGGGTTTCTTCACATGTTTCTAAATTGTTTTGACCCTTGTAAGTTTTTCTTTTTGTCCACCCATACATTTCCCCAATTGTAGTTTGTATCTTTATCTTTTGAGACATTTGTAGGTTTGTAATCACCTGTATAAAAATATATATGTGAAAAGTAAAGTTCATTAAATCATACAAATCGACCCAATTAATACTTTCTAATAATACATATTTATTTATTACCTAAAAAATCATAAACATTGTTAAACTCATTATAAAAAAAAAAAAAATTGTTAAATGTTAAAAAAGAAAATATTAACAATTACAATAGATCATACTAATGTAGTTTATAACAAAATAAACTGTTAAATAAAGTTTAACTATTATATATAACAACTCAATTCAACAAATTTCACATGAAATCTCATAGCCAAGTAAAGATATACCCTTACATCTAATAATTCAACTCAACACCTCAAATGAGATTGAACTATGACATTTAACAACTATGAAATTAATTTACATTCATTTCAAAGTATTTAAAACTAGACAATGAAATTGAATGACACTCCCATATAATAGTTTTAAATTTTATTAATGTAATTTTATGAGTTAATAAATAAAATTAATGTAAATATTTTATTAAATTTATTTAAATATATTATTAATTTTATATTTTTAGAGTATATTTTCATTTTCTCGATGATAATGTAAAGCTTGAAATAAGAGAGGAGCTAGAACATAATATTATAATAATGGTTTGTTATTTAGTTGATTGGTATTTTTAAAGTAATAAAGAGTTAGTACAAAGTATTGCAATTGAAAATTAGTTTTTTAATAAAATAAAATAATAAAATAAATTTAAAGATATGATATTTTGTAAAGTAATAAGATAAATCTGTTTAATAAAATAAATTTAAAAGATTTTATTATATCTATTTAGACAACCTAATATTGTAATTAGTTTGTCAATTTAGTTAATTCTGAATAAGTATATACTCCATGGTTGAAATTTATGGTCCATTTTTTTATCAAAACTTTATTTTTACACTAACATTAACACTAGAATCATACAAGCATTAATGTTGAAATTGCACAAAACTAACATAGAATCATACACGCATTATTTAGAGTTTCAAAAACTATGTTTTTAAAAAGGCTTTGGATAACTTGCATTTTTCAGGATTACAACTATCAAATTTATTCAAGATTCATAACTTTTGGATAGGTGTAGATATTAATTAAAATTATGTATGAGCATTGGTAGTCATTGGGTAGCAAAAAAAGAAAAGGGAAAAAATGTCAATCACCAGTACATGCTTTTTTTTGCAAGTTCAATCTAAAACGGCTTGTTAACATGCATTTTTCAGGATTACAACTATCAAATTTATTCAAGATTCATAACTTTTGGATAGGTGTAGATATTAATTAAAATTATGTATGAGCATTGGTAGTCATTGGGTAGCAAAAAAAGAAAAGGGAAAAAATGTCAATCACCAGTACATGCTTTTTTTTGCAAGTTCAATCTAAAACGGCTTGTTAACATTAGTATTTTAGACAAGTAAAGTAATCAACACTCAAAATGCCTCCTAAAAATCAACAACCAAGTTTAAAGGCTGATATATATTACTTTATTTAATGGCTTAGAATCGGATACCACAATCACAATGCTAATGGTACTTGTTTTAATGTAAAAATGGTAAATTGAAATGGATTCAATGGCATCAAATACTCAATAACTTGATTTTGCAATAATATTTGCAATTTATTCTATTTAAAATTTGATTTTTTTTGCATATATATTAAGTATATGGATCATGGGTTGAAAACCCCGTATGAAACCTGATAGAATAATTCCGACAAAAAACTTATAAGCCCTGAACTGTGCTCGATGTGGATCCCATAAAGCATTCGTATCACATGATTGACCCACATAGTCGATAGCGACCACATGCCAGGCTAGGAGCATGGATCCAAAATATGCAACAGTGCGGTCAGAGGTAGTCATTGTTTCTTGAATCAGAACCAAAAAAGGAGAATTTGAGAGTAAAAAATTTCTGAGGGAGAGAAATTTGGCGTGGTCCCCCAAACCCCAGACATTTAGGGAGAGGCCATTCATCTGGGAATGACACAGATGGGTAACAATGCTCTAAGGACCCGATAAAAAACGGTGGTGATGGGGATGTCTCATAAATTTCTAGAGTCTAAGTCAGGTAAATATTCTGTTAGTGAGATAGGCCGCATATTAGGGCATCGTCGACCACTCTTTTTATGCACAGTGACATTCCTGGCATAAAAGGGAATAATGGATATATGTGGGGAAAATTTGAACGAGAATGGATGGATAGAGAAGCAAGGTAAATGTGACTATGGGAGAGGAGGAAACTAATGTCAGTAACCACGAAGTTTTGAGGAGAAGATACAAGTTCAATTGTAGAGGGAGGAGGGTCTGGGTTGCATGTAGGGGTAGGTTCAAGAGAGATATACGTGGAAGCGGGGGGGAGGAGGGTGCAACAGAGGAGGAGAAAAAACTCGGGTGGTGGGGAAGGGTTGAAAGGAATCCATCGATGAGGGTCGACTCAAGGGGAGTGGGGGGTGTGCACATGAGGGGGACCGAGCTTTAACATCCGATGAGGGGCATGGATAAGGATGGCACACTACATGCGATGATGGATAATCAAAAGAAGATGAAGAAGAAAGTTCCCTATCACCCAAAGTAATAGGAGGGTGAAAAGGCATACCTGAAAACCTTTAACTCACAGGGGGGATTGCCACAAAAAAAATATCGCTTGGTGTAGAAGTGGGCAGTGGACCCTTTTTCCTGTGCCCATTTTTCCTAAAGTGTCACCTGGGGAAATTGTGGATGAGATGTCTCGTGTTGTGGTAAAGATGGCAGCGAAAAGGTAAGCTTGAGTAATCAATTAGTTGTCTGTGCATAAATTTCTCACAAGCCAACTTGATATGGGGAGGGATACCACTAGAGAAAGATACTTCGACCAAGAGGAAAGAAACCTACTTATCTTGTGCCCTCTTGCATTTTGGATCCACATAATCAAACCTTCTGATGCAATTTACAATAGAAACCAATATATACCACATCCAAAATTCCAGTGAGAGTTCGAGGAGCTTCACCCACACTAGGTGGTTTTGTGGAGTATCCTGCATTGGGTTAAACCCAATGTAACAGTGGTGTAGAGCTAGAAAACAACGCCCACGAACTCGTGGACGAGCCAATATGCATTCTTGCTATTGAAATATGTCTGGAAAATGACATCCAGTAGGATGTATTTTAAGTTTCAGCACATATTTTACTGTTTGTGAAAATTTGTGCATGTCAGGTTTGACATCTAAAATAGATTATGGTCTCGTCATTTTGAGGTTTAATTAATAATATAAACCGTAAAATTCTATTGTACCTAAAATTACAAATCCCCAAAATTATTTATTATAAATGAGGTTGAGTTTACAAAATCTAAAGTTGAGGTTGAGTTTACAAAATATAATCATAATCTAATCATTCAATACCTAGAATGCATATTGGCTCGTCCGTGGGTTGTGTTAGGGCTCCTTAGTTTCCCAACACTGAGAAAGGAAACCAAAGAGGTAACCACATACCAACTTTTGACTGGGTATCTTGCTCTACCAAATCATAGAGGGCTCTCTCAAATTAATTCTCACAACCAATGGAAGTGACTGGAGAGTATTAGGGTTTTAGGCTAGTTATTAGCTCAGTAGGGTTTTTTATTTAAGTTTTGCTGGATAAGAAGCACTATATTAGGAACTAGGCCAAGTGTTCAAAAGGATCAACTGCAGTCATAGAATGACGTAAGATAGATGTAACTAGTGACATAAATTGAATTTGTCATTGTAGCGTGGTGAGGAAGAAATCATGTAGAAGGAGTAAAATGAGCATACATGTATGAATTCATTCATTTAGAAGACAAAAAACATATATGAAAATATAAGATAAAACAAAGCATATGAGGCAATGTATCCTATTTAAAACTTATGAGATTAACACAAGAAGAACATAGATGGTTGTTAGAACAACTTAATCATCATATGCATAAGGAAAAATGGAGAAAAACATTTTCACTAACCACATCATAATAATCCCATAAAAATAGTTGTAGCTGCCTGTATATTATTTTTGCAAAGAGTCAAGTACACCAGTTCCAAAAAAGTGTGAAATTCAAGTATCCAACCATGTCTTTGAATTGTTTCTGAGTACATATATATAAAAAACTAGATTCCACCTCTAAGGGGTTGAATCGTGATCCATAGCAACTAATTAATAAACCTAATGATTCATTGCCTAATCCTAGGGAAGTTAGAAACAACTTTCCCCTTTTTTAGCTAACTAATTGAGCTTATCTCTCAAGGAATTAATCACAAGATTCTTGAAAATGACGATCATTAATAAGCCTATTAATCATCAGATAACTCATGAGTAAGCTATTACATTGACCAAGTTTTACCTTTGACCTCCATGTGTAGTGAAAATTTTCCAAACACAATAATCTTTCCCAAAAGCGCAACAATTTTTTTTAGCAGAAACACAACAACTTGGGCTTGATTGTTAGATGACTTAGAAGAGGTTTTGAATGATTATGAAGGTTTGTGAAGAAATATTAGGATGTATACTACACCTTTGAACCTTTAAGTCACCCAAACTCATCATTTTATCCCCCTCAAAATTGAATTTAAGAGCAAGTGTGCAGAAACACAACGAATTTCTGAAAAGGTGGCAGAAATGTGTAAAAAAGGCGCTGTTTGATAATTTTCTGAAAAATTATAACTCTACAGGAATCCAAAAGTATTTTTCTGACATCCTTAATTCATTATCTATCCAATCATACTTGAATTTTTGGATTTGGACCCTTTGAGAAAAAGCGTAGCAACTAGTTGATGCGTTTTTGTAGGATGCTTTTTCTCCTATGTGCACAAAAACTTTAAAATTTCAAAATTGTTCCTCTGTTTATTTGATTTATGATTTTATTTCATACCACCAGTGATGCATCATCCAATAGGTCTAGGGTTTCTTCATTTTGAGTTTGTTTTGGGTTATTTTGAGTGTCTTCTTCATGTTTTTTACCCTAACCTTGCAAATCATGTTCCTAGCATAATAGTGCCTTGCCATATTTCTTTGCATGGTGGTGTCCTCGTTTGATTTTTCCAGTAGCTTCTCAAAGTGTACATTCACTCTGTCAAGCTAATACTCCCTATTTTTCTCAATCTCAACACTCATGATGTCAAATATAGTATCTTGAGCTTGAGTAGCAACTATGGTGTCTTGAGCTTGAGGAGGAGATGGATCTTCTATATTATGTTCCTTCCTAGCCATTTCCCTTATCTTAGGTCTCTTAGGTTGTGTTTGATTGTTCTTCTCTTCCAGTTACTAAACATCAATAATGGACCTACCTTTGTTCTTTGCTTCCAAAACACTTGTTTTACTTGCTGATGGAAGGTTTTCTTGTGGCTTACTTTGCTTCATTAGGCTTAGTTTCAATTTTCTATTCTCTTGTTGCAAGAAAGCCACCATGAAATTGGCTTTGGGTAGATCATCCTTAAACTCTCTAATATGTGCCTCCTTCTCCTTGATGATATCTTTTGCTGCTTTATCTACATGTTATTCTCCTAGGTCATCCATCTCAACTTCTGGAGGTACCTCTTCTTCATTTTGAAATGGTGAATTATGTCTGCCCAGAGGTGACTCCTCTCTCAGGGTTTCCAACTGAACTTCCTCTTCACTAAAAACCTCCTTAGGTATCCTTTTTTCTTGAGATATAGTTTTAGGCCTAGACCTAAGAATCTCCTCTTTTGCTTCAGGAAAAAATACCAACTTATTACCTTTCTTGTTTGCTCTTGGAATATATGTTCTGGGTTAAGTTTTTTTCACCGATGGCATGCTTGATGTTTCAACTCCCTGTATTTTGGATGATGATGAAGGAGAGATTTGAATCTTTGACTGTTTTGAGATAGGTAAGAGAGTAGCTGCCTCCAAGAAAGCTTCCCATGACATGTTTATATGTGTCAGCTGGTGAAGGACTATTACATTGACTAAAGCACGATTAAAGAGGAATTCTTGAGGACCTTTTCTTTTAGACTACACCTTCTCTGTCATCTTCACCAAACTTCTAAACAGATAGTTAGGTAAGTTTAGGGGATTATTAGAAGTGAAGTGCATCAATAATTCAACATGATACTGATATAGCCTACTAAACCTGCACTCACAAGTGAAATACTTCATAATAATCTTCATCAAAGGGACGTACTTGTCCAACAATTTCGGAAAAACATGAGAAGGAGACTTCTTGTACTGTGGTTTCAATAACAACTTGTATTTTTCCAGGTCTAAATACATTCCCTTGAACAAAATTTCACCTTGATTAGGGATAGTAGTTGCTGAAGCTATGACCTCTCCTGACACTGGAAAATTGATCCCTGCTATAGTTTCCCTATCCTTCTTGAAATTGATGGTAAAGAGGCTTGTTAAATCATGATGATAACCTACCTCTTGCACCTTTAGACAAAACCCTAGGCATCCTACCTACTCAAATGATATTATGATAAATTTTGATACATTGACCTCTTGCATATGAGTTGGCTCATACCTTGATATCTCTCCTCCCTTATACCTCCTCCTTTCATTGGTCTTCACAATGTTTTTGGTTTCACTTTTGATAGGAAACCCTAGTTTCAAACAAGAGAGGGAAATGGATTTTGAGCTACAAAACAGGTTTAAAAATGCAACAACTAGAGGGAAGGGAATGGAGGGGATAGGGGGTAGGAAAAAATATGAAAATATTATGGGAGGTAGGGATAGGTGTTAGGGACACAGTGAAAGTGAAATTTCTCAAAATGAGTGAGAAATAAGGGGATAAAAAAGGAAAACACAGACTTGTTCTAGAAGCGCAACAACAAGTTGGGTTTTATAAGGGAAATGGTGAAATGGAGAAATTTTAGTGAGGGGAAGGGTGGGGAATGTTTAATGAGGACAGTGAAGGATGCATGGACCCAACAAAAAGGAGGTTTCCCCTCAAAAAATATAATATACCTCTGGGATAGAAATTGTAGTAAGAAAACACAGGAAACCATAGGGATAGGTTTTGATCAATTTTCTGAAGAAAAAGACTGCAATTAGGGTTTGCAAGGTCGGAGTTACTTGTTTAAAGAACACTTGAAGCACTGAGATGATGACAAGACCTTTTATTTCTCCCTTTGGCCTCCAAATCAAAAGCGCAACAACACCCTCCAGAAACGCAACAAACTGATGTAAGAGCAGTGGTTGGAAAAAAATCGAAGTTTTGGTGGCTATGGAAGCTCTTCAAAGTGATTGAGAGGAGCTCTTGAATCTTGTGGAAGCATGGAATGAAGTTTTGAAATGCTTTGGTGGTCCTTTATAACTCCACAAATCAATTTTTGCTTGGTAGTGGAGTGACATCATGTACTTTAACCAAATGACTTAATGATGTGATTTATTCCCTAAGTGCTAACTCTCATGACACTTTACTAGTTTTGGATGCTGATGCCATTACTCCAAATGGAAAAATGATGACACTCATGACACTCTCATGATCAACCTTATGACACCATGATTCTTCCTTTTCAGATTTTAAATAATGACACTTAACGAAGAAAAAATGACCTATGGTGACTAAATGACTCATGAAACTGATTATGAGTTGACCTTGATGACCATGACATGAGAGTAGCAATCACACTTAGAAAATGACTTGACCATTTGACAACCAAGAGATAAGTAAAATTTCAATTGAAAATATAACAATTTGACCATAAGACTTTAACTACAGTGAAACGAGTCAATTTTGATCACTGTGACTATTGGACACTAACAAGTTCATGGGTGTTGTTTTATGGCTCTACACCACTGGTATGTTGGGTTTAAACCAATGCGGGATACTCCACAAACCACCTAGTGTGGGTGAAGCTCCTCGGACTCCCACTAGAATTTTGGATGCGACATATAGTGGTTTCTATTGGAAATTGCATCAGAAGGTTTAATTATGTGGATTCATAATGCATGGGGGCACAAGATAAGCAGGTTGCTTGGCTCCTGGTCGAAGTATCTTGCTCCGGTGTTCTCCCTCCCCACATCAACTTGGCTTGGGAGAAATTTATGCATAGAAAATGAATTCATTACTGGAGCTTACCTTTTTGTTGCCATCTTTGTCACAACACGGGACATCTTCTACACAACTATCCTAGGAGACACTCTAGGAAAAATGGGTGCAAACAAAAGGGTCCTCCACCCACTTTTCCACTGAGAAACACTATTTTCACAGCCATCCCCCAAGTCAAAGGTTTTCATGTATGCCTTTTCACCCTCCTATTACTTTGGGTGATAGGGAACTTTCTTATTTGTCTGCTTTTGATTATCCGTCATCACCTCTAGAGTGCATACCGTATCCACACCCCTCGTCAGATGTTAAATCACGGGTCCCCTCATGTGCACACCCCTCACTCCCCTTACGTCAACCCTCATCGGTGGATTCCTTTCAACCTATCTCCACCACTCAGGTTTTTTCTCCTCCCCTGCTACACCCTCCACTCCCCGGCTGCCACCTATATCTCTACTAAAACTCCTCTTGAACTGGCCCCTACACGTGGCCCAGACCCTCCTCCCTTTGCAATTGAACTTGTATCTTCTCCTCAAAATTCTGTGGGTAGCGACATTAGTTTCCTCTTCTCCAATCCTCACATTTACCTTTCTTCTCTATCCATCCATTATCGTTCAAATTTATCCCCACATATATCCATTAGTCCCTCTTATGTCAGGAACATCATTGTGCGTAAAAAGGGTGGTCGAAAACGCCCTAAGATGCGGCCTATCCCACTGGCGGAATATTTACCTGACTTAGACTCTGGAAATTTCAGGGACGTCCCAATAACCACTGTTTTTTACTGGGTCCTTAGAGCACTGTCACCCATCCGTGTCATTCCCAGGTGAATGGCCTCTCCTTAAATATTTGGAGTTTGGGGGACTGCACTAAATTTCTCTCCCTCAGAAATTTTTTATTCTCAAATTCTCCTTTTTTTGTTCTGATTCAGGAAACAACGACTACCTCTGACTGCATTGTTGTATATTTTGGCTCCATGCCACTAGCCTGGAATGTGGTCGTGGTCGACTATGTGGGTCAATCAGGTGGTATGAATGCTTTTTGGGATCCATCTCGAGCACATTTCTAGGCTTATAAGTTCTTTTCCAAAATTCTTCTATCGATTTTCATCCGAGGTTTTCAACCCATGATGCATATACTTAATATATATGCTCCATATCTAAACAAATTAGTTTTCTAGAAAATAATGGTTGAATGTGATATTTTTAAGTTGGGGTCTCTTATTGTTGTTGGTGATCTGAATTTCACTCCGTCTAGGGCAGAAAACTGGGGGTTGCACTGTAGACTCGACCCCCTTGATGTTTTTATTATAGATATGTGCAATGCTCATCACCTAAAAGACATCTGCCCTCTTACACTCTGCCCCAAGTGGTATAATGGGCGGCAAGGGGATGCATACATTTTAAAGCATTTAGATCACGTTTTGGTCCAAGAAAGTCTGCTAGAGCAGATGGGGACTATTAAATCCTGGGTGGTAGAACTTATGATCTTAGATCATCAGCCCATTGGAATTTGGGGGCATTTTGAAAATCCTATGCTATTCATACTCTTTAAATTTAACCACTCATGGTTAAACGATCTGGAGTTCAACACCCTCGTATCTAATTTGTGGTGCTCATGTCCTCGACAGGCTGACTTATTGCCCATGGTTCATATGTCCCATACCCTTCAGACTCTGAAGTCCTGGGTTCGAGTGTGGGAAAGGGAAAAAAGAGGAAGCTTCTACGGGAACTCACTCATGTTACTCTGGAGTCTCAGTGTGCACACAAAAATTTGAACAGGGGGCATATACCACACGATATATCAGATCGTATAAAAATACTTGAAGCCCAAAAACCCTAGATCATCCTACATCATGAAAAAACCTGGCATTTAAAAATTCAAGCTTTATGGCTCTGTGAGGGTGAAAAGGCACTAAATACTTTCACAACATCGCTAACATGAGAAAAAAGGCAATTCCATTTGGGAAATTAAAAATGAGAATGGTGCACTGGTTCATTCGACTGAAGACATACAAAGGGTTTTGGTCTGTCATTTTGAGACCGTATTCAAACAATGATAGGACCCCTTTGTGACATATCAACTTTAGGGAATTTTGGAGGTACCGCAAATGTTTGATGAGGAGACAAATGCACTTTTCTTTCAACCTATCACTAAGGAGGAAATCAATCGAGTCATGTAGGTTTTTTGCAAAAGACAAAAGTCCAATACCCGATGGGTGGACAATTGAAATTTTCTTACATTTTTCTGAACTATTGGAGCAGGATTTACTCTTAATGGTGGAGGAAGCTCACATGGGAGGACACATATACGGTGCCATCAACTCTACCTTCATTTCACTAATTCCAAAGGCTTCGACGAAAAACACCTTTCAGGACTATAGACCTATGTCTTTGTACAATACAACTTATAAAATTATATAAAATTTAGTGTGGAGCGCATTAAGCATGCCTTTTAAAAACATATATCAAGGGAACAATTTGGTTTTGTACACAATCAGATTATTCACGATGTCGTCACGTCCACCCAGGAGATTATACACACAATTCATACAAAAAATATTGATGTTGTTTTTTTGAAGATAGACCTACAAAAATCCTATGATTGTATTGATTGGGCCTTTTTGAGACTCCTACTTACTAAAGTTGGTTTAGCTGCTCCATCTATGGAATGGATAATAGGGTGTGTTACACACCCTCATTTGGCTGTCTTGATTAATGGAAAACCATCCTGGTTCTTCAAGGTGGGTTGAGGCCTGTGGTAGGGTTTATCTTTGTCACCTTTACTCTTTATCCTTGTAAAGGATTTCCTTAGCATCAAAATTAATTGTGCAGGAGGGTTTGTTTTGGGTATCAAGATTATGCAAAACCGAGAGGCTTCCCACAATTTCTTTGTTGATGACATTTTGATTTCTGGAATGTTGTTTATATCCCAATGGTTATTACTATGGGACATTTTCAAATGCTTTGGCTTGGCATCAGAGATGATTGAAAACGCTGGTAAGCCTCATATTCTATAATAGGGATATGGACTTGATCAAACAACTAAGCAGGGTCTTCGAATTCCGACACAACCCGTTGGCAGAGGGCTTCACATACCTTGGTTTTCACTTAAAGCCAAACAAATACACAGTGGAAGGCTATAATTGTTTGACTAATAAATACCAGTGGGAACTTCAGTTTTGGACCCATAGATGGTTATCTCTGGGTGGTCGGTTCATCTTGGCTCAGGTTGTCTCGCAACAATTGGCGGTGTATTGGGCTAATATGTATGTGTTTCCGGCTGCTATTATAAAATAGATCCGTGCTTTCATGACTCATTTAATCTAGGCTGGTCGGAGGGAGGAAGGGAAATACCATCTAATTTCAGGCTGGGATAACATATCTTCCCCGAAAGAAGTTGGGAGATGGGGTTTTTTAGATTTGGATATATTTGGTAAGGCACTGTTGTTAAAATATTTATGGCGGGGGTTAAAAATTCTAGGCATTTTAATGGACATCATCAATGATAAATATATAAAAGTAAAACATTTCGAGGATTGGTATCTTCATGGTTCTCTGGGCATACAAAAGGGATCTCGCATCTGGCTTAGTTTCAAGAAGGTTTGGGGCCTGTTCACAAAGTGATTATCTTGGTCTTTTGGTGGAGGCACAAAGATCATTCTGGGACTTGATAACATCAGGAATGTGCCAGATCAACACAATCTCAGCCATCATACTTTATTGTGCATACATGCAAGGGGATATTTTTATTTACACCAGGTTATAAAATATTTGGATGGTGATGTGTCGGTTTGGATGGAGGAATTTGACCTGGGTTTACGCAGTGAAGTGGCACTGGAATGGAAAATTTTTTATAACCACCTTCATAGTGCAAGTTGTCTATGTAAAGCATAGGGCAACATCTTGATGTGGGGAGGCACCTTGCAAGACAACTCTATCAAGACAAACAAGAGATATAGCCACATTTTCCCCATCCTCTGCGGGCATATACCCACCAGTTGGTTCTACAAAATTTGGAAACTACAGGCTCCAAACAAAATTACTCGGTTGAGATTTGGAAAAACATATTTATAAACTGCCAGGCGACTGGCATGAACTTCTCACAGGTTGTGGAGTGCATGGATTGGTGGATGACACAGGGAATGCAACATGGGCTTATCCCACAATTTTTTTTTTTTCTTTCTGGGCAGGTACAAAATGCGAGGAATCAAGTAATTTTCCAGGGGATCTCTTTTACTATTCCAATTTTGACGCAAGCTATATTAAAATGCTGGGGGGGTTTAAAGTCTTCCACTCCATCTCATCATGACCTATCCATATGGTTGCGACCTAACCACTTTACATACCCTGCAGAATTTTTCATTGGATCTAAACAACAACGATGATGTGGGTGTGGGGTTTGGTTGAAAATGGACCTATCTTGCCACTACGAGATCTTTTGGAATGGAGGTATAGGTAGAAATACCTGGGCCGAGGTCATTTCACTTTGGGGGTTGCTGTGGTTTTCCAAAAAACTACTATACATAGACGCTCTATCCGTCTTTGGGGACTCGCAGGTCATCTTAAACCACATGAAAAAAGACACTACTTTTTCGCCTCCTCTCTTATCACACTGGATGGATAGGATTTAATTTATATGGTCAGAGGCACTTTCAATTCTATCACTTTCCATCACATATTCTGAGAGAAAAACTCTGTAGTGGACCATTTATCCAAGAAGGGAGTGAGTGTTGATTTCATATTTATGCATTATATTCTCTATGAGGCAGACAACGTTCGGGCTTGGGGCATACTTCCTTTTCACTGAACATCGTGTCTTTCGGGCTGGATGAAAGTTATTTTTGTTTCTCCACTGTCAATAGGTTTTCACGGTTTTGGAAGTCTGGTTGGAATATTGTATCTGTGCTTTCAACTTTTTGTGTTTTTACAAACTATGCTCTATGCATGCACATGTCTAGATCTCTTTTTTCTGTCTTGAGTAGTATTGGCCTAGTAATATGGTTTACAGAGTGTCTCAACACATTATTCTTGTTGTATATGGATTCTATGATATGGAAATGATAAAGTTTCTCTCCTATATGCTTGCACAAATATGATGTAGTTATGTAGTTTCTATAGATATATGCTCTAGTACATTATATAAACCATATAGTTTTTTTTCGGCTAAGAAAAAATAATAATAATAATAATAATAATAATTCTATTCATAGGTCACAAATTTCATGGTACAATTTTTTTTTGGTTGCCATTTTTTTTTAATGTTTTTGCTGTTTTTCACTTGAATTCTACACTAAAATTTTTAATTTTTATTTTTTGAAGAAATCATGGTTTGGGTTTTGGTTCCTATAAAGAAAACCAAGAAATGATACGAATTTGTTAACTCAACCTTCAAATTATAAATATTTTTTGTTTTTTGTTTTTGGAAATCAAGAACATAAAAATCATAAATTTTCTCAATTCAACTTTTGAATGTTAAATAATTCATGCATCCTAACCTTATCATACCATATTTATCAGATATATGACTTTAAAATTGAAACCATTCATGATCTTAGAACGTGATCTGAAATTTCTATCGGAAAGCTTATCCTAATATTATAATGTAATTGACATCTTAACTCTCATTTATAACAAGTAGTTACAGACAACATTACAACTTTACTTCCAATTTGAACGTTCCATGCACTAATACATTGAGGCTATCTATTGCTCCTACCAACTTTGATCAAGTTCAAAGCTCTAATCTGACTGTGATTATGAAGGACCTTTCACTAACTTTATTTGACCAAGTTTAAATAAAGAAAAGTTTCTAGAATGAACTTGACATTTAATAAAAGAAAGGTAAAAGTTTTTTTTTTTTTTTTACTTTAGATTTTTCTCATAGCAATAGTCAAAATGGTTTAGTTATTTATTCAAATGAAAAAGGATTTAAATTAAAAAAATTCAAATTTTTAATAGAAGAAATTGTAAATATTATTGCAAAATCAAGTTAGTGAGTATTTGATGTCATTGAATCAATTTCAATTTACCATTTTTACATTAAAACAAATACTATTGTGACTGTAATATCCTATTCCAAACCATTAAATAAAGTAATACATATAGGCCTTTAAATTTAGTAGTTGATTTGCAGGAGACATTTTGAGTGTTGATTACTTTATTTTAAACTTGCACAAAGGAAACATGTAGTGGGATTGACATTTTTTCCCTTTTCTTTTCTTTAATGCTCGTACATAATTTTAAGTAATCTTGGAACACGATATCTACATCAAGAAGTTATGAATTAATGTTTATATGATTCTAGTGTATAAAATTAAAGTTTTGATAAACAAATAATGGACCATAAATTTCAACCCGAGCGTATATACTTATTCAGAATTAACTATTTAAACTAATTACAATATTAAATTGTCTAAATAAATATAATAAAAATTTTTAAATTTTTTTTATAACTTTTTTAAATTAAAAAACTAAATATATGTTTTAAAAATATAAAATTAATAATATAATTAAATAAATTTAATAAAATATTTATATTAATTTTATTTATAACTCATAAAATTACATTAATAAAATTTAGAACTATGAGATGTGAGAGTGTCATTCCATTTCATTGTCCAGTTTCAAATACTTTGAAATGAGTGTAAATTTATTTCATAGTTCTTATTGAACTGAGTTGTTATATATAATAGTTAAACTTTATTTAACAATTTCTTTTGTTCTAAACTGCATTAGTATGATCTATTGTAATTGTTAATATTTTCTTTTTTAACATTTAACATTTTTTAATAAATATTTTTGTTTATTTGTTTTTGATAATAGGTTTAACAATGTTTATGTTATAAAATTTTTTGGGTAGTAGTCACATGCAATGGAACATTGTTTTTCGAACCAACCACTACGGTTAATCATCAAGACTAGGTGAGAAATCAAATCAGGAAGTTGAGTTTAAATAGATGTAGAAATGGCCAAACTAGTCGTTAAGCTAACGACTAGTTTGACTTTGAAAAATTAATGAATAACAACTAGTTTTATTGTATTTTAAGATTATTATTATATTTATTATTATTATTTTAATTAATATATTAACCAATTATTTAATTAATAGTGATATACATATAATTTAATTTAATTTAATTTAATTTGTTAATTTATTTATTTATATTTATATTTATTTATTTATATTTTTACTTTTATTTTATATATATATATATATATATATGAGGTCAAAGAAAAAGAAAACGATAACCAACGACGAAAAAAGATCCTTAGCCTAAAAACTAAGGAACAATAAAAAGGGGGGTGGAAACAAAATACAATCAAGAATATAAGGCAGGGATCCAGCACCTGTTGATATTCCAGCCGTCATCTCTATTGAAATTAACAGGTATTTTTTCAATTTCTAAGGCCTCCCTTAACTTACGATGATGGAAATGGTCAACCCTCGCAATGACCTTAGCCTCTTCGATGCAAATATGATGGTTAGTCTTTTTTGCATGCTCAGTTAGGGCGGAGGAGCGGGATCTTCCATGTTTAATGTCGGCAGCATGCTCATAGATCCTTTGATTTATAGACCAACCAATTTCACCAATGTAAGGAGTCCCACAAGAACAAGGAATAATGTAGACACATTTTCCATCCCTAGGGTCTACCGGATCTTTAACCGATTTGAGAGAGCTGCAAATTGTGTTAAGGGGCTTGAAGGATGAAGAAACCTTATGTTTCTTAAGGATCTTAGCAATCTTATCAATGGTTCCTTGAATGAATGGAAGACGAACACTGCAAGACCATTCACTAGGTTCTTTTTTCTTTTTAGCTAAATGACCTTTTTCTGCTTTAATGAAATCTTTAAGGCCCTGTGACCTGCTATAACCATTTTTACAAAAGACATTCAGGAGATGGGCCTTTTCTTCTTCAATGTGAGACTCATCAAATATTCTCAATGCCCTAGTGGCTAAGGTGTTAAGGACGCCTAATTTTTTAGCAGGGAAATGATGAGAACTAGCATGAAGATATTGCTCAGTATGAGTCCTGACTCTTCTTTTGAAAAAATTGATGGGAGAAAGAACCATCCTCCTTTCTAGAGATAAGAACATCGAGGAAAGGAAGGCTACAATCCACCTCATATTCCATGGTGAATTTTATGGAGCAAGATTGACTATTAAGATGAAGGAAAAGGTGATCTAACTTTTCTTTGCCATGAGGCCAGATGACACAAGTATTAGCTACAAACCTTTTCCAAAGCTTTGGCTGGAAAAGAGCTGAGGAAAGAGCGTTGGATTTTTTAGGTCATAAATAAATAAATATGTATTATTAGAAATTATTAATTGGGCCAATTTGTATGATTTAATTAACTTTACTTTTCACGTATATATTTTTATACAGATGATTACAAACCTAAAAATGTCTCAAAAGAGAAAGATAAAAACTACAATTGGGGAAACATATGGATGGACAAAAGGACAAACTTTTGTTGATATCTCTTCCATTTGTTTTTGTTATATCTGTGTCAAGTATGGAAGTTTGAAATTATAAGCACACCATTGTTAATTTGGTTTAAGGAAGGTTGTATTAAGTAGGAATACATGTTGGTAGCTCTGTTACTTCAGTAAATTGTCATAATTCCACTAGGTCTTCTACATCATACAATGTAAGATGACTAGTATTATAATCACATTGTGAGGCTTGGATGACCATGCTTTGTTCAGGCTATGAGATGTTGTATGCTGCTCACTAGCATCACTACAAATGTATTGACGAATATATGTGCAAACTATATGATTCTACCCTCAAGCTTTATGAAAAAAACATAGAATTATGGCTCGATTATTGCATAAAAGAGCTTAATGATGGAATATCCAATGCTACTCATTTAGTTTATTAGAATTTGTACTATATGATTCTACCTTGAAGCTTTATGAACAAATAGTTTATTAGCATGAAAGGTGGTTTATTGGAATAGAACAAAACGTCATGAAATTTTCATTTGACGGGCAGAGAGGATTTGAAATTCCAGGCCTGCCTCCCACTCACAGCTCCTCTTGCGTTAGCATGGGATGGGCTTTTAGAGGTGATGAAATGTTTGTAAGTTGAATCTTTGGTGTGAACAAATCAGGATGATGACATATATATTTTATTTTATTTTATTTATATAATATATAAATTATTATTATATATTAAATAAGTAATTATAAATTAATTACATATTATATACAAATTAATAAAATAAATTATAATTAATTACATTAATTTAATAATAATAATTACAAATTAATTAATCCAATTAATTAAAATTATTAAACTAATTAACTAAATGATTTTTATTTACATATTTAAAACTAATTTAATTTATAAAATACAATTTTTACATATTTAAGCCGAGGTGGTGAAAATCAATCAAACTTTGAACAAGCGCCTTTTTCAAATCGTAAGTCCAAATTCAGAAAAAATTGAGTTGTTGGGAAGCTTTCGAGAAACCGCACACAATGAAGTGATCAAAGAGGAAAACTGGAAAAGGTAAAAGTATTACAAAATTAACAAAATCAAAGCATGAAAGAAGTAATATGACCCAAATTTACATAGAGAGTCCCCATATCTTTTGTACAAATTTATTGGGGGGGTTGTGACCACATTAAGAAAGTCACAAACCATAAGAGAATATTCATGGTGGTGCAAGGAAATTCATAGATCTTGTGAGGATAGACAAGGAACACGCTGGAAAATCATGTTGCATGCGAGAAAATTCATGCACCATGCAAGACAAAGCTAAGCCTAGTACAAAGAAGTCATGGCTCATACAAGATGAATATGGCTACGTAAATAAATTCATGGCTCATGCAAAGAGGTCATGGGCATGCAAGGAAAGTCATGGAGCTAGAAGTGTGAAGGAAATACCTTCCTCACTAAGAGGGAGTGTTAGATTTTGGGTAGCTCGGAAGGTATTTCCGAGAGAGGAAAACACACAATAAGTTGTTTGTTAGATGATTTACCCAAAATGGGGTTTTCGGCCCAAGTAAGTGGTTTAATACCAAGAAAGAAAAAATAATTTATTCTAAGGGTCAAAGAGGCTGAAACAGATCTAGAATTTTTCCTAAGTGACCCAAGGAAAATCATTTAAAGAGCCCTAAGGTGAGGTTCATGAGATGTCAAGTGAAAGATAAGATGTAATCACTCTTGTGTTGTGAGTGACCTAGGAGGTCTGAGATTTTTTCATGGATGTCGAGTATTCTTGGAGAATACGTAACTCATGAAGGCCAAGACTAGATCAATAGAGGAGCAAGTTTCTAGAGCACTAAGACTAGTGAAAGTTTGTTTAGGGCATGATCTTAGGCTGAAGACCAACAATGCATGATTGTTGAAGCTTTGGAAGAGGTCATTGAAAATAAAGTGGAGATCTAAGGATTAGATGAAAGGGAGTCCATGAACAAGTTTAGATCTACAACATTGCAATTCATCATATAAAAAATCATTATCTCTTAGAGGAAGCTACATATCACAAATAGGACAAATTTTCTAAGTTAGAGGAGAATCAGTCTAGTGAAGGTTCGATATTCCAATATATGGTTATGTATGAGGAAAAAGGTTTGAGTTAAACTTTGTCTAGGCTATGGAGTATTTATGTTCAAGGGCTACATATTTCAGTACTATGTGAAGAGGCTCAAAGCCATAATCCTCTACTATTAAGAGGTTCAAAAGGCTAGTATGTGGATGGAAGAGGGGGTCGAGTGTCCTTGATTTTTAGTGCAGTAAAATGAAGGCATGAATATTGAGATGCAAAGGGCTTGAGCTATGTATAAGGGGCTACAAAGATATGGTTTAGGGCCGAGAGGCCTCAGGAAGTGTTTATACAAAGTCGAGTGTCCTTAGGTCTACATGGAGGTTAGAAAATGGTTTCTGATCTCGTGTTGATTATTGCATAGGTTCATGCTTGGATATGTACACTAATTTGTGCTTGGATAGAGGTTGAAAATACTAATATACAGTGGTTTGAGGGTTGTCAAACACTGTGAGAAGTCAAGGTGTTAGGGTTGCGTTGAAAATTGATCTAAGGATAAGATTCACTAAAAGTTGCATACCTTGTTTGATCCTAGTATACAATGCATTTGAAGTGGAAAATAATTGTTGGGAAGGCAGTATTGTGAAGCCTTGTGCACAGTGATTCTTGGAGAAACAAGATCATTATGTGAAGGAAGATTTGTGGAGGTTGATGTACAGTGTTTGGAAGAAGTCATTTCACTGTTTGAATCCATATTTGTGGAGATGAAGTCTGCAAATGTTTTGGAGCAGAAAACCCCTTTTGAGAAACTGATCGCAGGAGGTAAAATACCTACCAAATGTTGAGGGGAACAAGTTCAAAAATGGTTGATCTAGATGGGATACTTTAGAAAGTAATATATGTGTTTGTTCTTATCTATTTCTCATTGGGCATATTGCAAGCCCTAGTTTGTATGCAATGTATAATGGTTGTATCAAAGATAGAGGGCCATGATCCCTGGTACAGAAGCCCCATGATTCTTTTATTGATGGAATAATAAAATAATCGAGCTTTGGGCTCAAAATATTTGTGTACTAGATTGATTTCATTCTTGAATATTTCCACTATGAAAAGTTCTTAAAGTTGAGGGTATTTCACTGTGTTTGTGATAATGTTTTAGACATAAACCAGATTATGAGGTGCCAAGGTAAAATCAACACCCAAATTGGCTTTGTAATGAAATTATACCATATTACAATTTAAATAGTTAGGCCAGCTTTAAATAGCCTTGTACAAGTTAGTGTAAATGAAACTGAAAATCCACTTTTCTTCCTATATATATAATATAGGAAGAAATGATTTAAGACATATTCAACAAGAGATATGTAGTGAATCATTTTTTCTCTTGCATACTAAGGATATGATTGGATGATGGATCATGCATTGTGGTTTCACTTGCATGAGAAAAATCCATTTGAACATTTACTCACCATGCTTATCCAATATTCAAATTGTATGTGATAAATACACGTGTGCACCAGAGAATTGGGTGTCTTGTATCTATTTTTATTTTCTTAAATAACAATAAAGGGAAAATAATATTGTATTAAGAGTATATCCAAAGTTGCAGTTGGTGTTACATCACCATAGGTTTCCAAAAATTTAAGCTAGTTGCAACCATATCTAGTCCTATTACAAGCCTATATAACAATATGGATTGATCCTTATATAAATTACTTGAATTCCCTTAAAAATCTATATCTTATAATAGATTCCTAATATATTAACAATTTGAAAATACATAAAAACTAACAAAGGGAAAAAAACAACTAGCAACATTTTCTAGCCTTGTTCTTGTTTTTTCATTTTCTTATTCAACTAATGCCACATCCTCATCAAACTAATTCACTATTTCTTCTTCCTTGAACTCCCTTTTGGACAAGCACAATACCATAAAAAATTCAAATGTAATATGATACTTGATCATCTCTTATCTCTTCATATGTCTCTCACAGTTAGTTATTTACAAAATACACTATAAATAGGCTCACTTACAAGTTAGGAACAACCCTTATGAATATAATCATGTGTGCGTTGTTTACAATTTAATCCCAAGTATTTTCTCTTGTTATCATTGAGTTCTAATGAAAATGTTGCATCAATAGTAGTAAAAATTTTGTGTGTTCTTTAAAGCTTGTCCATCACCTAGAGGGCCCCATTGTAGTGTTCAAGATTTGTAGTATAACTTCTTTTCCATACTTTTTTTACACTTTTTTCTTTCACAATTAAATGCTTTGTTGTCTTTTATAGTTAGTCTTTATTTTCGCTCACTATGTTTCTTCTTCTATAGGATAGATCAAGCGCTTAAATTACATCCAAAACACCAAAAAAAAAACGTTTCCAACCTTATATTTTCACATTCATTTCCCGATACTTGATTTAGCATAGATTCATAGTTATAGTTTAAGAGCAGATCATTTCATAATTGTTTATATAATAGAGGATTTCACTCACTTCACATGAAAGAACTCTAAGCATTAATCACACACTCTTTTAAGTTTGTCAATTCAAAGTTTCACATAGGTTCACTACTTTCATAGATATATTGATGCTATTATATCCATAGATAATATTTTTGTTTTCCTCATAATAGATTATTGCTTTTTTAGTATAAGCTGTCTTTACTTTCATCAAATTAGAATAGTTGCCGTTACTTTCATAAAATACATTTCATTTATTTCCTAGAATAATTTCCTTTACTTTTAATAGATTAGATTTCCCACTTTACTAGCATAATTTTCTATGTTTTTATTAGATCGGGTCACTAGTAGAAAATGTTGAAATTAGTGACTAGGTGACTAAAAAAGTTAGTCACCGTAATTATTTCAAGTGCATTACTACTAAATTTCGAACTAAAAATGACTAATTTAGTGTAGGGATAAAATATATGACTAGATACTTAGTGACCAAACTAAAAGAGACTAATTAAAATGACTAATTTAGTCTAGGACTAAAATATATGAATAGATAACAAGTGACAAAATTAATAAAGATTAACATAAATGACTACTATAATCCAAGAATAAAAATATGAAAAAATAATAAGTAAAAAATATATATGAATTAGTTATTTATGTTAGTAAATTTTAATTGTGTCACTCCGGAAATGGAAATTTGCAATTTTGATACTGAAGTGTTGCATTTCACTACAAGGGTCTTTGAATCCATCTGCAATGTTAAAATTTAGAGACAAAGGGGTATTTGAATGCATCTACAATGTAAAAATTATAAATACCCTTTTGTCTCTAAATTTTAATAATGCATATGGATTCAGATATTCTCAACATCAGTTTGACCTTCCTTCGTCGTTGGGGTAAGGCTCTCCTTCACCAATTTGTCCAAGGAGGGAAAGTCCAATGGCACTTGAGATGAAGGACAAGCAAAAAAAAAAATAGAGAAAGTCGTAACTTCTGAAACTTCTGAAAACCCTAATAAATCCATACTACATTACATGCCTTTCTCTGATCTCTAGGATGAAAGGGGAACCAAACTCAAATCTAGACAACCCTAAGAAGAGTTTTGCAACCCCTCATAAATGCTCTTGAGCCTTGGGATGGACGAAACTATTAACTTGGCCAATTAATATAAATCTAGATTAATCTAAATCCATATTATTCTATAAATAATTCTATAGTTACATGCATTACAAAAATGTGAACAAATTCTAATAGCACATTCACATGCTTAGAATGTGCACACATTATTATTAGAAAATGATACATACTAACAATTCTTGTGCCTATTTATGTATAATAACATGCCATGGATCCCATATTATCTAAATTTAAATCTAAATATCCCTTAAAGAGTATCTATGTGGTTGTTTGATGGTTACTTGATGTTTGAGGTACCTGGCCTAGTTTTGGTTAGGACATGGCAGTTAAGTGCAACACATGCGATACAAGTGGTTGGTGGTCATGCTTAACTAGTAAGGTCACATTGAAGATGCTTGGTGAGCATGTTTCTTGAGTGGTATTAGACACTCAAGTGCAATAAAAAATGTGAAAAATGGTATTAAATCCATGTTTAAATGCAAAATTGTGGAATTGTTCTTCATTATCCACGCCCATTTCATTGGAGAATTTGATGGGGCTGTGTTGATGAGGATGTTAAAAATTCAAGTTGGGAAGGATGTAAGGACCTTCCTCGAGGTGCCACTGGAAATGTTATCCTATATAACATGCTAAGAAAACATGATAAAGGGTGCATGACTAGTTTATATGTTTCATAGCCCTGATGACCGACTCACAATGATCCCTAAGACATTTAGGATGATGTACTAGTTTGGTGTGGCCTAGGAGGATGAAGGATGTCTAGCCTAACAAGGATGGATGATCAATGAAGTGTTGCAACACAAGTTCACCAAAGGATAACACAATTTGGCAATGTGTTTTATAATGTGTTATCCATGGCAAGAAAACATAGTTGATGAGTGTATTGAAGCTAAGTGGAAACATGTTGCCACTACGTACATGACCTTTAGAGAATTACAAGAAGTTGGTCCTGACAAATACAACATAGTCTTACACTAGGTGGTTAGTTATTCAAGTGTGTTGGCTTGAGGGAGGTTGTGAAAGGTCGTTTATGTGTGAGTGGTGATGACATAACATCACTTATAATGAAACAAGCACTACAAAATTTCCTATATTTTAAGGAAAGTAACTTGGGTTTGGTTAGGAAATGTTGGCTAGGCATAATTGGAGTGATACAAGAGGTTTATGGTCATGCACAACTAGTAATGTCACATCAATTCCATAAAACAACTACACTTCTTGAGTGGTATTCGATGCTTAAGTGGACTGAAAAGTTTACCCTCATGACAAATGGTATCAACACCACATTTAAATGCAAAAAATTATGAAGTGAATGTTCACCATCAATGCCCTATCCATTAGATAAGCCAATGGAGCCATGTTGATGAAGATGCCAAAAATTAAAGTGGGGGGAGAATGCAAGGATATTACTTGAGGTGCCATTAGCAATGGAGCAATGGATGGCATGTCGAGTAAACATGACTAAGAGTGGACAATGAGTTTATGTGTTTGGTATATTTTTTCAGTGACAGAGGTTGTTTCATGAGACAATTAGGATGGTGTACTAGTTTGGTGTGGACTAGGAGATCCCCATAACAAGAGTTTATCATTGAAAAAGCATTGTAACACAAGATTAGGGGAGGATGATGTAAATTGGCAATGTGTTAGCCATGGAAAGGAAACATCATTGATGAGTTAAATGTAAGTGGAATCTTGTTTCCATTAGGTACATGATCATTGAGGACTACATCGGGTTGGACTTGATGGAGACAACGCAATTCTATATTGGGTGGTTAGTTGTTCAAGAGTGCTTAGCTTAGATTGGGTGGTGATGATGTAGCATTACTTAAATGGACATTTCAACATTTTTTTATAATTTAAGGTGCTTCCCTCGGGTTCAATTAAAACATGTTGGTTAAGCATAGATCGTTATGCCTAACTAGAAAAGTCTATCACTGCTATGATATGAATAAATTTTTATAATTATATAACATGCTTAAATATTCACTAAATTTTTATAATTATATAGGAATTTTTTAAAATAAAATAAAAAGTTTTACATTGTGACACCTATCTCTTACTCTCTTCTTCTTCTTCTGTTTTTTTTTAAATAATCATAACTTACTTTTATACCAACCTAGATCCACCTCAATTACAGATCTACTAAGCACTTAAAGGGATCAAATTTATTTTCATTCTAAAAGAGATTTGCATCTCAAGATATTTGATCTCTCTTGGTGCTTGGTAGATTTGGTGTTAATATGGATCTAGGATAATTTAATTATTAGTTATAATTAATTACCAATTTTATTTTATATTTATTGGGTCAAAATATTTAACAAAACATTACAACATCTCTAATATGCTGGCATTTTATTTATATTTATATTTCATTTTGTTTATTTTTAGGGAGTCAAAATGTTTAACGAGACATTACACTTTTAAATAAACATGGAAACATCTCTACCATAAAGGTTAGAGAACCTATAGCCACAATTAAAAGTGGAAAAGAGAAATTCTCTCAATAAATTAAAAACCTAAAAATTAAAAAAAAAAAAAATTAATTGAAATTTCTCCAATAAATTAAAATACTAAGAAATTTAAAAAATAATAAAATAATATTAAAATCCTAAGAAATTTAAAAACTAATAAAATAATATTAAGAATGATTCTTTTCATTGAAATTTCTTTTCCCTCTCTTCCATTAACGATTCCTTTCCCTCTCTTCCATTAACGACCTGGTCTCAACGTTATTGCTTGGGATTAGTGACAATCCCTTCGGTCATTTGTTCTCATGGAAGGACACCAACTGCTGCCATTGGTAGGGGATATCCTGTGATAAAAAAATAGGACGCGTCGTGGGGCTTATGCTGTCGGGGCTCATATTCTATAATTCAATGGTTTCTTATATGGAGGGCACAATCTCGGAGTCATTGGGAGATCTCGAGTGTCCTGAAATACTGGAACTGTAAGGAATCACTGGCTCCATTCCATCATCGCTCAAAGATCTCAAAAATATAAAAATGCTTTGTCTCCTTTCCAACATGCTCAACGGTCTAATCCCTCCATCTCTAGGAAATCGCCACAATCTTCAGGAGTTGGATCTGTCGTTGAACGACCTCACCGGAGAGATTCCCATTACTTTTTTTTTTTTTTAACAAGAATGGGTATGTTTTTTATTTATGAAAATAGGTTGGGCCACAACCTAATCAGCCTCTGATACATATTTGTTTTCCCCAAAATTCCCTATGATTCGGGTTCTTCTATTACATAGCTAGTTCTTAAGGGATCGAAAACCAGATTGGGGCATCGTCGTTTTCTGAGAGATCGCCTTGGGCTAAGAGGAAACCTGAATTTGCTTTTGCATCCGCTTCCTTGTTTAAATTTTGGAGGATATGGAAGAAAGAGATGGAAGTGTATTTTTGTAATACTTTTCTAAGTCTCTGTAGGGTCTTGTTGAGGGCTGGGTTATTGAATTGATCTCCTGTGTTCATGATCTTGATCAGGATTTCCGAGTCTCTAAAAATTTGAATGTCTTCTTCTCCGTGCTCTTGTGCGATATGGCAGGCTTTGAGCAGTCCTAATATTTATGCTTGATTATTAGGACTCTGCCCAAGGCCACAACTGAAATTGATTTTGTTTTGCCCAGTCGAGGGATAGATGACTCCCCCAGTTCCAAAGGTACCCGGGTTTCCCTTAGAAGCTCCATCAAAAAATATTGTGGCTTTGTCACGAGACTTCCACCAATTTTTAAAGTCAGTCTTAGGAATCTGCAGCCTCCACTTGGGATTGTGACTAGGATGAGAGGGTGACTTGTTACTGAGAGCACGCTTCAAAGGCACACCGATCCAACTTATCACGTTTAGGGAGAGGTTGTTGTATTTCCTGTGGGGGAGGTTCACCAAGGACTCAATAAGCAAGGCTTTCACTTTGGCTACTACCATAGTGGGGGAGCAGGATCTGCTGTTAAATATGGCATCATTTCTGGACAACCAAATTTTCCAACAAACAAATTTAGGAATGGTGAACTAGATAATATCCCACAAAGACTTTCTATGAATTTCATGAGGTGAATGCTCCATCCACGAGGTGAAAAGGTATTTAATAGAGCCCTGTGAAGGAGGATGGACATTAAACCCATGCAACGCTTTCACCCATGCATTATTTGTAAAATTGCAGTCCAGGAACATGTGTTCCATTGATTCCAGTGCTGCGCAACAAAGCGAGCATCTATGAGGGCCAACTATTCCTCTTTTGTTCAAGTTTTGGCCTGTCAAAATGCACTTATGGATGAGGAGCCAGGTGAAAATTTTTACCTTTGGAAGACCACCATGATCCTAGACTTGATTCCACAAAGATGGGGAGTGGAGTGGAATTCTGGGTTGGAGGGTTGCAAACCCAAGCGCAGTGGAGAACTTATCGGCGATGCCCCAGCCCCATTTGTCACTTGTGCATCGATGGATTGGAGCTAGGCTAGAAAGCATTTCTAAGAAGAAATATAACCAAGTGAGCAACCAATTTGGGGGGAACGGTATTTTCCAAGCAAGCTAGTGACCGGCAACATCCCAGGACGATATGTTAGCCAATGTGTTATATCCACAATTTATGAGCCACTCCCGCAGTTCAACTATTTCTTGTATTGAGTTGAATGGAGGGTGACCCATAATTTTGTCATCTCACAGACATATGTTTTTTCCACTACTCGAAATTATGAAGAGGTGGTCTTTGAAGAACTCCCAATTGCGACTGTAGAGCTTCCAAAGTGTGGTACCCTTCCGAGCTGTTCCTTCATCCATATTAGAAAAGGAGAGACCATACATATGTTTTTTAATAAGGACTTGACTTACTGGATGCCAGGGATTCGAGAATATTTTCCAGATCATCTTCCCTCCCAAGGCCAGATTGGCTAGTCCGAGATCTCTTACTTGCAGGCCCCCATCTGAAAGAGCTCTTTTCACTATGTCCCAGCTAACCAAATGGATTTTTTTCTAGTTTCCCTTGCCACCTTGCCATAGAAAGTTTCTTAGGAGCTTTGAGAGATAATAAATAATTGATTTAGGGGCCAAAAGAAATGTTGCCTGGTATAAGGGGAGATAGGAGAGGACATATTTCACTAGAATAAGCTTTCCAGCTATGGTAAGCCACTGACCACCCCAAAATATCATTTTAGTCTTAATTTTGCTAAGGATCTCAGCCCAATGATGGGCCTTGTTAATGCCTTGAGTCAAAGGCAGGCCCAGGTATTTGATTTCATCCCAGCTAGAAAAGCCCACATAGCCAAGAACTTGGGCAATCTGATTCATGGTTTACTGGTCAATCTCCCAGCTGTACACTACACTTTTTCTCCTATTGACTAGGGCTCCAAAAACTTTGCAGAAGTTGTGGACAACCTCTTTAAATTCCCTTGCAATCTTAAGGGATGCCCCCCCCCAGGAGTAGGGAGTCATCAAAAAACAAGTCATGGTTGATTGGCTCAGTGCCTCTTGCAGACTTGATTCCTTGGAGAGATCCTTTAATATTCTCTACTGATAGCTTCCATCTAAGGGAGTAGGCATCAAGATATACACGAAGGGGGACAGAGGGCAGCTTTGTCTGATTCCCTTCGAAGATTTCAAGTAACCAACTGGCCTGCAATTTACCAAGGGGGAAATCCACGGCTCTCCAATACAAGCTTTGGTTAGCCTAATGAAAGCAGAGCTGAAACCGAAAGCGGAAATAACTTGGAGGAGAAAATAATGCCTTACCCAATCAAAGGTGTTCACCATGTCTAGTTTGGTGATCATCCCTTTCTCATGGCGTTGGAGACTGGAATGGATGATTTCCTGCACTAGAGCCACATTATCGAAGATGTTCCTTCCTTTGACAAAGCCACCTTGATTGGAAGAAATAAGCTTTTCTAACAGGGGCTTGATCTTGTTCGCCAAGAGCTTGGAGATGATATTGTAAAAATCATTGCAGAGCAAAATTGGCCTGAAACGGTCAAAAGAGACAAGGTTCGCTTCTTTAGGGATCAGAGCGAGGAAGGTTGAGTTTGTGCTTCCCCCCACTTTGGCTTTTTGTTGGAATACCATTATCATTTGAATCAGATTGGCCTTTACAATATCCCATTAGATTATGTAGAAGTGAATAGAGAACCCATCTAGACCACGGGTTTTGTCTAGCTCCATCACCCATATGACTTTGTTGATTTCCTCTTCCATGAAGGGCCTCATGAAACTGTAGTTGTCCTTCTCCTTTATTAGGCTTGGGATGTGAGATAGGAATTCTGAAATTTCCTCCTCATTTTCATCTCCACTTTCTATATAAAGTTGCTGGAAGTGAGAGGTAGCAGCCTCACGAATCTCAACAATTCCTTTATGCACAGTCCCATCTGTGGACGTGATTTTTGCAATGTGGTTTCTCAAGAGGTGAGTGTGGATTTGGTTGTGGAAGAAAGCATAATTTTTATCTCCAGATTTGAGCCAAATATTGCATGATTTAAGTCTCAAGGTCTCCTCCTCGACTCTGAATGCCTGGAAAGAGCCTTGTTGGGAAACTTTCTCAAGCTGTATTTTTGAGGAAGTGATATCATGTTGTTCCATATTCATTTTCAGTTCAAGCAGCCTCTCAGTGGGCTACTTTCTAAGGCTAGTAGATGAACAAGAGGGTTTTTTAATCCATTCTTTCAACGTTGATTTAGTGGCTTTGATTTTTTGTTCCCACACATAGCTAGTCGATCCACTGACTAGGGTGGACCAAGCTTTTGATATTGTCTCCAAAAACCCGTCCCTTTCAGTCCATAAAGGGTTGAATCAGAAATGAATGGGACCCAAGTTTTCCTCTTCTTCTAATAGCAATAGGATAGGTTTATGGTCAGAAATCAATTTAGGCAGAATTTTAAAGGAAATTGTATTCTTATCGGAGAGGAGGGAGCTTTGAAAAAGGAATCTGTCTAGCCGGGTAGAGATGTGCTCATTCCCAGGTTTATTATTTGACCAGGTGTAAAGCCCAGTTTTGGGTTTAAAGTCTAATAAGTCCCATTCTAGGATCAAATCTTCTATAAGAGGGAGGATGGGATCCTTGCTTATATTGCATCCTCTTTTCTCCTTCGGTTCGAAGACAAGATTGAGATCTCCAACTAGGACTATATTCTTGGGTGAGTAGGCTTCAAGGAAGTCAGCAAGGGTTTGCCAACGGTCCTTTTTTTCGGTATAGAGGACCAGAACATAAAGATTAAAGACAGCAAGGGAGGTCCTACTCACAATATGTTGGAGCTTGGTGAAGATCCAATGTTGTGTTTCAAAGGAGCTGACTAGATGGAATCTGTCATCCTCCTAAAGAGTGGCAAGCCCACCACAAGTACCCCTTGCACTAACTGCCTTCCCAGCTTTTGTTTTCCATTTTTATTTACCAATCTATAGAAGGATTACCCTTTCTATTTTAGTCTCTTGGAACAAGAGGATCTCAGGGGTATCAGATTTCAGGAGGTTCTTCACTGCTTCTGTTTTTTAGGGATTCCCCAAGCCTTTGCAATTCCAAGAGACCATACACATTATTTACTTGTAGATGGGTGGCCTTTGAGAGGCCTGGATCGATTGTTTCTTCCTATGGACATCTTAATCCTAGACTGGCTGCCTTGCATTTTTTGCTTCTCGACCTCTTCTTCTCTTGCCACTCTTTGTGAATTCCTCCTGACTCTTTTCAAGGGCATCTCAAATGTTTCTTCATCCAATTATCCAGAGGATTCAGGGGATTCTTCTTTGTCATCTCTGCATAGGTCGGGGAAGTGGAGTCTCCTCTTGGGGATCCAATTTGTGTTGAGGCAGTTTTTTGCTGTATTTTTTCTTCTTCTGTTGGTTTTGGCTACTATTCCGTCACTTCGACTTATGATGCAGTTTGAAATTCTTCTGGGGTGCTTAGGATGTCGAAGGGGTTTGAGTTTACATCTGTGCTAGGAGGGACAGAACTTCCTTCCCCCTGTTCCACCGAGGTAGGGACAACAATATCTGTAGGCTTACTTTTCCTTTTGGTTCTAGTGTTTTGTTTATTAGAGGCAACTTTCCATTGTTCCTCTTTGGAGATCTCAATCTCGTCCACTGTTTTCTTTTTTCAATATCTAGCGAAGTGTCCGTAACCATGGAAAAACTGGCATTTGAATGGGAGATGCTCATAATCAAGTTCTTGGAAGTGAGTCCAGTCAGCCACCGTGAGTTTAATAGCCTCAGGGAGGCCTTCCTCCAAATCGACTTTAACACAGATTCGAGCACAGGAGTACTAATCTCTCCTTTCTACTCTTTCAATATACTTCCCAAGTTTGTTACCAATGGTTTCTAAAGATTTAGGGTTCCAATAGTGGAGAGGAAGGTGGGGCAAGCGAACCCAAACCGGAACAACCAATGGAACGTCTTGGCTCGCATCGAAATATAGGGTCCATTGGCTCAAATATAGGCCCTGAGGGCCCATGAAATATGGGCCATTCAAAATATTAGGTTCTTGTCTTCAACTGCTTCAAAAAAAAAAAACAAATAATCCCTTACCGACAAAGTAGCTTCTGATGCCATCTTTAATGGGAGGATTCTAGTTCCTCTAGATCTAGGCTTCAACAGTTTTGGCGAGGGCCAGAGCCCCGTGAACTTCCCAATGAGCCCGTGTTCTGCAAGGTTTAGCACCGATATACAAGGTTCTTCAGTCGGCAAATCCACTGTGGGGATCGTTTCCAGTCTTTTCACAATTTTTTGTTGCAGGTCTCTTGCTAGCTGCTTGTTGCTACTTTCCACCAGTATTTTGAAGGCCAATAGTTCTGGAGGTAGAGGGGGATCAGTCTCAAGCCCCCCTCCTGGGGCCATGACAGCAGAGCTGTAATAAGAACGCAGAGGAGGGTGTAGGTAGCGCGCGCAGGTATCCTAAAAGCCAAATTCTTCTCTGATTCCCATTAGTTTTGAAGGTCTCACGAATCTGAGAATTTTGAAACTCTTCACCAATAATTTGATGGGAACTATTCCCACCTCCATAACCCATCTCAACAACCTCAACATTTTGGATCTCCATGGGAATCTTCTTAGCGGCTTCATTCATCCCTCTTTTCACAAATATATACTGTCCTCGCAACCATGTTGCTCCTTAATGGTCCCCTTTAGGGGATGAGCTCCAAGTTATAGATTGTGACTTCTCAATACTACATAGTATGACAATGACATTGTGCATGCTACAATGTATGATAAGAATTATCTTTTGCTACTTGGTATCAATTTCATGTCTAATAGGCCTGCATGATGGTTTTGAATGTGAACACATATGTATTGTCTTTTGTAAAGAATGCTTATTCTTTGAAAAATAGCATACCGATAACGTGGATTTGACTGTGAATATTTATCATGAAACATAAAAAACAAACAAATGAGGCAGATAAAGAAAGGCTAGTATCATGGGAAATAATATAAGCAAGAGAGGTTCAATTTATTTTAGGTCTAGTCCTACAATTTTACTCTGGTTGAAGACCTATATGCTTTGTGGATTCATAATGTTCAAAGCAAAAGCATGAATGTTGAAGCTTTGGTAGTTGATATTCTGAAAAATAATCCAACCAAAACTTTTATACGAACTTCAAAGAGCTCAACTCTAATCTTATAGAACACAAGTCCAACCATTTCCTCCACCAAGAAAACCACCATTGGTATTGTTCCCTTGAGACTGCCATTCATTTTTCATTAAAGAAAATTTTGTTCTCTGTAGTTTTTGGATATGTCTAACAATAGGCTAATGAGGTTAATACCTCGTTCTACTGGTCAGTTATTGAGTCTGAATACCATGCTCCTCTATCAAAACAAGCATAGGGGCTACATCCCAAAACCTTTAGGAAATCTCAAGTCACTGGTATTTTCTTCGTTTGCAAGAAAATGAATTTAGTGGAGTTTTGCCATCTTCTATAGAAAGTCTGGTCAATCTGCATGTCATTTCATTAAGCAATAATAATTTCGAGGGTCCCTTTCCACCTTCATGGTTTAAATTCCCGAAGCTTTCAGAGTTGTGGCTAGATAATAACAAGCTATCAGGTCCTATTCCAGTGTCTCTAGGAAAGCTTTCTTACCTTAATATTATCGATCTTTCTAACAAAAATTTCTCGAGGACCCTTTCGGCGGAGATATCAATTATTTCTAATCTGGAAAAACTGGATGTTTCGTTCAATACTTTAAAGCTTGTGATTAACCTTGATACGATGAACACAATGAACATCGTGATCAAAAACATTACATGGGACCAATAGTCAATGTCGATCAGAGTATTAAACCAAGGGTTTATTTATGTTAGCTTCTCTATAGATTTTAGGGTTTAGTAGTGGAGCCGAGAGAAGACTCGAAGCAGAGTAAAGGAAGTAGAGGCGAGCAGTAGGCACGATGGTGGAGAAGGGAAAGATCCGCAAGGACGAGGTCGTGACTAGGGAGTACACCATCAATGTTCACAAGTGCCTCCATGGTTTCACTTTGAATAAAATGGCTCCAAAATTCATTAAGGAGATTAGGAAATTTGTGAGAAGGCTATGGGAACCATAGATGTGAGGCTTGATGTGAAACTTAATGAGGATTTATGGAGTAGGAGCATTAGCCGTGTACTTAGGAGGATGAAGTTTCAAATCTCCATGAAGCACTACAATATGCCAAGGAGGATCTATTTTAGTTTTTAATGGTGGCAGAGAGGACCAATAATCAATGTCTACTTCCCAACGTGAACCCTCACGTAATGCAACCCTTGCAGCTATTCCTAGCAAGAAGTCAGTAATCATAAGAATTTCTCTTATATTCATCTGTTTGTCCCTACACTTGTTATTTTTCCAATTCTTTTGTGTACATGCATTGCCGAGGTTTCAATCCATTTCACTGCTTAATGATTTAGAGTAACACAGACAATAATGATTTGTTTAGGCTCATGTTTTGTGTGAAATTCTCTAAATATAGAAGCAAATCTCTGCTAGAAGGAAGAGAGGAGGCATCTCGAAGAAGACGGTAAATTATTGTATTTTAATAGAAAACCTAAGGTATATTCTCAAAGAATTGTCAGAAGTCTACCAATGAATCAATGGATTTAGGTGGCAGTCTAAAATATTGGCATATCCTTCAAAACATACTGACCATCACAAAATTCATATCTTGCTGGATAGAACATGCTCACGTCTCTCCAGAAAGCTTGATGGAAACCAACCGGCCTTTCCCTTGCATTCACCCTCCACCCAGCCTGTAGGAGAGAAATAATATTGTAATAAGCAGAGGAGATCAACATAAATTATCCACCACATACCATCTATTCCTTGAAATACAACTAACCATCAAAAAAATCAGATCTTTTTGGCTAGAACAGGCTCACGTCTCTCCACAAAAATTGATCGAAACCAACCAACCTTTCCCTTGCATTTACCCTCATCCTAGCCCGTAGGAGAGACATGAAGAACAACAACATAATCACCGACTACCAGATTAAGCTCCACATCAGTGTCAGCTTGAAATTGAAATGCCTATATTACCTCTCCCAAAAAGTGTGGGACATCCTCAAAAACTATATAACTGGATGAATGTTGAGATGCATGAATATCAGTCACATTTGACTCCTCAATATGTTGGAAGTGGAATGGTATTATCAGTAACTGAAAAATGTACAGATTCAATACGTTGTCAGTCAGAAACCATCTCTCCATGAACCTTAGCAAGAAATTTCTTACTCTTTGGTGTATGTGCATTATGCTTCAACCATGGAAATAATATGTTGAAGAGCCAACCTTTTTTGTTGTTCTTCCACAACTGCGATTGCAACTACAACTTCCTGATGGGCCTCTAAATTAGACATAAATTAACGCCCATCTAACCTTTCTTAGGCCCATCTACCTTTATTATTTGCATGAAAATATATATTAAATCTCTCCTTCTACACTAAATAACGTTTTCTTATGCTTTAATATTTTCTTAGGAAGGTTTAAAGGTAATTTCATATTTGTGCCTAATATTGGTTATTTTTGTAGAATATTGTGAGAATATTGGGCAGATTATGCAGATTTTGAGAAGGAGATGATTTAGGGACTTTCTCCCTGCCACTGGAAGATCAAGAGTGAAGAATAAATGAGCACAATATCAGGAAATTGGGGAGAAATCTTGGAGAGATTCAAGGGGGTTGTCCACCCTCCTTAACTCTCAAAGGCAGCCAAAGGATCCTTATGAGATCCCCTCCAACAATTCGAATTCCAGAGGCAGCCAAGAAACTCAAGACCAAGTGCACTCAAGCCATACTTCACTTGGAGTCAAGTGGACTCATTACCTATTTTTTAGGAGCTATTGGTAGCTGCCCTTGAGGATAAATAAATTTGATCAAGAGATAATTAGGGTCGATTCCGGTCCATTGGATGCAGTCCATTCCATTCCATCCCATGCCATTCATTTTCCATTCTATTAGGCTTTTGTTGTTTAAGACCTTCGGGGTGTAATAAGATTGTATTTTTAATGCAATGAGTATTCATATGACTTTTTATTGATCTATTTCCAGAGAGATGGGCTCGTGGGTTAGGGCCCAACCCATGTGCCTCAACTTCTCTGTTGTTTTCATTCTTTCCTTTATGTCATTTAGCTAGTTTTGTTTCTGCTTCTAATAGTTTCATTGATGTTTAGTTTTTGCTTTCACTTTTCTATTGAAGTTCTTCATTTTCTTATGAGAGTAATAGAGTAGAGGAAAAACCCAAAAGCTGTGGTCAAGCCTTCCCCTCTCATCTCTGTCAATAGAGTTCAAGCAGGGTTGACCTTCCCACAGGCCAAAAACTTCTTTTTGTTCACTGTTTTTTTTATCACACATTTTGTCTGTTTCTTCCGTGCATGAATCCGCAGGGTTGTTCGCAAGAATAAGAATCAAAATCCCCAGAGACATTATTAAGTCATTCTGCTTCAATTTACAGTCCCTATCCACCTCTGTGTTACACTTTTGAACCTCAATTTTATGCCTCCATTTCCCTCCTTTTCCTCTTATTTTCATTCCATGCCTTTGCATTCACAAAACGCTTGAAAAAAAATCAAAGTGGACCTCCGCCCTTGCTCCTCGAACTTCCCGCTACTGTACATCGCAATTTCATTTCACATATTTTTCCTTTTTCCTTTAAAGACTTACCACTCCCAACGCCGATTGCAATATCGCTTGGTACTGCACCACACTGCAAATCACAAATCGCATTTCACAATCTTTATCTCGTCGCAAATCACATTTCGCAATCTTTATCCGCTCCTTGTTAATACTTATTCGCTCCCGACGTTGATTGCGATATTGTCATTGCACTCCGCCACTAGTCCCACCGCCACATCATCTGACTCATCGCAAATCACAAATCGCAGTTTTTATTTGGTTCCCGTTAACACCTACCGCTCCCAACACCGATTGCGATATCGTTGTCGTACTCTGCCACTGGTCCCAACGCCACGTCACCCATCGCATTTCGCATTTCGCAGTTTTTACCCCATCACATTTCGCATTTCGCTCCCGCTCCCGAACATCACTTCCGCTACTCCTCCAAATTTGCGATATGGAGATTGCAATATCGCATTTTTGTCCTTCCATCGCAGTTCCACCATCACACTTCTAAAAGCCTCCTGCTCAAAAGGATTTTTGCACTATAAATTTTTAATAAGGTTTAAACCCCTCTTTTCACTTCTCTAAGCCTTGTCCCATGTGTTCAAGACCTCCATTAGCATCTTTAACCCTTTTTTCCCCAAACTGCAAGCAACACCTCTTCAAATTATAACTAGGTCATGAATAGCTGCATAGATAGAGCACAAGATAAGTAGGGTGTTTAGCCAATTGGCCAAGTTAAGTGTGGATTAAATTAGTTTCCTTTCTGCAATTTAATTTTTAATTTTTTAATTAATTAATTAATTAAATTTTTTTTTTAAAATTTTAATTTTAATTTTTAATTTTTAATTTTATTTATTTATTTATTTTTAATTTAATTTAATTTTTATTTTATTATTTTATTTTTATTTTATTTTTTTTGCCATTTCCTTTCTGCAATTGAAATTATTTTCTTTCCTGACATTTCTTTTTAGCAATTTAGTTTAGCTTCCTTTCCGTCATTTCCTTTCTGCAATTTAAATTAGTTTCTTTCCTGTCATTTCCTTTCAGCAATTTAGTTTAGCTTCTTTTTTGTCATTTCCTTTTTGCAATTTATTTTAGTTTCATTGAAGTGTGATAGACTTCACTTAGAACCCCTAGAAGTAGCACCCTTTCGTAGAGCAGAAGAGGATGACATGAGTATAATGCATTTGCTGTGTATATAGCATTGTCACCTCCAATTTTGTATGAACCTTGGGTTGATAAAGTAAAGTAGGGCAACCCTTGGGAGTTGCAGCACTCTTGGTGCAATACCAGGGCTCATCACTCTTTGGCACCGTTTCCGGGGAGGTGTCTAGTAGATGCTTTGATTCTGTTTTAGCTTTATTTTCTAGTTTCATTTTTCATGTTGTTTCCGAAATATTGAAAAATACAAAAAAAATCTGATTTTCATGCCTCGTAGGAGTAGGGATACTCAGAAATTAAAAAAAAATACTTCTCCAATACCAACCCCCCCACTTGACCTCGTGATGCAGTAATAACCACATCACCATACACTTTTGAAGGTAGAAGATATGGATGGATATGATGACAATGAAGAATATCTTATTGGTTTTTCACATTCAAGATATGGACATCAGTGTACATATGAAGAACATCCCTCCATCTTTCCTTCCCAACTTCCATGGTACGAGGATAGAGGATCCAGAAACATTTCTCTTTGAATTTGAGATACTTTGTAGATCTTATGGCTACTTATCACACACTCAACAATTGAGATTGTTTCATGCAACATTGAAGGATAAATATCTTAAATGGTTCATGAGTCTAAGTACTAATTCAATAAGATCATGAAATGATATGCAAACCATATTTCTAGAAAAATATAAAGATCGTGATCTTAGAGAAGAAATTTTCAGAATGAACCAAGAAGAAGATGAGAGCCTTGAGGATCTAATAGAGAGGTTCATGTATAATGTTAAGAGGGAAAACTTGCATCATCTAGGATTTGACACACTAAAAACCCTCTTACTTAGAACAATTAGGGATGAGTGGATTGATCTCCTTGATATCATGAGTAGAGGAGATGTATACCAATTGTCATTTAAATAAATTTGTGAAACATGCAAGCACATATCAAGAGGAAGGGAAAGAGTAAGTAAATCCGCCTCAACATTGGTAAAGAAAGATGAACTTGGAAATTTTCTTGACAACTTTAAAACATAAATTCTTAGCAATCTAAGTGAACAATTATAAATGTTAAGAATGCAAAATGAGAAAAAAGAAGATGTTGATATTTTTGTTATCCATGCAGAATCATATGATATTAAATGTTGTCCGTCATTCCCCGGGTTTAAAGAAGTTTACCAGGAAGACAATGGAGCAAAGAAATCACCAAAGAAGTTATGTTATGTAGCTCCAAGGATACCCTGGTAGCCTAGTCAACTTGATATGATGCAAGGGCCCACTTCACAATTTTAAGCTTATTCACATCCATCTCAAAATAATTGGGACATACTCCCTCCTTGGAAACCTCGGCCATCTCAACCCCAAAACCAATTGTGGCAACATGGTTGGCAAGGACCTTATTGGGAAAATCCACAATATCCTCAATATTTCCCTCAATATCCTCCATACCCAACTCCATGCTATCCCTACCATCCACCTCCACCAAAACCACAAGCTCAACCATATCCATCGCATATATCCACCCCCACTCAACTACATGTACCACCATTTGAAAACCCATACAATGAAGTATCTCAACTCACTTACAATGTTGAGGTACAACACTTCCAAACATGTCCTCTTGATCTAGATGGTATTCATCTTAGTTCAAGAAATGTATTGAAAAGAATATATTTTCTTAATTTCATTGAAAGACAACATCAAGAAGAAGAAGATCCAAATGAGGAGATAAAAATATCAAGGGATGCACTTGATGAAGAGCTCGCATCAGAATCAAATGTTAATAAAGTTTCCTCATGTTTACCAGCATTTCCTCCATGTGTTCAAGAGAACACTCAACAAAAAGAGGGAGATTTGAATGTCATAATAGAAGAGGACCTCCAAGGTGATCCAAATCAGCAAGTGGACCGTGGGCATCACAACTATATTGACATATGGTACCAAACAGTCATAAATTTGCAGCAACACACTCTTCTCCAATAGTACTTGATACAATCTCACTCAAAGAAATTAATCTCTTATATTCAGGTACATGTCAAAGCATGTATTCCAAGTGTGCACCTGATTTTATCTGTCATCTTGATGTGTACATGGCTCCATTGGAAGTATTCCTATACTTGAAAAAGGTTTTGTTTTTTCAAGTAGAGTAGGAAAGTGAAAAATAAAAAAAAAACAAAAAGAAAAAAGGTAAGAAGAATAAAATCTCAGGTAAAAACCTCTTTTGAGGCGTCTGAGATTGGCCCACTAATTGACAATCTCCATGAGGTGGTCATTGGGTTGAAAAAAAAGAAAAAAGAAAAATAAAATATCCTAGGTGAAAACCTCCTTTGAGGCACATAGGCAGACCTACTAGTGGAAAAACTGACTGAGGTAGCTAGTAGGCCTTAAAAAAAAAAATTTGCATTTCTCCATGTATCTCTCTCTAATGAATGCAGATGCTATCCAACCTTTGCAAGCAGAAAAATAGCAAGTTGGCACAAAAAGAAAATTAGGTCAACACCCTAGTTAAAGGTAGTTAAACTTGGACTTTCTCCTCCTGTGCTTAGAAGCTCCAAAAGGACCTCAAGCAGATTATCACATGTAGCTTCAGAGCAGCTTTAGAACCACTGAAGACAACTTCAACATTCATATCAACAGCTTCAATATCACCTACAAAAACAAATCAATGTTAAGGCTCATGTATGCAATGATCTAACCCTTTATTCGAATCTATTTTAGCTTAATAAAACATTAAAAAGTGTGAGAAGGAAAGTTTTTTATATAGCCAAAATTAGTAATAGAGTAATCTCAGCCTTATCTAGAAACTAGCCTCAAATTTTCCACCAAGAAGAGGAACAAGACAAAAGTAAAAAGCACTTAAGAAAGTGGGTAGTAAGTAGTTCATGTAATGGAAGACAAGGAGTGCCAAAGGGGTAACCAAAGGTGAACTCAGTTCACAGAAAAAATAACTGTGAGTTTATTCTACATGCCACTAACAAAAAAAAAAAGGTGGATCGACCACCTCTTGGCATGCGAAACAAATTTTCTTAAGCCATATGAGGACCTCCATGAAGCACCTACGAGAAGAAATGCAAGAATAATATCAAGAAGATTAGTAGGAGGAGCAGTGCATGGGAAAATAAATAGAAAATGAATTAATCCAGCATGCAGGAAGAACCATAAGGCAAGGAGGATGATTATATTTCTCAGAGGATGAGCAACAATTTCAGTAGGGGGGTGATGATGGGCCTCTAAATTAGACATAAATTAAGGCCCATCTAACCTTTCTTAGGCCCATCTACCTTTCTTATGCACATAAAAAGTTATATTAAATCTATCCTTCTACACTTAATAATTTTTTTTATGCTTCAATATTTTCTTAGGAAGGTTTAAAGGTAATTTCATATTTTTGCCTAATATTGGTTATTTTTGTAGAATATTGTGAGAATATCGGGCAGATTATGCATATTTTGAGAAGGAGATAATTTAGGTACTTGCTCCCTGCCACTGGAAGATCAAGAGTGAAGAATAAATGAGCACAATATCAGGAAATTAGGGAGAATTCTTGGAGAGATTTAATGGGGTTTTCCACCCTCCTTAACTCTCAAAGGTAGCCAAAGGATCCCCATGAGATCCCCTCCAGCAATTCAAATTCCAAAGGCATCCAAGAAACTCAAGACTAAGTGCACTCAAGCCATACTTCACTTGGAGTCAAGTGGACTCATTACCTATTTTTTAGGAGTTGCTGGTAGCTTCCCTTGAGAATAAATAAAGTTGATCAAGATCTAATTAGGGTCGATTTCGGTGGATTCTGGTCCATTGGATGCAATCCATTCCATTCCATTTTCATTCCATTCCATCCCATGCCATTCATTTTCCATTCTATTAGGCTTTTGTTGTTTAAGACCTTTGGGATGAAAAAATATTGTATTTTTAATGCAATGAGTATTCCGGTGACTTTTTATTGATCTAGTTCCAAAGAGCTGGGCTCATGGGTTAGGGCCCAACCCATGTGCCTCAACTTCTCTGTTGTTTTCAATTTCTGTCATTTAGCTAGTTTTGTTTCTGTCATTTACTTAGTTCTGCTTCTGATAGTTTCATTGTTGTTTAGTTTTTGCTTTCAGTTTGTTGTTGTAGTTCTTCGTTTACTTACGAGAGTAATAGAGTAGAGGAAAAACCCAAAATTTGTGGTCAAGCCTTCCCCTCTCATCTCTGTCAATAGAGTTCGAGTAGGGTCAACCTTCCCACAAGCCAAAAAATGCTTTCTGTTCAGTATTTTTTTATCATGCATTTTGTCTGTTTCTTTCGTGCATGAATCCACAGGGTTGTTTGCAGGAATAAGAAACAAAAGCCCCAAAGACATTATTAAGTCATTCCACTTCATTTTTCAGTCTTTATCCACCTCTGTGTTACACTTTTGAACCTCGCTTTTATGCCTCCATTTCCCTCCTTTTCCTCTTATTTGCATTCCGTGCCTTTTCATTCACAAAAATCTTGAAAAACCATCAAAGTGGACCTCCACCTTTGCACCTCGAACTTCTCGCTACCGTACATTGCAATCACATTTCGCATATTTTTCCTTTTTCCTTTAAAGACTTACCACTCCCAATGCCGACTGCGATATCACTCCGTACTCCACCACACCGCAAATTGCGAATCACTTTTCACAATCTTTATCCCGTTGCAAATCGCATTTCGCAATATTTATCCACTCCTTGTTAATAATTATCACTCCCGACATTGATTGCGATATTTTCATCGCACTCCGCCACTGCCACGTCATCCGACTCATCACAAATCGCAGTTTTTATTTGGTTCCCGTTAAAACCTACTGCTCCCAATGCCAATTGCGATATTGTTGTCGTACTCTGCCACTAGTCCCACCGCCACGTCACCCATCGCATTTCGTATTTTGTAGTTTTTACCCTATTTCATTTTGCATTTCTCTCCCACTCCCGAACATCACTTCTGCTACTCCTCAAAATTTACGATATTGCGATTGCAATATCGCATATCGCACTTCCGTCCCTCCATCGAGTTCCGCCATCGCACTTCTAAAAGCGTCCCACTCCAAAGGATTTTTGCGCTATAAAGTTTTAATAAGGTTTAAACCCCTCTTCTCACTTCTCTAAGCCTTGTCCCATGTGTTCAAGCCCTCCATTAGCATCTTTAGCCCTTTTTTCCCCAAAATGCAAGCAACACCTCTTCAAATAAGAACTAGGCCATCAATAGATGCATAGATAAGGCATAAGATAAGTAGGGTTTTTAGATAATTGGCCAAGTTAAGTGTGGATTAAATTAGTTTCCTTTCTGAAATTTAATTTAATTTAATTTAATTTTTAATTTTAATTTTTTTTAATTTTTTTAATTTTTATTTATTTATTTTTTCTGCCATTTCCTTTCTGCAATTTAAATTAGTTTCTTTCATGTCATTTCTTTTCAACAATTTAGTTTAGTTTCCTTTCCGTCATTTCCTTTCTGCAATTTAAATTAGTTTCTTTCCTGTCATTTCCTTTCAGCAATTTAGTTTAGCTTCCTTTATGTCATTTCCTTTTTGAAATTTATTTTAGTTTCATTGAAGTGTGACATACTTCACTGAGAACCCATAGAAGTAGCACCCTTTTGTAGAACGGAAGAGGATGACATGAGTAGAATGCATCTGCTGTGTATATAGCATTGTCACCTCCAATTTTGTACGAACCCCAAGTTGATAAAGTAAAGTAGGGCAGCCCCTGGGAGTTGCAACACTCTTGGTGCAATACTAGGGCTCACCACTTCCTTTCCCAAAACTACCATATTTTCCTTCAATTCTTGCAACTTTGTTTCAGCTTCTTTCAACTTCATTGCATTTTCTGGATTACCTGTAGTTTCTTTGGCTTTCATTCGGTGCCTTGAAACTTTAGTCGTCTGTTCCTCTACTTCTTGTCGCATTCGTTCATAACGTTGAGCAAGACGATGAGCATCCTCCAAGGGAGATCCCTCCATAACCATTTCCCTTAATGGTTCTTCAATCAAGTGATCTGTGTAAGTTTTCCCATTCCCTTTCCATACTAGCACGAGCTGATCCATAATATTTATTACGTTGAATTAGGACCAATTGTCATAATTACAATTTTTATTCAAGTTTACTTTGACATTTACTGGAAAATGATGTCCACAACACTTTAATACTTATTGATTTTAACTACTACAAACCTCATCTCTTGGTTTTTTATTTATTTATTTTTTTAATAATTTTTTTTTAATATTTTTATTTATTTATTTTAATTTAATGTATTTTTTTTATTTGTTTAATTATTTTTTTATTTTTTTATTTTTTTTAGTAGAAAAGATGTTCAATTTTATATATTATAAACAAGTGAGTACATATTCATAGATCTTAGTCGTTTTTCCCATACATTCGAATATTCAATTCTCACACAAGTATGAATAGGCAGTCAGTGCCAGGTGTACGTCCTTGTGATTTTTAGGTTCCTTGCGAAAACTTAGCTAAAGTGCTCATTATTAATTGCTTGTCCTCGAAGGTGTGTCCTGCCCGTGAAAGTGGGTTGCTCATGGTGCCTAATATTGTAGACCCATTACAATGCTTCTGAATTCTAATGGAACCTATTTTTAAAAAAATGTTGATATTAATCTATAGCACCTTATGTAATTTTCCAGGGTGAAGTGGACTTCCTTAATTGGATTTTACGGGTTGTAATAGTCTCTTTATGAATATCGGGGTTTAAGTTTCCACTTATTTCATTCTAAATGTAGGTTGTAGATGAATCTACATCAACCACATAGACACAGAAGCACCAAAGCATGGAAGATGACGAGGTGAACATGGATCCTACAGTTGGTATCACATACTTGCATTTTGGTTATTTAAGCTTACTTATTTAAGAAGAGGAGCTCATCTCTTCATAAATAGACATTTTTAATGGTAAAAAATTGGTGAAGATTCATTGATGTTATATTTTGAATAAATTAGAAATAGTAGAGAATATCATGATTGAATTTTGGTGTTTTTTCTCTTGTTCCCTTGGTTATTTCTTATCACCACTTTAAATATTTTTCAGGTATAATACACATCATTCAAAAAACCAAAAGCAACACTAAAAAAAAAATCTCAGAGATAAATATATAGTATCTATATCACCCAGAAAAGAGCTCTAGATTACATGTTTCAATATTTCTTATAGTCCAATAAACTCTTCAGAAGTTGGTAAATGTAGAGACAAAACTTTCATCCCTACATTCATCCAGTCATAACGCCTTCTGCCAGAGATTGTGCTTCCTTTAACAGAGCATTTTCTTCCAAATTCAATTCCATGTAAGTATGCATAAAATAAATGGTGTAAGAGGAGGATGTTACCATTTTTATCTAGTCATCTAAATCCCTAAGATAAATATCGTAAACCTACAGTTTCCGTGGCATTCAAATTATCGCTAGTGAGGAACCACTGTAAATATGTACAAAGCATAGTTCAAGAGGATTTTTTAGGCCATACACTTCATGTAATTATTAGATCAAACTCATAGCCTCACTTTGAAACTGACTTTGTGCACATTTGAAATATGGAGGTGATCACCAACATCACTAAAGTTCTTATGACCTTGCTTGGCTCCATCAGAAAAACCCTAGGTTTGTGATTGACCAATTAATCAAATCTCTCAATTAACGAGGCACTCCATTCTTGATAATGATTTTCAATGCATCAAAAAAGACTTAAATTGAGAAAACATTTGAAAATAGGGGATGAACTTGTCCTCAAATGTTTTGGAATTCTTTGGAAGCGAAAAACCTGATAGAAATAGACATAGAAATGCCCTAAATTACTTTAACTCTTATTATTGAACTGATGCCTTAAGCATTCTATGAAGCCACCATTTCACATATTAACACTACTTGTGATTTTTTCATCGTCTTTTCAGATTTGGTGATTATATGTACATCCTACAATTTATCATTAAGTGAGAAATGATTTCATCTTCCTTTTTACATAACAAACATACCCTATGTTCATGCCTATTAACTCATTTGTAGTTATTCCCATGTTAGGGCCTTATTTTTAAGAGTTAGGTGGATAAATATTGTAGTCTTATTTGGTGCTCTCAATTTCTAGATAAGCATCCACCACTAAATTTCTAGATGCAATGATGCAAGAGGAGTCATGACTTGCAAGAGACATTGCACCACTAGTAGAAGCACCAAGAACATTTGTCAAATGTTGGTTTCTAACATTTTCCCAGCCATATGCCTTAATTCACCCACTCTTTTGTAAACCATATCAAATCTCTATGAATCTATGTTTTTTTTTTCTATAATAACAAGTTTTAAATTTCTCATAGTTGGGGTTCTTGTATCCTTCCAAATAATACCAATAGGGAGAGAAAATCATGTTAAATGGTATATCGCAAGCATAAAGAAATCATACCACTTTGTCATCCACATCATCCCTCCCACCAATATTCAGGAAATATTCTACTGTTATTCTAAATTTAGAGGTTACATAAGTACCAAGAGGATACGAAGTGTGGCCACCAAATGTTGAGGTTGCACTTGCATCGGATTGAAGTTTTTATTTCTTACTTTTTTTCATTTTTGTGCAACCTCCTATATTTTGATGTATTTTTACCTTTGTTCCATTGACACCTTAAGCCAAATGGAGATCCCTATGGCACCCTTATTTTCATCATTGTCATTACTCCACAAAGATGCTTCCTCGCATGGGTATATGAACTGCTATAATGTTTTCCTCCATGACAATAATGAGGGCATATAAACTTGAAGGTTCCACCACGTCCCCCTCCCCCCCCCCCCCGATTTTTGTCACAAATTTCCACAAGAGTCTCATTACAACATTTCTCCCTTGAATTCCATTTTCCTCTTCATCCCATCCCCCTTCAAAATCGTCCTCCTTATCATACATTGGGTTAGTATGAGTGTGACCACTATCCTCTTCTTCCATTATTTCCCTTATATGCCTACCCCCCACCAACATTATGAAAAACAAAAATGGAATTATACGCTAAAATAACACCATTAAAGATGGAAAACCTGCAATAAAATTAGCATGAAGAAAGACTGGGAAAGAGTAGGAGAGGAGGAGAAACAAATACAATAAAGGATGATAATACAATGAGGGACTTAATTGGAGTGAAGGAGGGGGATCTTGGAGGAGTGAAGAAGGGTTGCCATCTACCTCAAGCTCTCAACTCTCATTTGGTCTCTCCTCCAACCTCTCACAAATCTTATCTCAAAATTTTGTTATCTCCTCTCTTCTCCAAGATCAATCCAAAGATGTAAGAAAGAGGAAACAAGAGGGGGAATATGCCTTTTAACCTCATCCCCCCTTTCCCTAAACTCACCCATAACTCACTCTAGGCCCCACTAAAACCACAAGTTAGCAAACTAAAAATAAAAATCCTCCTCGTGTAACCGTGTGTGTGCCATTTGGAACCATGCAAGAAGCATCCTAGAAACATGCTAGAATTTTGGCCTATAGAGCCACAAACAGAAACATCATGGTTCCCATAGGTCCAAGAATTGTGCTTATTCAAGGTAAGTGTGGTTTTTTTTTCAAGTTTGCCGTTTGTCTATGGTTCTAGCATGGATCCACACATTTTTTGGTTTTTTCCTCTGAACCATGGGGGAGGGGGTATGGTTCCTGCAACATTGGTCTCAACCTTTCACCACAACCCAATACAGGGTCTATACAAAAACTACCATATTCACCATTGTTAACCCTCCAATCCAATGTTTAGTTGTCACATAAAAACCCTTAATGAATTCTATCCAATTGATTGAAACATTTGTTATGCTTCTTCGTTGACTTCTAATTTATTTTATCATAGAGCCCGACTTCGTATCTTTTTAGTCTATAATTTTCCTCCACAAACCTTCTTTAAACATGAAATTCCACAAACGTTTACCTCAAATTCTTTACTAAACAATTGGATGCCTTTTAAACCCCAACGACGCTCCTCCTTTGGCCTTGCTATAGCCTTGCTATAATATGCCAAACTTTACCAAAGGAAGGGCGTCAATTTCCTTCCTACTTGACCACAGGTATTTAAAACACAGTTTCTCAATTTCCTCAAAGACTCGTTTTGGAATAAATTCCAAGGAATGTAGAAAAAATGGGATAGTGTCCAACTCAAGGTTGTCTAAGGTCAACCTTGGGACAATCGGTTGTTACACTAATTGGTTATTATGTCTTCTATTGTGTTTTAACAACTAACTCCAATCATTCCTTCCATACCCATTAGGATTGACGCTATAGAAAAAATCCAAGGTATTTGAACCTCTCTCAAAAGTTTAGAATCTTGATAATTAAAAAAATCTTAACCAACTATGCTCTATAACTTGCTCCAAACAATCGAAGAAAATTGAATATTTCTGCACATTTACTTCCATGCTTGTTGCAATCTCATAGTTTTCGTAACTGGCGTTTTTTTATGATTTTTGGGGAATATTGAGGTAAAAAGATCCTAAAACCTTTCTATAATTTTTTACCTCTTCTATCACCCAAGCTTATTGTAATAGTTCATAAAAACCTATAAAAATCCCTATTTTCCTACCATTTGAGCTGAGACTCTTATCTTTGTTAAAATATGCTAATATGGCTTTCCACTCCTCCTCTATGACTTCTTCATGTTTTTTGACCATCTTCCTTAGATGCAAGGATATGAAAATAGGTTTTCATTTGTAGGGTTTAAGCAATATTTGAGCTATCTATTTCTTTGTATATTTCTTGGAAGTAAGACATTTATAACTCCAGAAAGTTCTTTTATGATCTAATTTCTACATTTTTCATTTTCCAAATTGTATTTGATTATTTTCCTATGGTTTGCAATGTGCATAATGGTGAAAAATCTTTGTGATTTCATCCTCCATTTATCTCTTCTTCATTCCAACATTCCCATCTTCCTGTTTCTCAACTCCTAAACCCTTTTTATCTTCCTCCTTAAGGATCCTTTCAAACTTCAACATTCTTCTCATGAATATCAATTATTTTATTTATTTATTTTTAATGGTTTATTTTATTTTCTTTATTTATTAAATACAATATAAGCAACCACTTCCTTTTTTAGCTTCTTCAGAGATGACACATTGGAAACTAGACTTTTCATCATATCCAAATCACTCTCTATAAACCAACATTGACACCCTTCCTATTCTAGCGACACAGGGTTAAATTTTAAAGGATTGGTAGGTTTACAATCTTGTTTTTCAATTTGGAGAAGTATGGTGGTGGTATAGCCTATGTGGTAGCCATGCTCTGTAGAATATTTGGCAGAAAGGGAGTTACTGGCAAGACATGGAAACACCAGTTATCCCAAACTTGGGAAGTTTTTTTGCTTTGAGCTCCTTCTATCTCAACCATTGACCTTATTTTATCTAAGTAATTTAGAATAATATTTGAAGCCAATCATTTTTCTAGTTTCTAGTCAGTAGTTTTGGTATTCGTCCATGTCGGAACAAGGTTGATAGGCTCCACATCTCCTAGAACCTTCCTCTTATATTTTATGCTTTAAATAGTTAGATATTTTGTTTTTTCAACCACATCCCCAAAGCTCTGACATGCTCAAGGTTAAATTAAGATCCCCAAAACTTCTAATCTCCTCCTTGAGACACCCTAAAAATAAAAAAATCATCTGAAAACACTTGTTTCTCATCATGCAAAGAATATAGCATTTAATAATTGAAATCATTTGGATTAATTTATTTCCATATCACCTATTAAATCTATTTATCAAGGGTTTTATTTGTGCATGGTAGAGAATGATTTTCTGCAAACTGAGGAGGCGTCGAGTCCTTGAAAGGATCGTAAATGAGCTCCTGTACACTCTTGATTCCAAGATAGAATCCAAAATGTTGATTCTTTTCAACAATTCTCCAATTCAAGACTTATCCTCGAAACCCTTCTTAAAAGTGTATAATAACCAAGATATTTTTCAATGTGGTTCATGCCAGAGATCGGTGGTTACTACTTCCATGGAATTTATCTGGGAAAATCCACCCAAAGGGATCACTTCTTGTCAGCTCATTAGGAGATCCTAAACCCAAGAGTGTCAAGGAGAATTCACCCCGTGACCTCTCATTGGCAAGGTGCTTTAACGATCGGAACTCGACCAATTGAGCTAGCCCCTGTGGCCTAAAAACCAAGAGTTGTATACCCATTCATGTAAATATTCCATCAAAGAATGTTGGGGTTAATTTTATTTATGATTATAAGTTGGCATTGTTCTTTGGTCCGTAGCTTACTTTAAAGTCATTAAATGCGGGAGATGATGTTGTGGGGATTGAAACTCTGAATCCTAGCTTTTAATTTTCCAAGAGAACAAGAGATGAATCTATTTAATGTTGGTTATTTATTTTTTCCACTTATTGATTTTACCATATGACATTGGAGAGTCATGGTTCTGATTTGGTCATTAATACCACATCAAAAGTAAATTGTAATCTCCATAAACAATTCTACAAATACAACATGGGAGGCAAGAATAGTTGGTGAGAGTGGGGTGTTGTTATAGGCAGTGCCCAATCTCTTGGGATTTAGGCTTGTGGCATGTTGGTTAGTTGGGAATCCTCTTAGCCTTTGGATCTCTAGGAGGTCAAGAGTTCAAGAATAAGTGTTTGTCGAGCCAATTATAAATACTAAAAAACATATAAAAATATTTCAAGATATTCCTCTAAATTTTCATTTTCTTCTACGTCATTTTAAATATTTCCTCATGCAAATCCTTGCCTTTGCAATACTCTTGATATTTTTTCAAAAATTTCTTACACGTTTCATCCCAACTATTAATAGTATCTTGTCCTAGTCCCACAAATCAATGTAAGGTTGCATCTTTAAGAATAGATAAAAATAACTAGAGTTTATGTGCATTGTCAGAATAATCATAGTTGTAACATAAAATATCAAATTCGAAAATAAATTAAGATATTTACAAACCATATTGTGAAAATTTCATAATGTTGACAAAGGAATATTCTTCATTTTCACCGTTATTGGATTTTTAATAGGAAACCATATATTGTTTCCTCTTCCACATTTGATGCTACATCTTCTTTTATATTCTATTTTCCCAAAATAAGTGAGTATTGAGGAAATATGGGAGAAGATTTAGGTTCTTCAATTGGATTAATTTCAACTTCATGTTCAACTAGTATTGGTGTTTCAATATGTTGTTCACCATATACTAGTTCTGGTAGAAGATGAGCTATAGGAGTTTGGATTTCAACTTCCATTGTTTCACTTGTTGTTTCTTCTTCCTTTTGAGCTTTCTTCTATGGGTTTTCTTCTATTTGGTCTTGTTGGAACTTTTCCTCATTATTCTCTTTTTGTTTTTTCCACCTGCCAATAAAGTGGTTCTTACTACGGCATGAGTTGGATTAGTGGGTGTGATTAAAGTTTCTCTCCTTATCCCCCTAAAAAATCTACCTATAATATCCTCATGTCTATCATAAATTCTATCCATATTTTGAAGAATTCAACAAATTATGTAAAAATTGTTGCTTTTTTATTTTACACAAAAGATATCGAAATTTGAAATTCATATGCATATGACTTAAAGACAAAAACCTTGTTTTATACAACTATTTTAATTGTAGAAAATTTCGAATGTAATTGTACAACAAATTGAATGAAATATCTAACATAATTTTGTTAAATTTATATGTAACCCTGGGTTTTATAAATTTATGAAGCGCTAACATAATTTTTACATACTTAGTGCATTTACAAAGTTTACTAATTCAAGTAACTCTATTAAAAATATGACCCCAATTAGGGTGCAATGTGGGCGAGGGGGGGCGGGGGGTTGGCAGGCATTGGCGTTATGCCACATGGTGCCTCTCTTAAGAACCATGAAAATTATGATCACATTGTGTGGTGGTTGACACAAGCCAACCCCTACACTAACTTTCCACATTCATTCCAAGGTGAGGGTAGCATAGATGGAGTCATCATTTTGAGCGATATTATAGGGTTGAAACTGCAAGAATTTTCAGGATCGTGATGAGGAAATATGGAAGGTTTAAGTTGGGCACGTGAGGGGAAATGCCCACCCTAGAAATGAAGTTGTGGATCTTAAGGCCTATAATAATTGAGGCTGATACATTTTATGGTAATCTCCCCATTAATTATTTGTGCTTTACATTCTGGTTCATAAGTATGCTTAGTATGCTCTTTCATTCTCCGAGGTGTGATCTGCCTAATCTATTGCCGACAGTAGTTAGAAAGGGTCATTCGCAGAGTTTGCATGGGTTGTCAATGGAATAAGAGGAAGGAAGAAATGATAGGATCCCTCTATAGTTCCAAGGAAAAGATGAGCACAATATTTATTTCCATCATGTACCATATCTCAACTTCCCTAAAGCAACACAACTCTGTCCAAGAGTTGAAGAAGTGCACTAGGATAGCAAGGAAGATGAAATTAATGGTCCAAATGGAAAGGGGCATTGTGGAGTTTTTTAAGAATCCAGAAAATTCAAGCATTCAAGAAACATAACTACAACTCACATGGAATTATATTGGCACACTAAGATATTTTTTGCACAATCTCTGTCACTACAAGAAGGGGAGCTACAATGTATTTTCAATATGATGGACATATTCAAGTTCTTAATAAGCCTTGTCTCCTAGTTAGTGAAGAGGTAGGGTGGGGAGGTCTAGGTCCAGAATGAAGAACCTCTAAGGAGATTCCCATCACCCTCTCTGATGGGGTCAAGCACCCTAGAGCACTCTAACCTTCTAGTTTCATTATTAATATTTTAGTTTTCCTTCTCGACTTTTACTTCAGTCTTTTAGTTTTACATGGAAATCACCACCAAAATGATTAAGGCCTAATTTCCCCTAACGTGCGGGTCGAGTTTTGTATTAGTGCATGTTAAATATTAGTTTCCAATCTTAGTGCACGATGCTCAAAGTGATTTTGGTATCAATTTTGTAATGGTCATGGTCTTACCTTTGATAGTTGCAGTAATTGTTGTCAATAAGGTATTATGGACAAAACCTTAGAAGCCATGTTTGTAATGAAGTTTTGATGAAGTAATAGAATAAACCTACTAACTTAGAAACAAAAAATATAATAGAAAGAACTCTTGAATGATTCTTTTTAAGTAAATCTATATTGAGTGTTCAACATAACTTATATAGAGATAACTACTTTCCAAGTTGTTATCTGCTATAATTTTATAGTTGTAGAAGTGTAGATTACAATCTTTTGTTTGATTACAAGATGATACATTTTTGGAATCATACCATGCTTTATTCAATTCAAGTTCATGCCCCATAAAAGTAGATGTATTCTTCATAAATTTAAAATCACTCTAATAATTAATAAATGCGACAATTAACTTGCCTTTAAAGAAAAAAAATCACATTAAAGAAATTAATCAAGAATCTAAAATCTAGAATTGTAAATATGTGTACAACAAATTTAATAATACACATATTGCAATGAACCTTAAAGCATGGGGGGCTATCTCCTTCAATGTCTTGCTACTAATAAAAACACTTATGGTCTCAATGGATCAATTAAGCATTGAGATTTGAGTGAGTCGTTGATTTTATTAAATGAAAAGTTTGTTAATAACCAAAATACATATTGGGAATTACATCAACATACTCCTCTATCTATACAAACTGTATTTATATATTTAATATTACATTAATCATAGTTTGATGAAAGTGTGATTTCCCTTTATTTGAGTTTCTATAATATTTTCTTAGCTGGGTGGAATTTTCTTAGAGATTTTTTTTTGAATTGCCATCAAACAAGGTCTATGGATGGGTGTTCTTTTTTTAACATAGCCTCCAATATTTATGTCATTAACAATTCTCATTCAATATTCTCTTCTTGCTAATATATCTTAGTGATTTCATGAACTAGCGTCATGACATGCTAGTGCATGAAATCATTGAAATGTTGTTAAATTTGAGATTTTAATATCCTCTTGTTTGTTTAACTGCAAATTATAATACATTGTTACTCTTTGTTGATTAGAATTTTAACCAAATTCACTTGATGTACCACAATTTATCTTCTTGTGACCAGGAAGGTGTTGAAGCACCATCTGAACATCTAGAACATTCTCCAAGTGTCATATTTTCCATTTATCTTTCGCTACTATAAAATCCATCGATTATTACAAGAACCTGGACTTCTTGTAACAACTAGCTATAAATGAGATAAAATGAATTTTGATATTTATCTAGGCTATCAATACAACAAATTTTTAATAGCATCGATCCTTTTTACCTTAGATGTTCTTGAATGTCTTTGTCCTGCATATTCATGGAAAAGGTGAAAGAAATGGTACTTTTGGTCAAGATAATGAAGGTTTATATGAGAAAAAGGATAAGTTAACAACCACAAATGGTGAAAAAATAGAGGCCCAATACAGTAACGAAATGCATACTCATACATGGGATCTTCGCATATGAACACACTTCTTCAACTCCTTAATTCTCAGTAGAGGAAAAACTAGTACATGGGCCCTATGCTTATGGATGTTTTTCTTGGATTAATTTATTCTTGGCGTAGAGTATAGAACTCATATGTGGGACCCTAGATCGTGCATGTATCTCATAAATGTAAGTGTTGAGGGAAACACTTCTCAAAGTAGGATGGAGTGACGAGATCCCTTCCTGTGATGTAATGGGGGTCGAAGGGGCCATTAGAATTAATAATATCATAGGTGTGGTGTCAATTTAATGTGACATTGATTAGGTCCACCATATTAGCTATTATTAGATAATTCCCACTAGATAGTTATCATCCCAAAAAATATAATATGGCCTATTCATTGTTGTGAAGGTCAACAATGATTAGGGTCAAGGTTTGCTAGATAATTGTAAATAAATATGTAGTCCTCCTTATGGGATACAAAGTATTATGATTGCATTATATCAATGTCTTATTGGGAGGCTCTCCATTCAAAGAGGTAAGTGAACAAAATATTATCCTTCCATATAAAAAGGATTATTATATGGTGTTGTCATACTTAAAGGTTCATGATTCAATGAAGTAATGGGGAAATTATATTATATTCTTGATATATTTATTAACAATAATATTCACATATACTAATGAACATGACATTAAGGGAATATGGCTTTTCCTATTTGAATTGTAAGCATAGGTATATGCATAATCAATATTGTTTTTCGACCTGACCCCCTGTAAGATTTTTCCTACTCCAAATCAGTGGAGCTAACCTTCTGGATTTAAATCTCATTAAAATGAAACCATCTTGGAGGAACAAGAGAACATGGGATGACAGGGTCACCAAGAGGTTGGATCGCTTCTTGCTCAAAGAAGATCTTATGGACAGTGTCCCAATGCTCAGGCAATGGATAGGGGAAGGGGGGGATTCAGATCGCCATCCCATTATCCTTGAGCTCAAAGGAAGGACCAATAAACCGGGTTCCCTTTTCAAATTCAACCCTGGATGGCTGCAGGAGGAGTCTTTCAACTCCCTTTTCAAAGAGACCTGGTCCCCTCACATCTCTGAAGGCCCCCTCAATGTTATTGAATCCTTCCCGAACAACCTCAAAAGAATGAAGAAGTTCACCTTAGATTGGGAAAATAAAAATAAATTCGAAGAGGAAGCCTAATTATTGTGGATTGGGAAGGAACTGGAAAGGTTGGAAGGACCAGAAGAAGATGGATATGATAATTCAGAGAAAATAAAGGTTATTAAAGGACTAGAAGCCGATCGAAGAAAAAATATTTTAATTAGGAAGGAAGAATGGAGGCAAAAGAGTAGGAAAATATGGTTGTCGACAGGGGATGAAAATACAAAGTTCTTCCACAACTATGCTAAAGGTCAGAAAATATCAAACACCATCTAGGAAATGAGAGTTGAAGACGAAAATATAGTAAACTCGTTTGAAGGCCTTGCCTCAATGGGGAAGAATCATTTTAGAAATCTCTATAAGGCCCTCGAAGATATTACTATTTCTGAAGTTGTTAAAGTGGCTCAACTTTTCCCAAGTTACCTAGATGAAGAACGACACGAAATGCTCTCCAGATGGGTCACAAAAGAAGAAGTGGAGGGAATTTTAAATGCCATGCAGAGGGACAGAATTTCGGGCTCGGATGGGTGGACCGTTGAATTTTTCCAACATTTCTTTGAAACTTTAGGGGATGACCTGATTGCAGTGGTCGAAACTTCCAGAGTCAATGGAGTCATCCTGGATTCTTTGAACACCACTTTCATCACTCTCATCCCAAATTTGGACTCACCGACCTCTTTTGATGATTTCCAGCCCATTGCTCTCTGTAACTGCCTATATAAAATCATTGCCAAGGTCATAGTCGAAAGAATCAAACCAATCTTTTCTAACCATATATCTAAGGAAAATTTTGGGTTTCTAGAAGGGAGACATATACATGAAGCCATCGGTGTGGCCCAAGAAGTTTTTCACAGCATGAAAAAATTTCAAACGGAAAGGGCTGATCATCAAAATTGATCTCTCAAAGTCATATGATAAAATCGGTTGGTTGTATATCAGACTCCTGCTCACCCATCTGGGCTTTCATTATGACTTCATTCGATGGGTGATGGGGTGCATTACTGATATAAGTTTTTCCGTTTGATCAATGGAGTTGCTTCCTCCTTCTTTAAGAATGAAATAGGCCTTCGCCAAGGATGCCCCCTCTCTCCTCTCCTCTTTTTGCTGGCAGCCGAAGGATTAAGTCAATTGATATTAGAGGAAAAAAGGAAAGGGGACATACAGGGTGTGGAGGTCGCTAAAAATCTCAGAATCACCCACCTGTTGTTCGTAGATGATATTATCCTCTTTAGTAATGGTAGCAGCAGGGACATCTCCCATATCAAAGCCTCCCTGGACCTTTTCCTCAAAGCCACAGGTATGAGAATTAATTTCCACAAATCATCCATCATGGTGGAAGGTCTCTCGGAGGAAGACTCCAGGAAAGTTGTAGAAGTCCTCTCTTTTTAGACCAAGCAACTCTCAGATAGCTTCTGATACCTTGGGTTTCACCTAAAGCCTGATGCATACCAAATAGCAGATTGGATGTAGATAGTGGCCAAAATTGAAAAATGAATCAAGTGCTGGTGTTACAAGCGGTTGTTTAGAGCAGGTAGACTAACTCTCATCAAATCCATTCTAATGGCCATTCCGGTTTTCTGGGCACTGCTCTCTTGGATGCTGCAGGGAATTATGGAGCGAATTTGCAAAATTTGCCACAACTTTTTGTGGGCAGGATCTAGGGAGGACCACTCATTGTCTTGGGTAGCATGGGAGAAAATATCCAGACCTAAAGAGTGGGGAGGATGGGGCATCAAGGAGTTACCATATTTTTTCAAATCCCTTGCGGCCAAAATGGGATGGTCTCTGCTAACTAAGGACTCCCTATGGTCATCGATTATGAGAAGAAGTACATAGACCCTAGAGCTATCATCTAATGGGTGCACAGTCCTGATAAAAAATCAAAGGGAGGGTCGGTGGTCTGGAGGGCCACTCTTGGAGCCATGGATATGATCGAATAAGGATTGGTTTGGAAGGTAGGAAACGGGAAATAGATCAGATTGGGACTAGACCCGTGGGTTGGCTACAACGGTTTCTACTCCCTTTCGGAGGCCTACAGAGCCCACCTTGCTGACAAGGGCCTCCTATTCCTCAACCAAGTTGAAAATCCTGAAAACTCCTCCATCTGGGCTCAAGGATGGAAATCTGGGGCTGACCTTCGATTAGACCCAATCTAGATTGAATCATGGAATCTATACACCAACGAAATCCTCAGAACAAATGTTCGCATCCGGGATGAGCCTGATACCCTCAGATGGGCTTTAGCTCCTTCTGGCATTTACTCTCCTAAGTTAGTTTACTCCCACCTTATGGGGAAGAAAGGTTGGGTAGAGCCCGAATGGTGGCATAAATCCCTTTGGAAGTTGAAAAGCCCTGCAGAAGGTCGCCTTTTCTTTTGGTGTCTATGGGAAAACAAGATCCCCTCCTGGGACAATTTGCAAAAAATAAGGAAGGAGGATCCAAGAAGGTGACCCTTACATAAACAAGATTATGAATCTGTGGCCCATTTTTTTATGAACTGTTCCTATAATATCAAGGTATGGGAATTGTTTCGAACTCTGGTTGGTTGCACTCAACTATGGGTAGGCCACACGCTTAAGGAAGCCTGGCAGATATGGTGGAATGGATGCATGACTGAGACACAAAAATCAATTCCCTTGCTAATTTCCTGGGGAATATGGCTCGCTAGAAATCATGCTATATGCAGGAACAAATATATCCCCTATCACATTGTTTCTCAGAAACAGGCGTCCATCTATGCTCTTTTTCCCGATCAAGAACCTATTTCGAAGAAAAGGGTCATTATCCCTGAGATGATCACAGGTGACATGGGCGTACTTTGATGGAGCGTCAGACTCAGTGAATATGTGTGGTGTTGGTCTCGTTATTCATTTAAATCAGACTCAGAGACTGGAAGCCTCTATCGGACTTGGACAGGGTTCAAACAACTATGCTGAGATCAAAGCATTACATCTCCTCCTATGTTGCCTCTCCCACCTAGATTTTACCTTGGTTCAAATTTTTGGGGACTCGCTCAATGTCATCAAATGGTTCAATAAGGATTTTGTTTGCTCAAATTATGTTTTAAGACTTATCCTTGAATAATGATGGCTATTGAAGTCCCATTTTACTCACATTGATCTATGTCATATTTACAGGGAAAGGAATGTCGCTGCAGACCTCCTTTCTAAGGAGGGTTTACAACAAGCTTCGTGTAGCTGGAGGACACGAGAAATAGGGCCGGAAGGCTCTGTGGGTTCGGATTAGCCTCCTTTTGCTTGATGCATCTCATTTTGCTTATTTTTTTCTATATATGTTCAGCATCTTTGGACCACTGCTCTTTCATTTATGCATAAAACTTTCGGACTTAATGTATTGCAGAAACTCATATGTGGACAAAAATACTATGTTGTTTTTAGTTTAACTCTACACACAACGTTTGCTTTCCTGTTTGGGTTGTTTTCCTCTTAAGAGGAGGCCCGGGAACACGTTGTTTGGGCATATGATACAGGGCTGACAGACAGTTGGCAATTTTTCCCTATAATAAGGGAAGATTTTGATCAAACTCATCCTATTTCTGGATGGGGTTTTTGAAGATGGGTTGAATCTTTCGGCCGCAAATTGGGAGAGCACAGCCTCATACCAAGAAATGCTTAAATGTATGTACACAATTAAATTTTTATGAATATAAAGAGTTAGATTTTTTCTTTGGAAAAAAAAGTAATCAATATTGTTTTGTATATTCTTGGTATAACAAAAAATCTATTTTTTGTGAATGTTGTTGATAATAAGAGTATAATGACATTGTTTACTAAAATGAGTTGTATAATCATAAATAACTTAGGTAGAAGTTTGAATATATCTATAAAATCATCTGAGATGATGATATGTACATATTGGTTACAAATATTGTTGGTCATCAAACGTGATGATGGAGAGTTGCATAGAAGACCCAATCATTCGAGTCTTGACAAATTGAAGAAGGTTTAATAGATGATAACATATATTTCTCAATTTAATGTAAACAAAGGAGGAGCTCATGATGCATGCACCATGGGAAAACATCATGGGAATCCCTTCCTATCAAATGATGAAAATCATGTTAATAATATTTTTTCCCTTGTTCACTCTAATGTTTGTGCATCAATGGGCACCACTTCAATTACTATTATATTGTACTTTGTAACTTATATAAATAATTCTTTTGGGAAGTATGCCATATGTTTTAGGAAGCATAAGAAATAAATCTTTGATAAGTTTTGTGAATTTAAAGATTTAGTACAGAAGCATACATGATGTAGTATGAAAAATTTGAGAAGTAATAATGGAGGTAAATTAAAGTTTAGCTATATTCTTGTTATTTGATAGTGGTTTGAGATAAAGAGGGAGTATTGTATGACTTGTACTCCTCACTAGAATAGGCTACCCAGATTGGAACAAGATCAAATTCAAGTGAAAGATCACTTCAACAACTTCAATTTGACATTTTGAATCACATTGAGGAAGCTATGACAGTTTTCAATAACTGCCTCAAAATCATAACAAAGCCACTGAATGACATGGATAAAATATTTCAATAAATAATGCAATCAAATATTGGAACTTTTGAAAGATAATAAAGAGGAATTTTTAGGACTTAGATTGAAATAAAAATTTCTAAAGTATATGGTAGAGAAATATTTTCATGTTATAATCTAGAAGAAGCTTGTGAAGCAATGTGTATGGATTCTTAATAAAAAACATAAATTAAACAATGATGAAAACACAATACATAGAGATTTACCATGGAAACCCTTGAATAGGAAAACCAACCTAACCTAGAGTTGCACCTCTATCTTCTCCTTATATTAGCTTTGTCATTCATAATATAATATTTAGGTATTGCTTAACATTTAAAACCATAATCCATTAAAATAGATTATATTATAGCCCTAATATTTTAATTGATATTAGATTTCAATGGGGTCAAAAATAATTAGCCAAAAAACACAAAACATACTAAAAATGAACCTAAAAAAATTACCTCATTGATGGGTGTATAGTCTATATGTGAATAATATAACAAAAAACCAACAAAGAAATCTAATTTTATCTTCTCTTTGATGACCATATTCCTCCAGATAATGGGAACACCATAACGAGAAGTCATGAGTGGGTCAAAGCCCCAAGGGTTAGCTCAGTTGGTCGATTCCCTGTTGTTGAAGCACCTATTTTATTGAGAGGTCACGAGTTCAATTCTCTCGACACTCTTGGGGTTAGGCTTCATGGTCAATTCGAAATAAAGTGATCATTTTGGGTAGATATATCTGGTACAAATTTTTCGTGGATGTAGTAGTCATCGATCTTCAAGGACCGTGAATCACATAGAAAAAATGAAGAAAAAATCATGAGTAGGTCATGTCTACTATTTTTACTTTGTAGTACTCTCTCTAAATCAGCAACTCACCTTTTTTAGTTACTATAACAATTATATATGTTATATATGTGTATACAAAATTTTATAACCCTAGTTACAAATACTAGGCAGAGTGCCATTTCATATGAAGAGCCATGTTTCTTTAATGAGACACATCTTTTCATTGATTTATTGTTATTTATTATTATGTTTAACTCATTATTATTTATTATTATGTTTGTTACATTGCCACCCCCTTAAAAACAATTTCTTTTTCCTCAAAGAAAGGTTAATGAGGGGTATTTTTGGCGAAAAAATTCAGTTTCCCATGATGAATATTCTTTCAAAAGTTTTTTCCATTTGATAAGGTATTATTTGATGGTTCTGGAATGTAAAACGTTTTCCTTGGTGGCTAGAATACTTTCTAGTTCTATAATAAATTTTCCTTCATCGTCAATTTATGGAATTTCTGTTTAAACAAATTGGCCTTGTCCCAACATCTTCTTGAGGCATGACACATGGAAGACATATGGATGCTACAATTGTCTGGTAATTTCAATTCATAGGATACTTCACTAATTTTCTTGTTGATTTAAAAAGGGCCATTGAATTTTTGAGAAAAAAAAAATTCCCCTGTTGTTTAAGGAATAATTGTTTGTAAGGCTAGAGTCTTACAAATACCAAATCACCATCTTCAAACTTTCTTTTTGATCTATGTTGGTTTGCATGTCATTTCATTTATTTTGAGTTGTTGCTAAATTTTATTTTATTACTATGATGATCTTTCACTCTTTATCAATTTAATTTTTAATTGCTTCGACCTTAATGTCAATTAGTGTAAATTCCTCCCACTTTGGTGATTCATACCCATATAGGGCTTGGAAGGGAGCCATTTTAGCAAATGTGTGGTAGTTATAATTATACCACCATTCAACTAAATGCAACCATTGGGACCACTTTCTCTGCTTATTTGTCATAAAACATCAGAGGTAAGTTTCTAAACACTTATTTACAACTTCTATGTGATCATCCGTCCGTGGATGGTAAGTTGAACTCATATTAAGGGATATCTCAATTTGTTTGCAAAATTATTCCAAAATTTCGCTTTAAATTTAGGGTCCTTATTGTTAACAATGACCTTTAGAAACTGATGCAATTTGTAGATGTTCTTAAAGAAAACATTTCCAATCTCTTTTGTGGAGTCTATCCTTTTCATTGTCATAAAATGTGCGTATTTCATTAACCTATCAACCATGATAAAGATATGTATTTTCCATTGAACATGGGTAATCCTTCGATGAATTCCATTGACATATTTTTTCATTTTTGGTTAGGAATGTGCAAGGGGTGAAGTCGCCACGACATCAAAATCTTTTCTTTTTTATTTCTTTGACATGTGTCACATTCGATAATAAACTTATGAATATCTTTGCTCATCCCCTTCTAATAGAATGATTTCCATGCATTGTAGTATGTTTTAAAAAATCAAACATGTCCCGCTATTGGGGAACTATGTGATTCCCTTAATATTGTACTTTTAAATTTTGAATAAGGACTTGGGTAGATTCTATTCTTGTACCACAAAATGTCATTTTTCCATTCAAATTTTGGATTTTGGTCCAAATTGTTGTTGATGGAATAAGATTATGGATCCTTGGCATATTCAACTCTAATTTCATCTAACCAATCAGGAATCACCACTATTGTTGCACATGTTGTTTCTTCATCTATTCATGATAATGCATCTACAACTATATTCTCCTTCCCTTTCTTGTGTAGTATTTCCATATTAAAGGTGGAATTTTTTTCCATCCATTTTTGTTGTTCGGTGGACAATGTATTTTGTTGTAATAATAATTGGAGACTGCAGTGATATATATGTATTTATAATTTACTTCCTAAGATGTGTTGTTGTCATTTAGCCAATGCATGGATAATGGTGAGCATCTCTTTATCATATGTAGACTTAAGCTTTCTCTTTTGTTGAGTTTTTGACTTTCAAACACTAATGGGTGGTCATTTTGCATTAATATCACACATGTTCAGAATCCTAAAGCATCACATTCCACTACAAAATGTTTTGTAAATTTTGGTGTTGCTAACATAGGGGTAGAAGACATAACTTTCTTCAATGTCTCAAAACACTTTTCTGCTTGCCTACTCCATTGCAAGGAATTATTCTTCAACAAATTTTATAGAAAAGATGTTAACTGAGCATAATTCTTGATGAACCTTATGTAATATCCTATTAATCCTAGGAACCCTCTTAGTTTCAATATGTAATTTAGTCTTTGGCCATTCAATGATTACTTTGATTTTACTCGAATCGATATTAATTCCCTTAGATATGACGTGGCTAAGATATTTGACTTCTTCCCTACCAAAGGTACATTTTGATATTTTTTCTTAGAATTGATTGTCTCTTAGGAGGGAAATTACTTGCTCTAGATGCTTAAGATGTTCCTTCCATGTCTTGCTATAGACAAGGATATCATCAAAAAATGCTAGAACAAAATTTCTTAGGTAGGATTTAAAAAGTTCATTCATGGTTGCCTGAAAGGTGGCAGGGGCATTGGTTAACCCGAATGGAATCACCTTGAATTCATAACGGCCTTCATGACTTCTGAAACCAGTCTTTAGTATGTCTTCTAGTCTTACTCTGATTTGATGATATCCTAAACTGAAATCTATCTTTGAGAAATGTATTGCTCTATGAAGCTTGTTCAACATTCATATATAAAGAGAATAGGTAACTTGTTTTTTTATAGTTATCTTATTTAAGCCTCGATAATATATGCATATTTTGAAAAGGCCATTTTTTTTTTCGTGTCAATACTACTGAAGCTACATATGGGATTATGCTTGTTGTAAAAACTCCACACCTTAATAAGTATTGAATTAATATTTCTATTTTGGTTTTGTGGTGGTGAGGATATCTATAAGGTTTTATATTTACAAGTGTTGCATTTGGTTTTACTCGATTACGTGTTCTATCCTTCTTTCTAGAGGCAAGTCCATTAGTAAGTCTTGGAATACCTTGTCGTATTTGCAGACCAATGCTTCAATCTTTGGGTGTTGAGATTGAATTTTTTTGGTGTTATTATCTCCATTTGTTGGCATTGAACAATGTAGAATGGTTCCCCTTTCTTAATCAATTTCATCATTTGCTGAGAGGATATAATTTGAGTTGGTGGTGGATGGAATCTGAAAAGTTTATATTTTCTTCCTTTTGACTCGAACTTGATAATTTTTTTCTGGTGATTCACAAAGTAGGTTACCAGAGCTTGTAGCCATTTTATTCCTAATATGATATCTATTCCTCCAAAAGATACATTGTATACTATCGATTCTAAATCATAGTCTTGTAATTACAGCTTGACATTGTGACATTTTACGATTCCATTGATTTTTTTACCATCTTCTACCATCACTCTTATGTCTGCAGCTAGAAATACAAGTAGGTTTAATATTTTTGTGACATTTACATCTACAAATTTATGGGTACTTCCTGTATCTCTGAGTACATGACATTTTCCTTTTTTATGTGCTCTTGCAATTTTAGTGTCTAGAGTTGTGTTATTTCTATTATGGAAACAAATGATATCTTGGGCATGTGTTCATCATCTTGTGTATTTTGAATATTATTTTCTTCCTCATACTTTTCTTCTGAGTCATTAGTAGATGCGTCAAATTCTACCTTAGCTTCATGCCTGTACAAGTTTTTGTCGTTGCATCTTTTCTTGGATGTCCAATTGTCTTCACAATATCTACATTTGTTGATCCTTTTCTTGTCTCAGTCTTGGTTCTCTTATTCTCTTAAAGAAGGAGGTATGTACTTATCAAATTTTTCTATCAAGTACTTGTTTAATGTTTCTTTTGAGAATTTGTTGATTTCTCTAGACCTATGAAGGATGGTTTGTTGAAATTGTTTTTTTTTTTCAATCAAGTTTGTGACATGATTGGCATCTTCAATTGTTTTAGGTTTCCATAGTTTTATTTCACAACAGATATAATCCTTCAACCCATAGATGTACATTTTTAACAATTGTTCCTCTATGAATCAATTTGTTCCTCTTAAATCTAAGTCTCTAAGTATACATATAAGCCATACAATTCCCTTTTCCAAAACAAATACATATTCCACATCCAGATTGGTACTTGAGCACTTAACAAAGACTCTAGGTTTGTTGATTGACCCTTGCCTCGATTCATGAATATGATATGGGCTAGAATTTTAATTGGTAATTAATGACCAAATACCCATGATATTTCAATGTAGCTTGATTTACAAAGTGATTAGTCTACTCATTGTTTTGTCTCAATTAAATAGGCTCAAATTTTTTTACAAGGGATTTAATTTTAGCTAGGATGACATTGAGCCTATTATCTTTTAGAGAGTTTCTTTTGTGCATAAGCTTACTTATTAAACTACAATCTCCAACAACATTTAATTTGGAGATATTGTGAATTTTTACTAATGACAAACCTTGAAAACAAGCATAAGCCTATGTTTGATTGTTAGTGTACTAAGCATAAGCATATCACTAATCAAGAATGTTTTGTATATTTTAGGCATAACCAAATATCTATTTTATGTAAGTTTTGTTGTTGGTTAGAATATAATAACTACATTCACTAAAACCAATTGCACAATAATATATTATCGAGGTGGAATGTTAAAGACAAAGGTATGAGAGATGGTGGCATGCATATATTGATTATAGGTGTTGTTGATCATCGAGTGGAATATTGAAGGTATTTGCAAAGCTGTGAGAGATGGTGGCATGTATATATTGATTATAGGTGTTTTTGATCACAAAGTATAGGTAAATGGTGATGAAGTGCCACATAAAAGATTCAATCATTTGAATTTGACAACTTGAAGGAGGTCCAATGAATGGTGAGAAACATTTTGAAGATGGTTTAATGAATGGTAAGAAACAATATTCAACTTAATGTAAGCAAAGGAATAGTATGTGATACATGTATTGTGGGAAAGTGATGCAGGGGCATTGGTCACCGGCCAGCAATGTAGGAAGTTTTGTCCACATGTTGTGGCTAGGAGGGTTTGGAAACATTCGAATTATTACAGCTAGGTGTCAATACCTTAGCTGATTGTAACTCTTTAGATTAATTGGAGTCAGAGGAAGTCGAATAGCTCAGTTTAGCTGTCAGTTCAGTTATTGAATAAATTGTAATAGGCTTTTGGTTTCCGAAACGGTCCTCATAGAGGAACCGAGGAGTCATATGTGTATATGTATAAATGTATTCTCGGATGTAATTGAAATGGAGGAGAGTGCGAGAGATCTCAGAATAAACTCTGTGTATTAAAATTGTTTCCAATTAAATAGTTTCTAATCGTGGTTGCCATCGGAAAGATCCAATTATTTGTCTATGGAAGGGTCGTTTAATTGTGAAGCAATAGATTCTGTATATGTATGACATTCCTGAGTCGAGCCACTGTATCGACTCTGCCTCTATTTGGTTGTCGTTCCCTTCAATTTGTTGTCTGGATAACCCGTGAACCATCTCAACCACAGGCGAGAGTTGCGCATAGTCAAGCCGGATTAATATTGGAAAACCACGAGCGGTTTCCGGTCTTTTCCGCACCGCTTTTGGCGCTTGGGTGGTAATTCTGGAGGGAGCAGCGATCCCATTTAGTGTTAGACACGTGGCTTAGACCACGGTTCCAAACCCACTATGCAACTTGCGATTTCGCGCGTTATCCATCGTACCAGGGCGACAAGCGAAATCAATGAGATCCGTTGATTTGAGAGAGGCCCATCGGACGGTGGACGCTTCACAAAGATGCAAGAGGTTTTATAAAGGAGCCCACGGCTTATGATAAGTGATTTATATAAAGCACGTGGCAGTGGGACCCAGGACCGGTTCTGCTATAAAATTTGGTTGTAAAGCGTGGAGAATAATCGTAAAGACGGAGGGGTTAATTATTAGTTATAAGGTGTCGGGGTATTATATAAAGGAGCGAAGTTATAACTTTGGTTATAAATTTGGAGATACAATTGAACATTTGCTGTGAAATTATTTATTTGTCAATTTCTTTGAAATTGACAATTAAGCATAGAGAAAGAATAACGGAGCCACGTGGGATAATGAAAGGGGAATGCGACAGAGCCACGCAGTGTTGACCATCCCTCCATTGGGTGTTGACTTTCGGTGTTGCTGCACCATTTGTGGTATCAGAGCGGAAGTTTGAGCTGTTTGCTGACATGGCAATCCGACTTGGTAGAGGTGCTGGCAGAAGGAGGCCTGTAGCCAACGCAGAAGTGTTGGAAGTGTTGCAGAGGGTCGAGGCCAGAATGGATGCCGTGGAGCGAAGACAGACCAGAGATCTTGAAGACATCAACGAACCTGAAACAGAAGCAGCAGAAGAAATTGAAATTCCTCCTGACCTGAGGCTCCTCAGAACTGTTCTGGGGTCTGCAGTTAAGCCCAGGATCAAAGTATCAAGCTATGCAGGAGGACTGAATCCAGAGGAGCTGGTGGACTGGATAAATGAACTAAACAAGTGTTTTGATTATGAAGAAATAAGTGAAGACAAGAAGGTCAAATTTGCAGTGACAAAGTTGAAAGGACATGCTGCACTTTGGTGGGATGGAGTGCAGGCAGAAAGGAGGAGGATTGGCAAGCAGCCTATCAAGAGCTGACCAGAATGATGGCCAAGTTGAAAGGTAAATTCCTGCCTAGTGATTACCAAATTTGTCTAGATAGAAAAATGCGTAACCCGAGATGATGTTGCCGATGGGAAAGAACAGCACAGAGGAGTTTACGTAGTGAGCAGAGATAAGAGTCAAGTAATTCCAAGATACACCAAAGACCGATATGTGAATGGTCTCAGATTGGAGATTCAAGATGAGATTGGTCTTCTGTCTCCCAAGACAGTAGAAGAGGCGTACCAGATGGCCTTGAAAGCAGAAGAGAAACTCCTGAGGAAACAGTCTGCCAAGAAGAGAGGTACTTTCCGTGGGAAGGGAAGTCAGGGTGGTAGAGGAAAGCTACACCCAGGAATGGAGCTGACAGTAGCTCACCTCAGAATGCATCTACAGAAGATGATGCAAAGGGCAGAAGGGGTTCTTACAAAGGAAGAGGAAGAGGAGACAGAGGCAGAGGTAGAGAGTTGAGGTGTTATAGATGTCAGGGAGTGGGACATAAGCACTATGAGTGTCCAGAGAATGTGGGTGCTGGTCCAAGAAATGTTGTTGTTGCCCAGGTTGAAGAAGAAGCAGAAATTGAAGAAAAATTTCTTCCAGAGAGGGGAGAGTCCTTGGTGGTTAATAAGGTCCTGTTGAAACAAACCAAAGAAGTCACTGAACCCGCACAAAGGAAGACTTTGTTTAGGAGCATATGCAAAGTCCAAGGGAAATGCTGCCAGCTAATCATTGATAGTGGCAGCACAGACAATTTGGTTTCCACTGAGGTGATAGAGAAACTGAAGCTGAAGACTAGGGAGCACCCCACTCCCTACAGGGTGTCCTGGCTACATAAAGGGCACCAGCTGGTTGTGAAAGAACAGTGTGAAATAGAGCTGCAAATGGGCAAATACAAGGACAAGGTTTTGTGTGATGTAATGCCCATGGATGTGTGTCATATACTGTTGGGTAGACCTTGGCAGTTTGACAGAGCAGCAGTGCATGATGGCAAGAGGAACACTTACAAGTTCTTCAAAGATGGGGTACATCATATATTGATTCCCATGGAAGAAGGAGAGCCATCCAGCAGAGTGATTGATCCAAAGACCTTGTTGCTGAGTGGGAAGGAATATCTGCAGCAGATAGAAGAAGAAGAGGTAAGCTTTTCTTTAGTTTGCAAACCAAAAGTAGTTCTTACTTCTACAAAGATTTCTGATTTGCCAATAGAAATCCAAGAGATGTTAGATGATTACTGTGACATTGTTGTGGATGATTTACCTGATGAGCTGCCACCTGTGAGAAAGATCAGCCATCAGATAGATTTTATCCTTGGTTCAAATCTGCCAAATAAGGCAGCCTACAGAATGACCCCCAAGGAAAATGAAGAAATCAGGAGACAAGTACAGGAACTGGTGGACAAAGGACTGATCAGAGAAAGTTTGAGTCCATGTGCAGTACCAGCAGTATTGAGCCCAAAGAAAGATGGAGGTTGGAGGATGTGTACTGATTCCAGAGCAATTAATAAGATCACAATCAGGTACAGATTTCCTTTGCCCAGAATTGAGGATTTAATGGACTGTTTGAGTGGTGCTAAATATTTCTCAAAGATAGATTTGAAGAGTGGATACCATCAGATTAGGATAAGAGAGGGTGATGAGTGGAAAACTGCCTTTAAAACAAATGAAGGGCTGTATGAATGGATGGTAATGCCTTTTGGGTTGTCAAATGCACCTAGCACTTTTATGAGACTTATGAATGAAGTATTGAAAGATTTCATTGGTAAATTTGTGATAGTATATCTGGATGATATATTATTTTTCAGCAGAACTAAAGAGGAACATCTAAGGCAACTTAATCATGTTTTGAAGAAGCTGCACCAAGAGAAACTGCTGATAAATTTGAAGAAATGTTCATTCATGAAGGAAGAGTTGGTGTATTTGGGTTTTGTTGGTTCTGCAGAAGGACTGAAGATGGACCCAGAAAAGGTTAAGGAAATTGTGGAGTGGCCTTCACCCAGGAAAGTTTTTGAGGTAAGAAGTTTCCATGGACTTGCTAGTTTTTACAGGAAGTTTATAAGAAACTTCAGTAAGATTAATGCACCCATAATTGAGACCATAAAGAAGAGAAAACAACCATTTAAGTGGACTGCTGAAGCAGAGAGAAATTTTAAAGTTTTGAAGCAAAAGATAACAGAGAAGCCTGTTTTAATTCTTCCTGATTTCACCAAACCATTTCAAGTAAAATGTGATGTCAGTGGGGAGGCTATTGGAGCTATTTTGAGTCAGGATGATAGGCCTGTAGCCTATTTCAGTGAAAATTTGAATGATACTAGGAGAAATTATTCCTCTTATGAGAAGGAATTCTATGCAATTGTTCAAGCACTGAAGAAGTGAAGGCACTATTTGATGTCCAGAGAATTTGTATTGTATTCTAATAATCATGCTCTGCAGTATATTGTATAGCAGCCCAAGTTGAAACATAAGCATGCTAAATGGGTTGAGTATCTCCAAAGTTTCAATTTTTTTTTGAAACATATAAGTGGCCAAGCCAATAAAGTAGCTGATGCTTTGAGTAGGAGACATTTGCTTGTTCAAGAGACTAATTTTGAAGTTGCAGGATTCGATTTTCTCAAAGAATTGTATAAAACAGATCCTGATTTTAAAGAAGCATTTGAAGCATGTAGTAACCCTATTCTAATAGATAGAAGTTAGTGGCTGGATTTTTTTCTGCAGGAAGACTTGTTATTTAGAAAGAACCAACTGTGTATACCAAAATGTTCCATGAGAGAAAATTTGATCAAAGAAAAGCATAGTGGTGGACTTGCTGGACACTTTGGTACTGATAAGACTTATGAGCAGCTGAGTCACTTTTATTTCTGGCCCAAGATGAGAACAGAAGTGGACAAGTTTGTGAAGAATTGCAAGATTTGTCAATATGCCAAAGGAAGGAGCCAGAATGCAGGATTGTATACTCCCTTGCCTATTCCAGACAGGCCTTGGGACATGGTGAGTATGGATTTTGTTCTAGGATTGCCCAAGACTCAGAGAGGGAATGATACGGTCTTTGTTGTGGTAGACAGATTCTCCAAAATGGCACATTCTATTCCATGTTATAAAACTAGTGATGCCACCCATGTTGCCAACTTGTTCTTCAAAGAAGTTGTTAGATTTCATGGGTTACCCAAGAGTATTGTTTCAAACAGAGACACCAGATTTGTGGGCCACTTTTGGAGGACATTGTGGAAGAAACTTGGTACTCAACTAAGTTTCAGCTCAGCTTATCATCCTCAGCCTGATGGACAAACTGAGGTAGTGAATAGGAGTTTGGGAAATTTGTTGAGGAGTCTTGCAGGAGAACATCCTAAGCAGTGGGATCATATTTTTCCTCAGGTAGAATATTCATATAATGATTCACTAAACAGGAGCACAGGACAGAGCCCATTTCATATTTTTTATGGAATGCATCCCAGAGGAATATCAGAATTAAGAAATCTGGGAAGATCAGAGTTAAGGAGTGCAGATGGTGAGGAATTTGCTTCAGAGATCCAGGCCATACATGAACAAGTGAAATAGCACTTACCAGGAAGCAGCATCAAATACAAAAACAGAGCAGACTTGAGCAGAAAAGAAGTTCATTTTGAAGTAGGAGACTTGGTTTTGGCACACTTGAGAAAGGAGAGATTCCCAAAGAAGCAGTACAACAAGTTGAAGTTCAAAAAGATTGGGCCATGCAAGATACTTAGAAAGTTTTCAGCAAATGCTTATGAGATTGAATTTCCACCTGATGTTGGAATATCTCCCATTTTTAATGTTGCAGATTTGTACAAATATGAAGATGATGGTGCAAAAGAAAGATCAGCAGACAAGGAACAAATTGAATGGAAAGAACAGCTACCACCAGCACAACCATTGCAACCAGAAAAGGTATTGGATAAAAGACCATTCAGGAAGACCAGAGGACAGGAGTACTATCAGTACTTGATCAAATGGAAGGATAAACCAGAAGAAGATGCCACTTGGATGACTGAAGGAATGTTGCAGAAGATAGGCAGATCAGTGGAGGAGCTCATGGGTAGGAGCCCATAAAGAAAATTTCCCTCAGGAGTCTGATGCAGGGGCATTGGTCACCGGCCAGCATTGTCCACATGTTGTGGCTAGGAGGGTTTGGAAACATTCGAATTATTACAGCTAGGTGTCAATACCTTAGCTGATTGTAACTCTTTAGATTTATTAGAGTCAGAGGAAGTCAAATAGCTCAGTTTTTCTAGCTGTCAATTTAGTTATTAAATAAATTGTAATAGGCTTTTGGTTTCCGAAACGGTCCTCATAGAGGAACCGAGGAGTCATATGTGTATATGTATAAGTGTATTCTCGGATGTAATTGAAATGGAGGAGAGTGCGAGAGATCTCAGAATAAACTCTGTGTATTAAAATTGTTTCCAATTAAATAGTTTCTAATCGTGGTTGCCATCGGAAAGATCCAATTATTTGTCTATGGAAGGGTCCTTTAATTGTGAAGCAATAGATTCTGTATATGTACGAAATTCCTGAGTCAAGCCACTGTATCGACTCTGCCTCTGTTTGGCTGTCATTCCCTTCAATTTGTTGTCTGGATAACCCGTGAACCATCTCAACCACAGGCGAGAGTTGCGCATAGTCAAGCCGGATTAATATTGGAAAACCACGAGCGGTTTCCGGTCTTTTCCGCACCGCTTTTGGCGCTTGGGTGGTAATTCTGGAGGGAGAAGCGATCCCATTCAGTGTTAGACACGTGGCTTAGACCACGGTTCCAAAACCACTGTGCAACTTGCGATTTCGCGTATTATCCATCATACCAGGGCGACGAGCGAAATCAATGAGATCCGTTGATTTGAGAGAGGCCCATCGGACGGTGGACGCTTCACAAAGATGCGCGAGGTTTTATAAAGGAGCCCACGGCTTATGATAAGTGATTTATATAAAGCACGTGGTAGTGGGACCCAGGACCGGTTCTGCTATAAAATTTGGTTGTAAAGCGTGGAGAATAATTGTAAAGACGGAGGGGTTAATTATTAGTTATAAGGTGTCGGGGTATTATATAAAGGCGTGAAGTTATAACTTTGGTTATAAAGTTGGAGATACAATTGAACATTTGCTGTGAAATTATTTATTCGTCAATTTCTTTGAAATTGACAATTAAGCATAGAGAAAGAATAACAGAGCCACGTGGGATAATGAAAGGGGAATGCGACAGAGCCACGCAGTGTTGACCATCCCTCCATTGGGTGTTGACTTTCGGTGTTGTCAGCACTGCATGATGTCATTCCACAAAAAATTGTTAGATGTCAATATTGTGACAAAATTGTACATGATAAAGATAAATATTATCATCTTAATCCTTGTGAAAATTGTGTAAAGAAGAATCATCATTCAAAGAAATGTTTCAAGCATAAGACTATTGCAAGAGAGAAATTAAATTTTGGATGGATTGCTTCTTAGGATTGGTATAAAACTGGCAAGAAGATTTACTGGTCATACCATAGGAGATGTTTGAAAGTATTATCCAACCTTGCAATGAAGAGTACTTCATCTTCTCACCCTATATCTGACGAGGGGGGAGTTGATGGATTTGATGGTTTGCTACATGTTTGAAGATTTTTCAAGCGATCCTGTTAGAGAGGTAGCGAGAGTACCTGCAGTACAAACCTAAAGTTTGAGTTCAAAATAAAATTCAAAGTTGTAGATAGAGTTGTTTTTATTTATTCTCTATGGCAATGACCATGATTGCATTTTTGGCATGATGATATTTTTGAAGGCAATTCCACTAGGAAAAAATGCTTAAAATAGGAATCATCCCATGAATTGATTGGATAGTTCCAAAAGTTGGTTTCTTTGAGGAACTGCTATGATAATTTTAGATCTCGGTGTCATCCTTAAACCACCACAAGTCAGATACCTTGAGTTCTTCCATCTTTGGTGTCGTTTTTCATTCTCTTAAAAACCACACTTCGTTAGAGTCAAGCAAAGGAAAAATAAAATACCACACACACAAAGATAAAACATGAGACAACAGATTTAACGTGGTTCACCCAACCAATCTGGGCTACGTCCACCAAACAGAGGTATCGGCTTTCTTGTTTTTCAACAGGAGAATTACAACAGCAGAGTTTCTCATCTGCACTTCTCTTCCACTCACCTCACATCCCTCATGCTCATTTGCCTCTACGGGTTTACATTTTATAGCTGGGAGTAGAAACTGAATCATAAATTCAATCACAACAAAATAGGATGCAATAACTCCACATCAGGATTAGATGCAGTCAATTTAGCAACAAATCCTATTGTTGTCATATTCATGAGATTTTCTCCAAATTTAATATAAGAAATCTCAACAATCTCCACCTTGACTACAATTAGCCTGATACCCTGTTCCATTATTATTTTTATCTTTTCTGCAAGCCAAGAGAAGCCAGACACCATCGTAGCTTCTCTAATAAAACTAGTTTCGTGAACATGTCTGCACAGTTTTCCTTTGTATGCACTTTTTCAAGAGAGACTCCCCGTTCAGTGATAACCTGTCTTACAAAATGGTACTTGATAGGTATATGCTTTGATTTACTATGATAGGTCGGATTTTTAGCCAAGTGAATTGCACTTTGACTATCACAAAATAGCTTTATGTTGTCCAGCAACCTACCAAACTCACCAAACAAACCTTTCAACCAAACCGCTTCTTTGCAAGCATGTGAAGCAGCGATGTATTCTGCTTTAGTAGTGGATAAAGCAACAATGTTTTGTAGCTTTGACATCCAGCTTATAGCTCCACCTGCAAGAGTAAAGACATATCCTGAAGTTGACCTTCTCTTATCCAAATCACCTGCAAAATCGGAATCAACATATCCGCAAACAAATTCACTACTTCTGTTATAAGTGATACAATAATCACTTGTGCCTCTCAAATACCGAAGCACCCATTTCACTGCTGCCCAATGTTCTTTCCCTGGATTTTCCATATACCTACTGACAACCCCAACTGCATGTGAAATATCTGGTCGTGTACAGACCATCGCATACATCAAAGTTCCTACTGCATTAGCATAAGGTATTCGAGACATATATTCTTTTTCTTCATTTGTATTAGGACATAAACTTGAAGAAAGCTTAAAATGGGAAGCTAAAGGGACTTGTTAGTGACCTATAAATATAGGATTCATAATTTTGACCTGACTGATGGTAATCTTGTAAATATGTACATACTTTGCCTTCTCCAAGTTGTATTCCCATATTTTGTAAAAAAAATAAAAAAATAAAAAAATCAAAAAGAGGGTAAAAAGTCCTAAAAGAAAAATCAAAGGACTTAGAAAAAATAGTGTACCCCAAAAGAAAAAGATGAATAAAATATGAAAGTGTGCAAGTCTAAATGCCACTACTTTTACCTTTTGCAGTTGATTATGGCAGAGTTTCAATAAATGCCATAATCTGTGATGAGTTGAACAATTTAATCTTGACTCGTCATTTTTCAATTTCAAATGCTGTAGATAGAAAATAAACAATTGTCATACAGTTTAATCATGAAAATTCATTAGTTAGGTAGAGAAATAAAGAATCCATTAGTTTAATATGGATTCTTGGATGCAATAAGTGTAGAGTTAGATAGTTTACTGCTTTTTAAAAAAAAAAAAAATGTTGTAAGGTTTCTAATTCAAATGCACCTAATTAAAAGAGAAGGAAACAATGTTAGAAGATAATCACTGAGTAGGTAGAAGAAGGTGAGAGACATCAATGTAAATATATTTCACCAAGCAACAAATAACTAATTTCCCCTCCCCATAGCAATTTGACATTCTAAACTATCAGTCAAAGAGGCTCAAGGCATTTCCTTGACTTCTGTTGGGACCAGACCCAAGGCTCATTGACTGATTAGTTGAAAATGTTAAGTTTCTATATTAATCCCAGAAATTTTCATCATTTACCCTTTCATGCACTCATCATCATTTAACTTCATAAGTGAGAACTCTTTTCTTACTTAAATATTACATAAAGGCCCATTTGATTGAATTCCTACATATCATTAAGTATAAAACCCTCAAAATGACATTTTATCCTAAGTTGAAGTGATTAAGTTATGATAATAAAGCTTTGCTTTAAAAATTCACTTTTCTTAGTTATATTTATGTATTTTGAGTTTCCACTATCCCCTTTGTCATATTAACTTTAACTTATTTATTAATTCCCTAGAAAATAACCCCCTCCTATTAATATAATTCCCTTTACTAAATAGCCCCCAAAACCCATTATTATAACTTTAGCCAAAGTTTATTATCCCTACATGTTTTAATAAAATCCCACAATAAACCCCCTGTGGCTAAAAATATCATTATTTAAATATCCCGCTCCTTTATAGTTTTGGACAGTTCAAATAGTCTAAAAACTATATAATATAATAAAAATACAAAGAAAATCTTTAAACATATTTTATATGTTTAAAACAAAAATCCTAAATTTAATCTAAGCTAAACTTCACAAAACCTATCCTTCTGTAATATTTCCCCTCTTCCGATTACCCCTAACCCAAGGTTAAACCTTTACTTTTTCATACTATGCAAACCCTGATGTTTCATATAAATCTTAAACCTTGGTTAAAACTTTTTAAACCCCTCTCATCCACTTTATTCAATGAAAAAACTCTTTTTTATATACATAAACCTTGTTAAATCCCTCCTCACCCTCGGGTTTAATATCAACCATCCGATCTTCCCGACCCTTTGATCCTATGGTTTACAATGAGCGCGATAAATCATCCTCAGTGCCCCCTTCCTTCCCTAGCGCGTTGAATCCCAACCATCCGATCACCATCCCATTTAAATCTAACGATCCACGCTCAACGCAATCGCTTGACTTCATATCCCATCTTTCCCCCATCGAGTTGAGTAATAGCCGTTTGATCTTAAATATATTTTTAATCCGTCGGTCAAAATCAAACCTGATAACTCATTGCCCCCGCCCCCACCATTTCCCATCGCATCAATTTATGACCGTAGATCTATACCTTACCAGATCAATGGCTTATGTTAAAAGCCCCGACCCCACTTCTTTTAGCCCGCACCTTTGAATTAAATCTTCACCGGTCGCATCGCGGAGTCAGATCCGACGATGCAGATCCAATATCGCGTAACAAAAGTAATCGACCCAATTTTTGAAAAAGTCGCGCGATAAAGAGGTTTCCCAATACCGCCTGATGCTACGTGTCCCCTTTTCATTCGATCATGTTCTAGAAGGTAAATACAACTTACCACTCCAAAGTAATGTGAAAACCGCCGATTCCAAATTAAAATTGATCCCGCCATTAGTATCATACCTACAATAAATGTAATGAATTGTGATAAGAAATAAGGTTTTACCTTAGTGTTTTTATTATTTTCATAGCATTTGCGCATATTACCATAGAGAACCCTTTGATACCATTGCAGAGCCTCCTAACGCCATTGTCGAGATTTTTCTGAACGTGTAAGCAATTTTCTTGCTGAAATTCAATTCAGAAGACTGCTCACGCCTTCTACCAAGCAAATTCGACGGAATTGAAGACTGTTATAGACCAAGAACCCCTTGCGACCGCAACCATACCTGTCAAAGGTATTTTTCATCAATCCAACCTGCAAAAGTTCTCAATTCAAAGGAATAATAGACCAATTAGACTGCCATTACTTAAAAAAGTTGAATTATCCATTTGAGAAATCCATAAAATTTCAAAATACAGGGGAAACCCTGTCAATTTTTTCCTAGAATCCTCCATTTTAGCTTTAAAAGGTTCTTAACCATTCCAAGAAAAATTTAACTGATAAAATTGATCTGAGAGCCTCAAAAACTCATTTTCTGGCCTTTTGCATACAATAAACCCTTTTTGTCATCCTGAAGCCCTTCTTAGGCTCTGATTTTTGTTAAAGAACCTTTCAATTGTCTCTTATTTCTCAAAAAATAATTGAGAAAACTGTGTAATATTGCTTTGTTCATTCAAAATGGTTAAGAAACAAGTCACCCCAAAAATTGGAGGTCCTAAATCTCAGAGAAATACCTCTTACAAGTTTCCACAGCCTGAACCTTCCAAACTCAATAAGCCTACTCCTGCTCTCACTACAGAAACAACTGAAGTAGTCAGACCAGTTCAACCACCCATAACCACTGAAGAAAGTAGCTCATTGATTGATGTGGATTATAGAATCTTTGACCCATCACTAGAATTTAATTTGCTAGAATTCCATAAATGGTGTTTTGAAAAGTTTGTGGAGAAATTTAAAGATGATGTATCCATTTGGGACTCTAACTTGCCAAAGTACATAGTCCCTATCACTCATCAGGCTCCAGATTTCATCAAATTATGTCAGTTGCATTATCTTCCAGATTAGAGGTGTATGGTTAATAAATATAGGGAATTCTTGTTTTATATCAATGCTGATTCCATTAATGCCACGCTACAAATGAGACATGACCCCAGAGTAGTTTCACTGTCAATTGAGGATTTGACACAGCTCTACTTGGATTTAGATTTTCCTACCAGATTCAATACCTTTTAGACCTTTTGGCCAACTCATGTTGATATCCCCAAAGTAAATCCACCCTATGATACCTTTGATTTCCCTGAGGGTACAAGACAGATTATCTCTATGCTATCATTTATTCTGGGATATGATAATGATGAATTTACTGATGCTTCCATTTTGGGTTTCCTATCTACATTGTCTCCTGGCCATCCTCCATCAATAATCTTCAATTTTGCTAAGCTCACTGCAGAAAACATGCACTATCAATTGACAAAATTACCAGAGGAGGGGGTATTTAGATATACATCATATCTATTACATATTTTCTTATACTATGAGGTAGAAAAATTCCCTATTGAGTTACAGAGATTGGATGTAGAAGGGAATTTACTTTCAGTAGTGTTCTAGACATCTCTTTTAAGGAAAGACAATAGTGAATACACATATACAGATTTCAATGATTTTTTTATAATAGCAGCTATGAACTTGTTGAATAAGGCAAAAACTCCAAGAATAAATGAAGAAACCAAAATGATTTTATAGTTGTCTGAGAACTGTAAAGTAGGGGATTGGTATTTATATAAGAAACATACATAGATAAGAGTATATGTTGCACTCTTGGCTCCATACAAATTACCAAAATTTGTTACTACTAGAATCTTTGCCTTGGAATACTTAAGACAGATATTAAATGCAGACGCAGTAAATTTCATGGCTTCCAAGAAGAAGACCCAATTCAAACTCAAGAATCAGATTGGTCCATTTATAGTTAACAACGGGGAAGCTATGAAAGAGATAACTATCAAATTAAAAGAGTACAAGTTCCAAGAAAGCTTCATGTGGAACTATGACCCTCAGGGTATTTTGAGCACTATCAGGGTAAAGTGCAAGTTGACTCCTTTCCTACATGAGTCAAAGCCACAGATTGATAAATTTTCCAATCAGATTGAATGGGAGCCAAATACTTTGATTGATGATGATGCACAGGGAATGCATAATGTTGATACACAAGAAATGCAGAATGTTGATACACAGGGAACATAGGTAAATAATGCACAGGTGACCACATTGATAAAGAAGCAGAGGTATCTCACAAAAGAAGCAGAGAAGAGGTCAACTATACTGTAGAAACCATCACAAACAAGAAATTTAAAACCTCTTATAGCAAGAGAACCAAATTGACTACTGAAGAGAAGGATAAAGCAATAGAAATTGATGATAATAATGGTCAGGAAACTGATGATGAGGCAACAGTGATAGTAACTGAAACACTCAAAGAACTTCAAAAGAGCCAAATTGAAACACAGGATAAAGATACAGTGATGGTTGAAAAACAAACTGATTGAGAAATTCCTTCTTCCTCAAAGGAAACTGATAACAGAGATTCAGACATTCAGATAAAATTCAGGCAAATCAGGGAAAGGAATGAAGAAATAAAAATTGAATTCTATTCCAAATTTATAAAAGAGAAACCAGGAAATAAGGATAGACTTCTCATTGCATTTGACTATTATTCCAACAAAATGATAATGTCATTCTTGAAGCCTATAGTGGTTGATCCCAAGACAGTTGCAGATTATTCAAAGACAGATTTGGAGGTAGATGCTGAGGAAATTCATGAACTTGATCAAATTGAGTTCCATAGAAGCAATACAGAAATGTTATATTAAAAAATGGTCAACAAAACAATGAGTGCTAGCATGCTACAGAAAACTGTGACAAATTTGCAAACAAAAATGAAACTGGACAAAGCATCTCTGCATGCCAAAGAGTTGAGAATCAAAGCTTTAGAGGATTTGGTAATTGAAGCTGGAGCAGATCCAGCTAATGTTGAAATTGCAAAGGCTTTGATAAAACAGAAAAATGAAGATATTGTTGCCCTAAGAAGGCAACTCAAATTACCTCAGAGTGAACATCCCCAAGCGAAAGAGATCCTTCAGCAAAAGATAGAGAATGATGAATTAAGTCAGCTGGTTTTAAAGATGATTGTTCAACTTAAAGAAATGGAAAACCAGACTGAAGCTTTAATGAAGGAAAATGAAGCTTTGAAAAAGGCTAAGGAAGTCATTCCCACAGTCATTCCAGTAGTGACTACTGTTGTACCATCCACCTTAGCAGAACATCTAGCACCTAAAGGAAAATTGACAACTGCAATGTCAATTTCATCAAAATATCTTTCTGTTGTTGCATCTTCTAACACACAGGTAAAAACAAGGACAGAAACAGGAGCCATAGATTTAGTAAAAGCCATGGAGGAAATTCATTTGAAAAATGATGAGATTTAAAATTTGAAAAAAGAAAATCAAAACTTGGAATCTGCCTATAAAGATGTTGTGATAACTTCCAAGGGTCATGAGAAAAGAGTCAAATATTTAGAAGAAAGGGTGATGATCCTCCAAAAGGAAGTGAATCTCACTGATCAAGTTGCCTACATTAAAAATTATTTATGGACCAATATCATTGAAGGCATTCACTCACAATGGCCTTCTATTCAAATCATTTATGAGCAAAAAGAGTTGTTACAGGCTGCAATTGCAAAAATTGATAAAACAAAGAAAGAACTTGAAAATAAGCCACCACAAGCAGTCCAACTCATAGCATTTTTGAACAGCAAGAATAGGGAAAAATTAGAAGAGTTGAAAATTGCTGACAGAACAGAGGCCATCCTGCAAATCAGAAAAGTCCTCACCAAAAGAAACATTATGAATAATCTAGAAGAAAAGTGTGATACTATGAACATATCAATTGCTAAATTCAAGACCAAATATGACCTGCTGCTAAAATCAGGACTTCCAGATATCCATGGATTTAATGAGAAATTAATGGTGCAAAAGGACTATGACCAGAAAATCAGAGCTTATGCTAAAGAGCAGGTGAATAAACCTTTACCACAAGGATCTCCAAGTGGTAAAGTGGTTTTGCAATATTTTGGGAATTTGTTTTTTCTGCGGAATGAAATCAAACATATATTCATTGTGAAACCAAAATTTTCAAAGTATACTGAATCAGAGGAAAGTTATAGAAAGTTGAAGAATATGAAGATTCCTACTGCTAAGCAGTGGGAAGAATTCATAGATCTGATGTGAATTTGGCAAACCAGTGCAGAAAATTACACATGAAAGAAAAAATTTACTGTTACCTCAAGATGAAAAATTAGTGGTTAAAGAGTATCAGTGGTCAAAGTGTATCATTGGTCAAAATGTATCAGTGAAAAAAAAAGTTATTGCTGGTTATTTTTAATTTACAGCCGTAAACAGTGAAGAAACAGAGTAAAAGAGTATCATAGCAGAACGTGAAAGAAGAGGAGTATACTACAAGTCATCTTCCACAATATATTATCCCAAGTGCCAGCAATACTTCCAGCAAGACAAATAATCTGTTTTATTAGATAAACTGTTATATTTTTCTTGTAAAAGAGGACAACTTGCTCATCTGTTTTGCAGCTGTCCCACTTCTTATTTAATAATTCCTATTTTCTCTTGAGATATTCTCTCAAACTTTTGAGATATTTTGTAAACAATTTACTTGTACAAATACTTCATTTTTCAAAATATTTTGTGTGGAATAAAATTTATCAAGACTACTATAGTCATTTTGCTGGATATATTGAAGTTTGTCTGAGTCAATCAGTAGAGCGGCAGACTGGAATTAATATTAAAGACATCATAACTCAGGATTCTTGTGCTAACCAGATAAGTCTAGTATTTTCCTGTTTTCACTGTTTTATCTTTCAAAAGTTTCCATATATTCATTTTAATGTTTTCTGTCTTTAATGATTAACTAGGAAAGCTTAAACAAGATTAGTGATAAAAAGCTCCCTATTTTTTACTAGTTGTTCATTATTATGTTTTCTGCTTGATAACCGGACTATAGAATTCTTAAATGCTCTTAGTCCCTGTTTGATCCCCCCCTTCAATCTTCATTTCTGTAACCTAAGGATTCTTAATTTCCCTTTTGTTCAGATTTAACCCATTTCATCAAAAAGCCTATATCAAAACCCTTTAAAGGTCATCTACCCTGCCCTTATTATATTTTCTCTTTAGACCTTATTTCCGAGCTCTACTTGCCTAGAAAGTTGACTCCATAGCCCAATGGTCTGGTAGATCCCCTTGTGGTTTACCTTGAAGAACCTTTTATTCCCACCAAAATTTCAAAACAAATCCCACTGTCCAATCATACCTAGCCTAAAATCTTATAACCAATCAAGCTAAATCTTTAGGAGAGATCCCTCTCCAGAATTTGGGAAGGCTAGATCCTGAATTTCAAAAGAGGTTCTTAGTTACCCCTGGTTTTCTTCAACTTTAAATCCTCATCCCACAACCTGAGAATTACTAGGGTGATAACAACAAATATACGGCTTCTCTTACGGTGTCATAGACAACTTGCTCCACGAAGGCCAGGCAGGTCACATGAGCTTTGACACCATTGTAATATAAGGATATAAACAGTAATATAAAGCATACAACAAGACATATAGTGCTAGAAACAAACCATGAAGCAAATACACATGAAATAGAGAATGCTAAGCCATTTTATTATACTAAGAAATATAAAGAAGTACAAAAGGTGATCAGAATGATGGCACCTTGACTTGCACCAGGAAAGTGTAGGAATACTCTCAGAATGTCAAAGGAAATAATTTGCTCTCATACCTTAACTCAACTCTTTGAACTCTCACAGTGCTCTTTGCAAACTATGAACAAAATGAGTATTTGGGGCTGCTCCCCTACTCGGAAAATGTTGATATTCTGGAATTAGCCTCTACTCACAATACCTAGAAAAGCCCAGAGAGCGTTTCTGAAATGCTCGACCTCCGAAAATGCCTCCCTTGAGGATCTACGCTATCCTCCCAAGGGCCACACTGGTGCTGAATGAAAACCTCCAAAATAGGGACTCCCTCTCTCCCAAATATCTCCAATAGGCAAGGGCTGGCCCCTTGCTCAATTCTCCGGCCCGAATCCTCCAAAATGGCACCAATCCGGAACTCTCCCAAGATGAATTGCGTCCTCTCTCTCAAGACTGCGCAGTCCCTAGATGCTCCGCTCCACAACGAAGGCAACCACAAATCCTCCTGCAAAAATGATGGTAGAATACCTCACCCGAGCAAGCACTCGAAGTCTCCCGGGGCTGAGGGTGGGATCTCCGCATGGAGACACCCAGCGTACTAAACAGTATTGCAGACAAGCTAAACAACGAGCGTGCTCCAAGTCGAAATGACAAGCTCAAGATGCATAAACATGAATGATCAAATGAAGAGGCTCTCCTCCCTTTTATCACGATGGGCCTCTCTCAACCCTAGGCTCCACCATCTCCTACGTGCCCCTTGGCCCACGCTGCCCCTTTCAACTGCGTGAAGTAGGCCCCACGCTGCCCACGTGGTCTACGTCCTCTCCCTGCGCTGTCCTCTTGGTCACTAGGCCCCACTTCCTCAAATACGATGTGGACTTTAGGAAATGGCTATCCTAAGTGAGTTGATTAATTATTTCACTCACCTTATTCATGCCTCCAACTATGATAAGGAAAATTGGTCAAAATTAATATTTCCAATTAGGCCTCACTAATTAGGGAATCTTCCTGGGATAAGAAGTGGTTCAACCCGATTTAAATATTATAACATAAATGTAATGCCAAATGCCACGGGTTGATGTCGTTATAACCATATTTCAAAGATAACCATGGTTGGTACGGGGTTAGGTAGCTACCAAATGATATGCCATCACTATGGTATGTATTAAAACGAATGACACCAGTCCAAATGTCATGTGTTTGTTAAAAAACCTATATTAAACATTTGATATCAAATAATTGTAGTTTATCCAAAGTCAGAAAGTAGGATATAGTTGGAACGAAATTGTATGTTATATTTGTATGGTGTTGACGCCATATTAAACATATTGTAATGTTTGGATAACAAGAAAATTAAATATTTTCTATCATTGCAAAGTTGTTGAAACCAATCTCCAAACTTAGAATTTTTAAAACCTTATAAAATGTGGTCAATGAACCAAAGAGAAGGTAAGCCGTTCGAAGCAATTTGAAGTCAAGTGAAGTCCAGATTGATGTTGAAGTCTAGCTTTGTGAGCTAGAAGTTATTGAGCCATTATGCAATCAAAACGAGAATGGAGTTGTGAGTAGCACAACTCAAAGTTGGTGGTGTGAGCCATGTTATAAGCTTATTTTGTAATTGGCATTATGGAGTCATACATAAGAAAATTTGGGATATTGAAGAACCGAAACTGGGGTTTTGGTGTGCTTTGGACTCATCGGCAGAGTTTGTTCTACAATTTCAGCAACCACTTCTTTTGAATTCATTACATGTACATGTTGTCTCTCCAGGTCAAGTTGAGACAGGTAATTGAATGATGTATTGTTGATGCATGCCATGCTCAATTTCAGTTGAGGTTTAGAATCCTTGCAGGAGATTATTTTTTGGCTGTAGATGACACGTTGATTGCAGGTTGTCAAGGCATATTGTGAGAGTTCTCTGTAGGAGAAAATTTCCTTGCTAAGGAAATAGCCACATTTGTAAACAACAAATTTATGTACCTCTTTTTAAATACTGAAACATGAGTGGCCTAGCCTTTTGATAAGGGCCCAAAGACTTACCACAGGAGGGGTGAACTCCGTCATCAAGCTTGGTGTCTTTATTCTTGATTTTTGCATGATTATTTTTGTTATGTTCTTTATGGTTAACTTGCACATGTGAACAAATTCGTTTTTGAAGGAACACCAAATTAACATATTGTTTTAAAGGCCCATTTTAAATCTTTCAAAGTGCCAGAGAACGATCTTCTTCCGCATTAGCGGATAATTTTTGGTATCAGAATGAGGTTCTCACCAAAGTGAAAGATTGGGTAAAAGCACGAAGCAGATTCGATTGCAAGAATTAAAAGAGTTCAGTCAACAATACCAACAGGGGAATGTTGCATTACGATGCATGATGGAAGCATTGCAGGAAGACAAACAAATACTGTAGGCGAATATCGAAGCCTTGCAGAAGAATAGAAATAAGGGAAGTCCTTCCATTCAAATTCCATCCACTGTAGGAGTAAATGAAGTCTCGCCACTTCATAAGGAAGATGAAGAAATTCCATCTCTATCTACTACTCCAAAGGCACAATCGGTGGAAGAAGCCATTGGTACTTTTTCCTCACCTTCAAAGGAATTTCCTTATGTATCAGCATTGCCAGGAAATGATTTATAATTATAGAAGGATGAGGCATCCAACGAAAATAAGATTGGAATGTTCAAAAATCATACCAAAGGAATGGGTATGAGGTTGATGAACAAGATGGGCTATCAGTAAGGACATGGCCTTGGCCAGAATGACCAAGGGAGACTTAGGCCAATCTAAGTGCAAGAAAGGCCTAAATATGAAGGATTGGTATATGACCAATAAACACGTGACTACTGCAGATTAGAGGTCACTTAGTAGACCTATTTTGGTCCTTACATCCTGAGCTAATGCCAAAGAAGATTCAGGACCAAAAAGGTAAATAAACAAATCATTCTAGAAGTGATTTTGAAGGTGAGTCGTTTAATCAAAATTTTATGATGGAAGTTATTAAAAGGATATATCCATGTACTTTCTATGGGAGTAACATGAATTGTGTAGAGGAATGTTGGAAGCAAAATGTTTACTAAAATAAGGTGTGTGCTGTAAGGAGCAGTCCGTAGAAGGATGAAACAACACTAAAAGTGAATAAATTTCTGGGAAAGACTTTGTTTCATTCAGAAAAAGACTCGGCACAATCAAAACAAAGCTTGGAAAGATCCAAAAAAAAGAAGACCAGTGCAAACTGAGGAGAAATAGTTTGTCCACAATGTAAGTTGAGAGGAAATTCGAAGAGCACATGTCTGATGCTACCATGTGATTCGACACTAGCACAATCAAAGTAGGAGGAAGCCGAAGAAAATTGGGGAAGAAGAATGTAAGTCTTTAGAAAAGTCTTGTACTTGGAGCTGAGAAAATTTTAATTCGTATGTGTAAATGTGTGTCTATGAAATTTCGTCACATTAGTAGGCCTAGTTGAGTCTGTAATAGGGATTATATGGCTTTTATACTAATGCTTGAATGTAATAAATTCATGATTGTAATAAACTTTTGTAGGTCTAAAAGTCCTTCTGTTGGGAGGTATGATTTAGGATGGATTTTTATTTAGTATAGTCAAAGTTTTATATGTAATATTTGTACACTAAGATGGTCCTATATAACAACAGTTCTCGACATGCTCAGAATTTTACAATTTCAAATGTTCACGAAATCAACACCAAGACGAAGAGCTCATCGCGCTGATTCTAGAGATATATCCGGTTTCGAAATTGGCCTTTCATATGAGGAAGAATATGTGTTTTTAAGTTTTCCTCCAATAGATAAAAAGGTCAAAGTCAACACAAGTGGTGATCAAAGTCAAAAGTTCAACAATCAACTCATCGTTCCACTAGTCAAAGTTCATGGTTCCCATTGACACTTGGCACACTCGTACTCCGCCATGTGGCTCCTTCTGGTTTGTCACATTTTTTGAATTTATGATTGGATAGTTGAATTTTGTTTTGACCAATAATGGAGCACCACGTGGGGAAATGATTTTCTGCCCCGTGGCCTCCTCATGGCATGCTAAAAATTTGTTATGACTATAGGGGCGCTAGGAGATTCAAACTCATGACCTAGCTTCAAACAACTCCAATCCAAATCGTTGGACCACAATTTTCATTTTATTTACAATGGTGGCAAGGCATTATTTAAAGTTATGTTATGGAATATGTGGTAAAAGGGTTGGCGGAGCCCGCCACATCTGGTGGCCTTGCCTAACCCACAGTGAATCATTATAACAGTTGATGATACTTCCAAATATGGAGCAGAGACTCCATTCCAAAATGGCATGACGTGGGTCGATATAGTATGTTACCATCGGAGTTATATTTGTTGCGCAAATGGTTAAACACACCATACATTCTCTTCACAATTAGCATATGCCACCACCGGGGTATTTTTTAACTATGTACTATGTTATATATGTCAACACCGGTGAACACTTGGAGATACATAACCACCCGGAGTATGTGTGCCATTGTAACAACACTCCAGCGCATAATTGATGTTTGAAACCATAAGTGCCACGAGTTCTTGTCACCATTGGGTTTTTTTATACTGGATATGATATACGGTTGTGTTAGCTCGAATGTCGAAGTGCCACGAGGATTCATCACACCTTCGTCGGATTAATACACCAACTATGCGATATGCCAAATGTCAATACACCAACTATGCGATATGCCAAATGTCGATGCATAGTTGGATGCCACGAAGATATTATTGGTATGGTAACTTGTATGGTATGCCACGGGTCAAGTGGTTCAACACCAGTTTAAAGATTATAACATAAATTTAATGAAAAATTCCACGGGTTGATGTCGTTATAACCATATGCCAAAGATAACCACGGTTGGTGTGGGGATAGGTAGCCACCGAATGATGTGCCACCACTATGGTATGTATTAAAACCAATGCCTCTGGTCCAAATGTCATATGTTTCTTAAAACAAACCTATATTAAACGTTTGAAATAAAATAATTGTAATTGCTCCAAATTCAGACCATAGGATACAGTTAGCACATAATTGTATGTTATATTTGTATGGTGTTGGGGCCATATTAAACATATTGTAATGTTTGGATAACAAGAAAATTAAATATTTTCTATGATTGCAAATTTGTTGCAACCATGCTCCAAACATAGAATTTCGAAAACCTTATAAAAGGTGGTCAATGAACCAAAGAGAAGGCAAGCAATTTGATGCAATTCGAAGCCATTCGAAGTCAGAGGCAAGTGAAGCTCAGAGCGGTGTTGAAGTCTAGCTTTGTGAGCTAGAAGGTTTTGAGCCATTGCCCCATCAAAATGAGAAAGGAGTTTTGAGGAGCACAACTCGAAGTTGGTGGTGTGAGCCATGTTATAAGATCATTTTGTAATTGGCATGCCAGAGTCATACGAAAGCCAAATTGGTTGATTAAATAACCGAAACTGGGGTTTTGGTGCACTCTAGACTCATCGACAGAGTCTATTCTACAATTGCAGCAACCACTTCTTCAAAATTCATTATATGTACATGTTTTATCTTCAGGTCAAGTTGAGAAAGGTAATTGAATGATGTATTTTTGATGCATGATAGCTCAATTTCAGTTGAGATTTAGAGTCTTTGCAGGAGACTCTTTATTTTGTTGTAGTTGAGACGTTGATTGCAGGTTTTCAAGGAATATTGTGAGAGTTCTCTGCAGGAGAATATTTCATTGCAGAGTAAATAGCCGCAATTGTAAACAACAAATTGATTTACCTATTTTTAAATACTGAAATATGAGTGGCCTAGCCTTTTTATCAGGGCCCAAAGATGTAGCCCGGGAGGGGTGAACTCCGTCATCAAGCTTGGTGTCGTTCTTCTTGATGTTTGCGTGATTATTTGTGTTATGTTATTTATGGTTAACTTGCACATGTGAACATATTCATGCTTGAAGGAACACAAAATTAACATATTGTTTTAAAGGACCATTTTAAATCTTGTAAAGTGTGAGAGAACGATATTTTTCTGCATTTTTCAGATCATTTTTGGTATCATAGTGAGGTTCTCACCAAAGCCCAAGAATGGGTAAAAGAACAAAGCAAATTCGATTGCAAGAACTGGAATATTTCAATCAACAAAATCCACAGGAGAACACAACATTGCGACGCATGGTGCAAGCATTGCAAGAAGACAAGAAAATACTGCAGGCGAAGCTTGAAGCCTTGCAGAATAATCAAAAGAGGGGCATTCCTTCCATTCAAATTCAATCCACTGTAGGAGCCAATGTAGTCTCGCCACTTCATCAGGAAGATGAAGAAATTTCATCTCTATCTACCACTCCAAAGGCACGATCGGTGGAAAAAGCCATTAGTACTTTTTCCTCACCTTAAGAGGAATTTCCTTATGTACCAGCATCGCCAGGAAATGATTCGGAATCAGAGAAGGATGAGGAATCCAACAAACATGAGATTGGAATGTTCGAGAAGCATACCAAAGGAATGGGTATGATGTTGATGAACAAGATGGGATATCAAAAAGGATAAGGCGTCGACAAGCATGTCCAAGGCAGACTCCAACCAATCTCAGTGCAGGAAAGGCCTAAATACGAAGGATTGTGATATGACCAATCAACATGTGACTACTACAAAAAGAGAGGTCACATAGTAGACTGGTGTTGATACTTACATCCTGAGCTAATGCCAAAGAAGATTCAAGACTGAAAAGGTAAAAAGACAAATCATTCTAGCACTGATTCAAAAGGTGATTTGTTCAATCAAAATTTTTGGATGAAAGTTATTAAAAGAATATATCCATGTACTTTCTATGGGAGTAACATGCATTGTGTAGAGGAATGCTGGAAGCAGAAGATTTACAGCAAGAAGTTGTGTGCTGTAATGAGCATTCCACAGAAGGAGGACGCAACACTACAATTGAAGAAATGTCCAGGAAATTATTTGTTTCAGTTAGGCAAAGACTCGGCACAATCAAAACATAGCTCAGAAATAACCAACAAAAAGATGACCAATGAAAACTCAAGAGAAAGAGTTTGTGTAGAATGTACGATGAAAGGAAATTCAAAGAGCACATGTCCGATGTTGTCGCGTGAGTCAACACCAACACAATCAGAGCAGGGGGAAGCGAAGAACACTGAAGAAGAAGAATGTAAGTCCTCATAAAAGTATCCTTCTTGGAAATAGGCAGATTTTATGTCGCATGTGTAAATGTGTGTTTATGAATTGTCGTCGAAACAATAGGCCTAGTTGAGTATGTAATAGGGTCTAGATGGTTTTTATATTGATGCTTAAATGTAATAAATTCATGATTGTAATAAACGTTTGGAGGTCCAAAACTCCTTCTGTTGGGAGGTCTGATCTGGGATGGATATTGTTTAAGTCCTGTCAAAGTTTGGTATGTAATGTTTGTAGACCAAGTTGCTCCTAGAGATAAATAGTTCTCGACATGCTCAAAATTTTACAGTTTCATATGTTCACAAAGTCAGCGCCAAGACGAAGAGATCGTCGTGCTGATTTTGGAGATATATATGGTTTCAAAATTGGCCTCCGTGTGAGGAAGAAAATGTGTTTTGAAGTTTTCCTCCAACATGTAAAAAAGTCAAATTCAACACATGTGGCAGTCAAAGTCAAAATTTCAGTAGGCAACTCATGGTTTCGCCGGTCAAATTTCATGTTTCCCTTTGACACTTGGCGTGCTCAGATTCCGCCAAGTGGCTCCTTATGGTTTGTTGAATTTTCAAATTTATGATTGGTTAGTTGAATTTTAATTTGACCAATAATTGAGCACCATGTGGGCCAATGATTAGCTGCCACACGGACTCCTCATGGCATGTTAATTTTTTTTAATGAGTATAGGGCCTCCTGGAGATTCGACCTCATGACCTAGCTTCAAACAACTCCAATCCAAAATGTTCGACCACTTTTTTAGTTTTATTTACAATGGTGGAAATGTATTATTTAAAGTATGTTATGGCATATGTGGTAAAAGGGTTGGCGTAGCCCGCCACATTTCGCGGCCCCGAAAAACCCATGGTGAATCATTTTAACAGTTGATGATACCTCCAAATATGGAGCGGAGACTCCATTCCAAAACAACGCAAAATGGGTCGACATATTATGTTACCGCCATAGTTATATTTGTTGCACCAATGTTGAAACACCATGGTTTATGTGTCTCGAGGGTTCCATCCATACTGTCGCTTCACGGTTAGCATATGCCAACACTGGGGTTATTTATAACTATGTAATATGTTATATATGTCAACATCAGTGAATAGTCGAAGATACATAACCATCGCAGAGTATGTGTGCCACGACAAAAACACGTCAGTGCATAATTGATGTTTGAAAACATAAGTGCCACAAGGTATTGTCACCATCGGGTTTTGTTATATCGCATATGGTATATGGTTTTGCCAGCTCGAATGTCGAAGTGCCATGAGGATCTATGACACCTTCACTGGATTAATAGACCAACTATGTGATATGCCAAACGTCGAAGCATAGTTGGATGCCACGGAGATGCAAAGATAATATGGTATGGTATGGTATGCCACGGGTTAAGTGGTTCAACGTTGGTTTAAATATTATAACATAAATGTAATGCCAAATGCAACAGGTTGATGCCGTTATAACCATATGCCTAATATAACCACAGTTGATGCGGGGTTAGGTAGCCACCGAATGATATGCCACCACTATGGTATGTATTAAAACCAATTTCGCCGGTCCAAATGTCATATGTTTGTTAAAACAAAACTATATTAAATGTTTGTTATAACGTTTGATATCAGATAATTTTAATTTCCCCAAAGTCGGCCTATAGGATACAGTTGGCACGTAATTGTATGTTATATTTGTATGGTGTTGGTGCCATATTAAACATATTGTAATGTTTGGATAACAAGAAAATTAAATATTTTCTATGATTGCAAAGTTGTTGCAACAAAGCTACAAACTTAGAATTTCGAAAACCTTATAAAAGGTGGTCAATGAACCAAAGAGAAAGCAAGAAATTTGAAGCAATTCGAATCCATTCAAAGTCATAGGCAAGTGAAGCCCAGAGTGGTGTTGAATTCTAACTTTGTGAGCTACAAGGTGTTGAGCCATCGTGCCATCAGAATGAGAAGGGAGTTGTGACAAGCACAACTCGAAGTTGGTGGTGTGAGCCATGTTATAAGATCATTTTGTAATTGGCATTCCACAATCATACGAAAGCCAAATTAGGTGATGGAAGAACCAAAACTATGGTTTTGGTGCACTCCGGACTCATCGGAAGAGTCTGTTCTACAGTTGCAGCAACCACTTCTTCAGAATTTAGTACATGTACATGTTGTCTCTCTAGGTCAAGTTGAGACAGGTAATTGAATGATTTATTATTGATGCATGATTGCTCAATTTCAGTTGAGGTTGAGAGTCCTTGTAGGAGACTCTTTGTTTTTTTGTAGCTGACACAATGATTGCAGGTTTTCAAGGCATATTGTGAGAGTTCTCTGTAGAAGAACATTTATTTGTTGAGGAAATAACTGCAACTATAAACAAAAAATTGATGTACCTCTTTTTAAATACTGAAATATGAGCGGCCTAGCCTTTTGAGCAGGGCCCGAAGACGTAGCCTGGGAGGGGTGAACTCTGTCATCAAGCTTGGTGTCATTCTTCTTGATTGTTTGTGTTATATTTTTTATGGTTAACTTGCACATGTGAACAAATTAATGTTTGAAGGAACACTAAATTAACATATTGTTTTAAATGCCAATTTTGAATCTTTCCAAGTGTTAGAAAAGGATCTTCTTCCACATTTTTCACTAAATACACAACATATAGCAACATGTAAGCAAGCGTGCACGAACAATACATAAGCAATAACAACACATAAACAACCATACACTCACGATAACATGTTGACAACAATACCATCAACCCTTCCACGTCGACACCACTGCCACTGTGGCCAACACAACATGGATGCTACATACACCATTGGCATGAAAAAAACATATGCAACCAACAGAAAAGCGTGACCAACACATCGCGCATCCAGTCCAAGGGTTGAACCATGCTCTACTACCATTCTGTAACACCCCCTTCCCACATCTACCTAAGTAACCGACCAACTGGGGTAAATATGTGATGAGAGGCTACTAATATGAGATTCAACCTGCTAGGTGACCTTAAGGAAGTGGAGCCAATGGAAACTAGACAAACACACCTTACACAACATCAAAAACATCCCCAGAAGGTAAACAAACTTCCCAGACCCATGTACCCTGAGGGAGATTGAATTTTTGACCAATTTGAGGCTTAGTTGCGAGCATGCCAATGAAATCTAGAGGCCAAAATCCTATAGCTGCGGGAATGCCATGGAAAGGTAGCGACCATGGCCAATTTGGTCAGTTATGTGCCTGCACCTCCGGGATTTGTGCCACCTTTTTAGCTCCAGAGCCCAGGCCACTGCCCATAAATTCATGAAATTGTAGGAGATGCTAAATATCATTAAAACAAATGTATATAATCAATCACATCATCGGGGACTCATCCGGACCCCTCCTAGCCATGGAATACATTTCGTTAAACATGTCACAAACACTACATCTACGGTGTAAGCATAATATTTATAGATAGATGTATCATACTTATCTGAGAATCTCTAAGAAGCATTGCTACCTTACATCATAAGCTGCAATAAAATCTATTTTACCAAAGATACATGTTGTATTCATTTACAGGTAAAAATAGGGAGAGATTCATACATCATCACTTGATAAATTACATGCTTACAACCAACATAATAACAACAAAAATATAATATATATAAGAACAATATAATATATATAATAACTAGTACAATTATACATCAAATACCAAAGGAATGAATTTCTCATTAATGAATATAGAAACCAATCGAGGATGAGACTACCTCGTTCCACTTGACCATAGATTGGCTGAGCCAAATCTCTCTTTAGCCAATAACCCCCGTGCCATATTCCAAGAATGTATGTGGGACTCATAACCAACAGAAAAAGAACCAAACAAGCATGGATGCTACCATAGTTCTCCGCCTCCACCGTGAGCAATTTTACTGTATCCTAGCCTCTCAGGCTTTACTGTAGTCCATAGTCCAAATCAGGGATCACTAGGCCCTAAGCCAAGACATTCTCTCCAGGATTTACCATACATCCCATCCTGGGACTATTAATACAAAATAAAGGGTATCCACCTCTTAGGATTTACTGCAATCCATCCCGGATCACTAGGCCCTAAAATAAGGAAAACCACCTATGGGATTTAACGTATATACTGCCATTTATAATCAAGGATTCCTAGGCCCACCAAGGAAACACAGTATCTTGATTTACCACAACCCACAGTCTGGTTCAAGGGTTTCTAGGCCATGTGTTATATCAATTCAGAGATGCACCTCACTCAAATTAGAATCCAATTCCGAAATCCATCTCAATCAAGGCTATCCGGAAATGGCAAGGCTAGGATGAATACACTGTCACACCTGGAAAAAACCCATGCCAAGACATCAAAGAACCACATGCAATGCCATGCATGCCAAATCTAGCAAAGTAACCATACATGCAAATCAATACCTGCAAAGAAACATGTTGTAACTACTTGATTCTTGTTCCTCCTTTCTTTCTTCCTCCCTCTTCTTTCTTTCCTACTTTTTTTGCTCTAATGCCATAATGATCCAAAAAATCTATGTTTCCAAGAGAGAGAGAGAGAGAGAGAGAGAGTGAGGGAAAACAATGAGAGAGATCCAAAAATGTGAGCCAAAAGTGTACCAACTGATCCTCAGAATCCATTTGATTGATGAGGCCTTTATTTTATTCAATTTCCATTATTTTCCTTCATTTTCCTCCTCACATGCAACCTATGACCTTTCACCTTCCTTTTATCCTAATTTTCATCATTTCCATAAATAAAATTCCATTTAATGCCTCATTCCTTTCCAAATCCTTTACCTTTTCCAATTTCCTTTAGCAATAATAACCGAAATGAACACCTGCTAGGATGTTTTTCCCACAATTTAGCTTGGAATATATATATATATATATATAGGGTTTCCATAAAACCCTAAGTTGAGGAAAATGTGGGTGAATTAATTCCAAAAACACTTTTGTTTGAGAAAATATGGGAGAACTACATACAAAGAAAATCTAGATTCAAAAAACTCAAGGCGAATTGAAAGTTTCTCATTAGATTGGGACAATGAATCACATTTCCATAAATTTCCTTTATGTTTTATGGGGGAAAATCTATCTAAACCAACAACTCCCAAAGTGAGGTTAGTTAACGAAGGATAAACAAGAAGAAATGCTAGCTATATGGAGGGAGTAAGGAGGTTGGGAATGAATATGAATGCTGCCTACTTGCTTGTGGCTTGATTAGTATAATAATACTAGGTAATGACATGTGTTTCCTTCCTTTCCATGTCGACGGTAGGAGGCTGAGTCTTTGCAAGATGAGGTGTGGGCTAGGACATTGCCTTGAGAGTCAGCTCTCGAATGAACTATCATACCTTGACATTCTACTAGTACCATCTAATTGCTCAAACTAATGTCCTTCATGAGTATCACCAGGCACAAATAACTCTATTGATCATTGGAATTTGTCAGGTAGGGAAAGTGAAGATAAGGAATTTATTGAAGGAATATCTATCCTAAATAACTGTTTGATCCTAACTTATTTCAATATCGAAATTAAAAATACATCATACTGTGGGAAAGTGGTTGACATTGTACCTCTAGGACCAAATCTTCTTATTTCAAAAGGGGAAACGATAAAGGTCAATCAACGATTAACAAATAACCCTAATGTGAGTGGATTTGCTCAAGGGGATGCATAAATAGTACTTAGAGATTAACCAACCTCACTTTGGGATTGGTTGGTTAGATCACTTGTCCTCCATAAAACATAAAGGACATTTGTGGAAATGGGGTTCTTCGTCCCAATTTAATGACCAAACTTTCAATTCGCCTTGACTTTTTGTAATATATATTTTTTTGTATGTTGTTCTCCCATATTTTCTCAAACCAAAATATTTTTAGAATTAATTCACCCACACTTTCCTCAAATTAGTGTTTTATGGAAACCATTTTGCTAATATATTTCATTCATGGAACTATTTATCCCATCCAATTTTTAATTTCCCCTCCATTTCCAATTTTATCCATGTATTTCATTCATTGTTTTATGGGAATAATTTCACCTATTAAATGTAGATTTATTTCAAGGTTAAATTTTTTATTGGTTGGCTATGAATCCTATGAATTATATATATCCATACCTCTTCCATTAATTCCATTATTTCTACATGGTTATACCACTAATGAACCAATTCTCTCACTATTGCTGCTAAAAAATGAGAAGAAGATTGTGTGGATAGTTAGATTTTGGGAGAAGTATTGGTAGTTCCCTTCAACATTTATAGTTATTTTTTTTTACTTTGCATATTTCTAGCTAACACAAGTATAGTGGTTGTTTTCAATTCATGTGATAATCCTCTTTATTTGGTGGCATTTAAGTACTTCTCTCTTCTGCCTTATATATTATTTGCTTATTACTTTCCCTTGGATTTTAAATCATTATGTAAATAGGCCGAGATCATGTATTTCAAAGATTAAAATTTTGTTTCGTATTTTGAAATCTCATTTCTTTCTAAGAATTTAAACCTCCATAGAATGTTTTCATTTGGATTTTCACTTTGGTTCGTCGTGAAATTTCTCCTAGACTATGGGGCCCTAAAATTCAACTTTATTATCTCCATTTTTTATGCTATTGTTGACATGCACTTAGGTTTAAACCTATTGAATTTCCTTTCTCGAAGAAGTAGGAATTTTTAAAATACTTGGCACTATAATTAGCTTCTTGTTGATATGTCCCATTGATCTTCCTTGCTCCATCAATTCCTTTTCATTAGTATGTTCCACCATCATAACCCCGTCATTTCAATATTTTGCCACATTGCATGGACTAGGGTAAATTGTAATAATAATATTGATATTGAATCCATTGTTATAAGCATAAGCACCAGTTTGTGACACCTTTGTTTAACATTAGGGTAGACAAATTAGGATGATGCCAATTTCATGGAAGAACCTTTTTGGTGAGTGAAAGGATTGGTAACCTCCAAAGTTATTAGTTCTCCAAAACACATAAAACCATTCTTTAGACCACTTCCCATGTTATTTTAATAATATCTCAAATAATATTAATCAATACGATATTTCCCTCTTTTTTAGTCTTCATCTCCCCCTCATTTTTTTGGTATTTATTTCTCTCCTTATGAAGTGTTTTTATTTTCTAGTCAACCACTTCATTTATAATACCTATTCAAACGAGTAACAAAATATAGTACATTATTCCCTCTTCAACTCTATTAGAGATTTATTTTCTTTGTTACCATTTTGACATATATGAAGATGGATAGGCCCAAACAATGAACAACATCTCTCAATCTCAAAACTCATGAAATCCAACGTATGGAAAGGTTGATTACAACACATACAATTAAAACTTAGCTCATATATAGTTTACACAAAAAAATAAATAATGTGTAAAAGCTAAATTATACTTATACAAGGAGTGAAACACTCTACTACATAATATCTTATTGTCTTGATCCAACCAACATACTTAATGAAAATATATTACACAAAAACACCTTTTTTTCTAGAGTTATCAAAGTGTCCCTTACTACATGTTCAAGATGTCACTAAAATGTAATATTAACACATAAATATATTAGTTATGTATTGTAAATAAATTAACTACAACTATTTCATTCTCATGATGAATAGGGCCAATATTAAACATTGTTTTTATTCACATATAGGGAGCAGCATCAGTGTCTAGTCAATTCTCAATGCCTCTTAGATGAAAAACCCTTTCAAGCACCTCTAAAATTCTCATTTGATATATAATGACACTCCACTACCCTTTATGTTGTCTTTATATTTAATAGAAATAGGAATCAATGAATATGTCCAAATTTAGTTAAAGGAAAGGTCACCACATTTACTTTTCCTCCAACGATGCATAGACCATTAGGCTAAGACTTTTTTTAAGCATGTATATAGTACACTAGAAGTGATGGAAATGGGCACAATGCACCAAAACCTCATGTTTTTTTAACACCATAGGAAATTCTAACCTTAAAAATTCATAATTATTTCTCCCACAATTGAAATTATCATCCATCTTCTTATCCAAAATGTTTCACCATATTCTTAATTTTTATTGGGGAGAGTGAAATCCTCTTGATCAATGAATTTTAAATCCACTCTAAATTGAAGAAGGTAAGACATGTAAATAGTCCTTAACATTATTGTGTTCAAGAATAATATATTTCAACTTAGGAAAATAATAGTCCATCAAATTATTGTGTTCAATCATAATATATTTCAACTTAGGCAAATAATGCTCGTTCAAATAAGTGACATGAAATTTTATATCAATAGATCATTCATGAGTATTAAAACTATATCAAATAAAATCAAAATTAGAGGCATAGTTGTTTATCATCATTACTCATCATGATCAAATGAAAAGTGACTATTAATGCATTTAACATGCATACACCATATATTGTGACAGCCCAAAACCAACAAAAGGTGATAATATCTAGAGTTTAAAAGACATGCATCAATGCGATGCACAACAAAAAATAAGATAATGGGCACTAATTGTAGAAATTATACAAACATATGTATATCAATGGATTCAATCCGATCTAACAATGTACTAAAGCTAGATACTGAATCGCTTCTACAAATCAATTGCGGAAATTAAACACAATCTCCAATCATATGAAGCAAAGAAAGAATCAAATCAAACCATAACACAAATAATTTCCTAGGAAAGTCTTTTTTCTCAAAACTCCTCTATCTTCTATTGTATATTAACCATGGAATCATGAAACAATTACAATGCACTCTTCTCACAAGAGTCTCCTGCACTCTCCAAACTATCTCACACAGTCCTGGACAAAAACTAACCAACACTTCGCCAATTCTCAGTCTCTAAACAACCTGTGTTGCTTGCGCAATTACTGATGAATGCAATCCCTATTATTTAGGAATTTTGGCCTTCCTAAACTGTGCAAGGATCATAGGCACTCCAATGGATGTCTGGTTGCATGTGGTCAACCTACTAATCAAACAACTGATAGTTAAAATCTCTTTAACCTTTGTCTCAAATGGGTCTCCACTAGAACTGACATGCATGCAACTATTAATAGTAAATCATCACTTGCATGGCATATCATTGATTGTGAATTAAATAATATTTAATTCACTTGATCTCTCACTAGTGCAACAAACAGTTACAACTAGTTCAACTGACTCTAACTCACCTAACTGAGTTAACTGATTACTCATGCATTAAACTAATACACCAACTGCAATTCAAACTCCATAACTAATAGAATTACTATGCATGCCTCACCAACCACCCTCAACTTGAAATACATGAGATAATCGAGTTTATCACACTCAATTAACTGTTACAAGTGATCACGAGATAAGATTACATTTTATTGTCCAATTTAATTAAGGGAAAATTAAAATAGACACTGCACCAAATTTAGCCCACACTAGTGTAGGTGCTACTAGGACCTGTTGGTCCCACACTAGTGTGTGCATTGAAATTTCTTGTTGGACTTCAACACTCCCTCTCAACAAGAAAGGGATATTTGCCACCCTGATCCTGCCTCTATGGTATTAGAATTTTGTCCTAGTGAGAGCCTTTGTCAGAATATTTGCATCCTGATCATTCATGGGAATGTACTGAAGTAACATTATGCACCTCTGAACACAATCTCTGAGATGGTGGTATCGATGTCTATGTGCTTGGACCTATCATGAAACACCAGATTAACCGATATTTTAATGTCTGGTTATCACAATGTATCACTATCAGATCCATATGAGAACCAAACAAACCAACCATGATCTTTCTCATCCAGATGGCCTCACATGCAGCTTGACTTGCTGCCATGTACTCTGCCTCGGTTGAACTGAGTGTCACAGATCGCTTCTTCCTGATGTACCAAAATTTTTTTGTCGATTCTATGTTGAATATCCCTCATGATGTTCTCTTTCTGTATGATGGACCGCCTTCCCAATCTGCATCCTTGAATCCTTGAAGATTCACTCCCTCTGTCCGCTTGTACCATAATTCATACTTTGTAGTGCCCCTGAGATATCTCAAGACATGCTTCCCTGCCTTCCAAAAGAGCTTGGTCGGTATAACCATAGCTTGACTCAGAGTGGTTAACTGATTTGCAAATGTTTGGTCTGGTGTTCGTACAACAATGAACCTACTAACTGCCTGTAGACAGTAGCATCCACTACTTCTCTAGAAGTAGCATCCTCTTTCCTCCAATTTCCTGGAAGATGAGTGTCCATGGGTTTACAACTCTCCATGTGAAACTTACCCAGTATCTCTTTGGCATACTTTCCTTAAGAAACAAAAAGTTCACCATCCCACTGCCATATTTCCAAACCAAGGAAATAGTGAAGGAGTCCCATGTACTTCATTTCGAAATCCCTTGCAAGATCCTCCTTGCATGATTTTACCATCTGCTCATCACCTGTCAAAATTAGATCATCAACATAAAGTATGGTAATCAAGAGCTTACCATCAACCACAATCTAGTACAGGTTTGCATCAACTTCACTTTTGATGAAGCCCAACCCGATGAAATAGCTATCAATCTGAGTGTACCAAGCACGAGGTGCTTGCTTCAGCCCATACAGTGCTCTCTTGAGTTGACACACATGCGACTCACTGTCAAAGACATCAAAACCTTTTGTCTGTTATATGTACACTTCTTCTTCAATATCTCCATTGAGAAACACAGTTTTCACATCCATTTGATGGATGCGCCACCCCATCTGCGCTGAGAGTGCAAGGATAAATCTAATGGAAGAGTACCTCGTGACTGGTGAAAAAGTATCTTCATAGTCGATCCCCTCAACTTGTGAGAATCCTTGGGCCACAAATTTGGCCTTTTAATTCTCCACACTCCCATCGACAACTTGCTTCACCTTATAGATCCATCTAGATTCAACCACTAATTTTTTGATCGGTCTTGGGACAATCTCCCATGCATTGTTCTTGATGATGGAGTCACACTACTCTACCATAGCATCAACCCAAATTTATTGCTGCACGGCTTCCTAAAAGGAAGATGGTTCTCTCACAATACACTTGCTCATAAGAGACATGTATCCAGTAAACATTTATAGAGATTGTCTCTGTCTGTGCAGTGAAGTAGGGGCTCCTACATTCTCTGCTGCATCAAGTCTCAATCTATCAGCTTCCTTGGTGCACCTTCTACCATTTCTAGTGGATGGCTCTGCATGAGTGTTTTATTCCACTCCATGATTCTCCGCATGTGGCTGATCCACATCTTGAGGCTCATCTTTTGGAACCAAGAGTTCCTCCTCTGCATGCAAATCCAACTCCCTCTCAAGGGATAATCACATGGCTTTCTCCTCATCAAATTTTATATCCAGTCGCACAACAATCATTCTGCTGTTTTGTAAATACACTTGATAGTTTTGGGGAGTTATAGTGCACCCCACAAATATCCCAATCTCAGCTGTTGGTTCCAGCTTATTCCTTGCATCTTTCGTCACATGCACATAAACAAATGAGCCAAAAATCTTAAAATGTGAAACATCAGGTTTCTTACCAGTAAAATCCTCTTCTGGTGTACTCATTCCAAGTATCTGATGAGGAAAATGGTTTTGCACAAATACCGCTATGTTGCATGCCTCCGCCCATAGATGCAACGGTAGGCCCTGATCATGCAAAATCACTCATTTTGCACCCACAAGTGTTTTGTTCTTTATTTCTGTGACCCCATTCTGTTGTGGTTTATGAGGCACAATCAGTTCTCTCTGAATTCCTTCTTTGCTGTAGAAGTTCTTGAATTAATTGGAGATGTAATCACCACCATTGTTACTCCTAAGATCCTTCACATGCTTCCTCGTGTCTTTCTCCACCAGTGCTTTGAACTCAAGAAACTTTGAGAACGTTTGATCTTTCTTCTACACGAAGTAGATCCAACACTTTTAAGAAAATTCATCATCAAATATCACATAGTACTTATGTTTTGTTGTGGAAGCAATAGAGAATGGTCCACACATGTCTGAGTGAACTCTCTCAAGGATTTCCAAAGCTTGGTTCTCCTTCTCATGAAAAGTGGCCTTTGCATACTTCCCCATAGTACATCCTTTTCATGTGTCTGACTGCGCAAGTGTACCCTTGGGAAGACCCGTAGAAATCTGCTGCATGACATTCAAGGCTCTGTGGTGAAGATGGCCCAATCTCCTGTGCCATAAATCACCCTCATCCCAACTCACCACTTTGTCTGCCTTACCCATCAATGTTGTGCAGCCATCTACATCAAGTTTATAGAGATTCTTAACTTGAATCCAAATCTTCTTGGCTTGTCTTGTTGTTTTGTGTCGCAGGAAAGCTTTTCCTTCACTGAAAACAACATCATAGCTTCTATCCTCCAACATTACAACTTAGACTAATTTTTTCTTCAAGCCCGATACATGCATTACATATTTTAATTGAAAGGGTTTAACTGACTATCTCTGGAAGGTAATGGTACTAATCCCGTAGCATTGCACCGCCCGTTATCACCCATTTCGATATGCATATGGAGGTCCTTCTCCTCCAAGCTACTGAAAATTTCCTTGTCTCCCATCATGTGAAAGGATGCACAACTATCCAAGTACCACATCGATACCATTGGACTTTACGGGCCATGCATGTAATGAGTGATAATTCAAGCTCAAATTGCGAGGCCAAAGCTCACCAGTTGCAGATCCTGAAGCCTTCTTGTTATTCTTCTTTTGTGGACCATTAGTGGCATATATATGCATTGATTATATCGTTCACCCTCTAACATTTTGATAAAGGTCATAAGGAGCATATTACCTGATAGCATTTAAATGGCTAAGAGTTCAAAGTCTGTGAGGGAGAAATACAATTAAGATGAGTCATATGCGAAAATATGGTAGGTGAATTTTATAATGAAGCGGTAATATGCTAAAGGCTTAAATATAAATTACGTGAAAGTGTAAGAGGCACAAATGAAACAGATATAAGGTGGAGCCCGCATATACTTTATACATGTACAGAAAGGAGTTTGCAAGTGCAATTACGGGGGGGTCACAAACGAGAGGGATAAGGCAGAGCTCCCCCCCCACCCCCGAAATCTTGATGACGTGTCAAGGCGTATGACACGAGGCGAGCACTTTACGGAGAAAAGGGTATGGGCTTTAGAAGCTATCACGGAATCCACTTCGCGTCCTTCGAGGGCGAGGTTCTAAGGTGCAGCTGTCACCAATACATAAAGGTAAGGTAAGTTTTTAGGACACACGGTACCGAGGCTAGTACCACCATTTAATCCGACACGCGGTATTCACCTAACAAGAGTCTCACACCCAATCCCATTATGCTATGTGTCCCACAGTCGACGTCCTTATGACGTCAACCCTATTCATTTTACCCGCCTTCTTTTCCCAAGCTGCCTCGGGCCTGTATAATTGTCTTCCGTCTTTTACTGTGGTAAAATACTCTGGCTTTTCGACTACTGTATAAGAAAAAGTGGGCGCCTAGTACCAGGTCTTCCCGGTCGTTGTCAATACCCCTGCGTCGCTTTCCCGAGCAATTTTCTACTTCGCAGGTATTCCATCCCTTTCATTCCATCTCGTTTCCTTTTGATTGTGTTTTGGGTTTGTATGATGGTCATGGGTAAGGTCACCACCAAGAAAACAGAGCCCAAAACTCCCCAAGCCCGTGATTCCAGGGCTATCCCAGGACCTGAACCATTCATAGACTTGCAAGCCAACATTCGTGACCCGCAATACCCATTTCCCATTAGCAGCGTCAAGCCTAAACTTTTTAGGAAGCATGTGGAAAATAAAGATAGGTTTCGGGTCATTTTGTCTGGTATGTATCATCAAATAACCCCCCCCCCCCTAGTATACCCAGTGGTCGAATTCATTTGTTGGCTCCGAGATGCTTACGATGAACGTCGAGGCATGTTCCTCTTAGCTCAGGGGAACAAAATATTCACTATCTCTCCCGAAATCATCAGAAAATCCATTCATTTTCCTACCATCTCAAACTGTGTCAGTTTCAGTGAACTAACGTTGACTCCTCAATTTGCAAAGCTACCATGGAGGCAACAGAGTGATTTCATCGCCTCCATAAAGCTGTGCCCCATCATGCGAGGAGCCCACACGCCTTACTACAGTCATTACCAGTGTACGAGGCCAGTCTGAAAGAGGTAATGAATCAAACTGATATAGCTTCTGAGAAATCCACTCGGCTCAAACCTGAAACTATAGTTACCATCCTTGGTAAATATTTTTCACTCCTGCACCAAGTGAAACATAAAATTCCTATCGATGCAAACTATGATGAACTTACGGAAGCTTACATCAGAGCAGAAGGTTTCACAGTGATGCCCGAACCTGCAATAGACAACTGGCAGAGGTGCAAAAATTATGCCAGCCTGTTAGCCAACTCTTCCGCAAACGTCCCGCTGCCTATTTCAGCCACTGCTTCGACCCCTTCTCATCAGTGAATATTGTTAACTCATGATTCGGCTCTCGTGGCCTTTAGTTTTTACTTTTATTTTTACTTTCAAGTTCCGAGTGGAATTCATATTTCACTCTTGCATTTACTTTCTGTTGGAACAGTTTTTATATTTTGAAACATCCATGAGCCTAATTGTAAATGGTGAGAAGTGTTCTCTCTCATCATGAATTTTATTGTTTTTTATTAAGACCTGAAACTGCTTGCTAGCACGTAGAGAAGATATTTTCCCAAAATATCTTCCCGCGTATGTTCTTGTAATTCTATATAAGCAGTAAACTGAGATGAAAAAGAGGTTCCAGATTTTCAGAAGAACACACCAAGAAAGAACTCTATATGCATTTTGTTGAAATTTTGATATAAAAGTTGAAGAGCCCATTGGGTTTCGGTGATAAGGAGTTTCATCTTTATTGGGGATTCTGGTCTTAATACTTCATATTCTGTAACTCTCTCTCTCTTGTGTTTTATATCTTAAATGTTCATTTCGTTTACATTCACATTTCCTATATCTTGTTTTGGAATGCGAGTGCTCACATGTTTTGGTATGAATTTATCATTGTCGATACTCATGCTAAAACTTGTCTAGCATTTTAAATATGGCTCAGGCATGATATGTTGTTTCACCTCTCACTTCTACCATAATTCTTCCAGTATTAGCAGCGATGAAATGTTATCTTTAAAAGTTATTTTCATATATGGATTCTTGTTACTATATAAGCACAGTACATGTTGATATTCGTTTCTAGATCTCGTTTCTATAATAGCTAGTATCCTTTCCATTTTCATACACAACAATCGTCATCTGATTATTTACCTCTGTGAATCAATTTAGAATCCAACCCCCGTTATAGAAAGCTTTCTTAAAATTGTCGGATATGTTTTTATCAAAGTTCACACTCTGCCTCTGCAATATTACTTTTGTTGTGCTGAAGTTTTGAGAGTTTCAGTTCCATTTTAATCAAACCTTACTGTTTATACATGATAGCATGAGAGCCCTTTTCTGAACAACCTTCACAGGTTAAACCATATTCTCCTTGCTAATTAATATGTCCTAGGAACTGGTCTTTCACAACTCAAGGTTGTCTCTAGGAGTTACAACATCTTTCTGGCGCTGTTGCCGGGGATACAAATTTGAGAAAAGATAAATCCCAGGTCCTCGAAAAAATCTTTATTCGCTCTTCAGAACAGGTGAGCAAGAAGAGTTGAGAGTTGTAGATCCCTCACCTTGGCGACTCCACTGTCAATTATAAGATAAACCTATTTGTAGTCTTGGCTTCCCGAAAGCCACATTTGAGCTCAGATACATCTCAGTTGAAGACACCTTCGGTGTCTAACCCAGAGAAGATTTTACATAAGAGGGGTTAGAGGGAAAGACAGTCAGTTCATACAGAGATCCCTATATTTTCTTTGGAATATTTTCCATCCTCCTCTTCCCAAATAAGCCAAGATCAAGGCCCTGATTCCACTGTGGGAAACCTTGATTACTTTGCAGATAATCCTTCCTTGGGAAACATTCAAGTCAATGACAAAGCTGAATCAGTAGATACCACTAGCTTCTTTCTTCATCCCACTCCTGAAGTTGAAGAAGTAAACGAAGTCACAGAAGTGTCTGCTGTTAACAATCCAAATTTCCCATCAGCACCCCAAGCCTATGTTCAATACATACCAATTGTTATACATACCTCGCTTCCACCACCTCCTCTCACTCATCAGATTCTCCCACCACCTCCACAACCCCCAATGGCTTTCCTGGGCTTCTTACTAAACAAATATGACCCCATGGCATTACCTTAGGTCTTAAATGATATGCCTCAAGATTATCTGAAAATCTTGCCTCGTTTCAATGGGGAAAATGAGATCGAAGCTCAAAAACATCTTGAATTTTTCTGTTCCTTTGCAGAAAACTTTAACGTTGAACACTTGGATGTGGTCTTGAGACTGTTTTTTCAATCCCTGGATGGAGAAGCCAGAAAATGGTTTAAGACTTTGGGAGACCATTCCATCACTAATTGGACAGAGATGGAAAATTATTTCATCAGAAAATGGGGAGAGAAAAAATACCATGGGTACTGTCTCACTGAGTTCAATGCACTCAAGAAAAGGCATAATGAGGGAGTGCCAGAGTTCATTAAGAGTTTCAAAAAATTATACTCAAGCCTCCCAGCCGAAATGAAACCTCATCGGATAGCTTCCAAAGTGGTGTTTGTAGCTGCTTTCGATTCAGAATTTGGGTTCTTTCTAAGAGAAAGAAAGTCTGCCACCCTAGATGATGCCCAGACTGATGCACTAGAGCTGGAGGCTAATTTCGCTTCCATAGGGAAGTCAAAGGGGAGATCAGATTAGGATGCCAGAAGAAGAGGGAAGGAAGAAGTATCTACATCTGGCCAAGACAGAGAAATAGCTGAAAGTAAAATTGAAGAGATGAATAAAATGATTAAAAATATTTCAAGCAAGATGGTGAAGCTGGAACTTGAAGCCAAGAATTCATCCTCTAAAGCATTCCAGAACGCTCCAAACAGGGGTTACAATCCGCAGTATAGAAAGCCACCCATGCAAATACTGCAAAGAGAGCGGAAAGAACAGCAAGACCAGGTACCACACCCTCTGTACCTGGAAGGTCAAATGGATGGCCCCATTGAAGACACTGCTTATGAGCAAGATGACCCATATCTTTCTTATTCGAATAGTGATGAAGTCGAGTGTCCTTTGCAAGAAGGTGATGGAATGGGGATTCCATTACAAGAAGAAGAAGAAAAGGCTAAAGTTATTGAAGATCCAGAGATCGACGACTATTGCAAGCAATTCGTTGATTTCATGCAAGCGCAATTCAATAGAAAATATGATCTCAGATCTTCTAGAAAAATAACCCGCACGCAAGATCAGGATGAAGAGGTGCCTAAGAAAGAAACAGCTGTGCAGAAGGAGACAACGGTGCAAAAGGTCGTGGATAAAGGTAAGAGGCCTCTAAACGAACCTTTATAGTCTAATGATCAAGTTCCTTCCTCTTCAAAGGTAACCACTCCTCCTAATACTAAGCCTGTGTTGAAAGAAGTCAAGCCTTTAGTTGAAAACAAAGATTCAAAAGAAAATATAATAGAGAAGTCCTCCTTAGGCTTCAATCTGCAAAAAGAACTTGAGAAAGTCAAGATCCCAGTCCCCCTAACTAAAATATTAAAGCAACCAGCCTATCAGTCCCAGGTCTCCTCCTTTATGCTTCCCTCAGAAACAACCCCCATTCCAGACAGTCTCAACACCCAAGAAGAAAGGCCCATGGTTGTGTTTGGCCCCCACGTTGAATAATTAGATGCCTCTACTCCTCCTTTTTATGTGTCATTAGTGATTCATGATTTGTTATTACATAACTGCATGTTGGATTCGGGAGCATCCCATAATCTCTTGCCTTTGTCAGTCATGGATAAACTGGGATTGCAAATCACTCGTCCATACAAGGACCTTTATTCCTTTGACTCCAAAAGGGCCAAGTGTCTGGGAATGATCAAGGACTTGGTAGTCCATTTGGCCCAAATTCCAGCCAAGAGTGTGGTGATGGATATAGTGGTGGTTTGCGATGTTGTGTCTCAATCTAGTCTCTAATTGAGCTCATTTAATTGTCAACCGGGGTTAGTAAGCTGCTGAAGTGAAGTGCACCATATGTGCCTAAGTAACCTCTTCCTACTTAGTTGTGTTTAGTGTTTTATAATGTTTTTTGGTTTTATGGTTTTATTTTGAAAAGGAAAAGAACTAAGTGCTAAGCTGAAAGGGAAACTATTGGTCGAAATTAGTAAAGCCTAAATTATGATGGTAAATAAATGCAAATGCTGAAACAAAAGAGTCTAACTATGACTAGCAACCAACAAATACAAAGCTTGATAATGACTCTATTGTAAACTCACAACATGAAATTGAAATGAACCTGAGAAATGAACAAGCTAAGTGTAAATGAAGTTTTCTCCTAAATCACTAATCAAACAGACAACTTACAATGTACAACATCTCATCCATGAATAAAGATTTGTCGGAAAATATGTGGAAAAGAATATTGTAACAAGGTAAAGTTTCTACTCTAAACTGGCTTCTAATTCTATTCTGCAACTCAGTTTTAACACCACTAAACCTCACTCAAAAGTTATAGATTTCCTTTTGGAATAGTCTTTTGAAGAAAGGCTTGTTTGTGAAATGATAAAGAGGCTGCAAAATACTCCAGACCTTATAATGATACTATCTTCTGTCCAGATAATTGTGTATGAGTATTAATTTTGAACAAAAGAAGTTTTGTAAATAATTAAGCCCGTGAGATTGAATTTATCAACTAAGACAAAGTAAACTACAATAGACAACAGCTAAACTTGAAGTGTTAAAGCAATGAGTTAAAACTAAACTAAGATGCTATTAATCTACAATGAACAGTATTAAACTAAAGAGCCATTATCATACTTGAAAAGAAAAGACAAATCTGAACCACATGCATTCTACCTCCGGAGTATTAAACCATAGTGCAACTAATCTATTGCATATTACACAGTTTGAAATGAAAATAGAATTAAAATCCTAAAATACCACAGTTAATTCCCATTCATCATTACAGATATTTTGGAAGAATTCATTAGAATGAGATTAAACTGTAGAATTCAATACAAATGAACATAAAAACACAGAATTCAGAAAACTAACTAAGCTAAGAATGAAACGAGAGTTACTTATCTAAATTAAAAAGAACAGAGCTGCACAGGAGGTAGGGGCCCTCCACCACCTGGTAGCACGTATTCTAACTCAAAATCGACTCAGCTCATGCAGCAGAATGATGCTTTTTCATTAAAGGAGAAAAATACTTAAAACAGAGTATTCACGGTTCTGTGGCAGAAGCCAAAAACTAACCAAAATCTAACCAGCGTTGCTTGGTCTCCCAAGTCATATTTATAATGAAATTACATAACAGAACTTGAGATAACATAGGGATTACTGTCTTTCCCACTCCTATTCAAATTAAAACTCTTATTGAAGGCTGCGTACTTTTGCTGTAGACAGCTGGACTGAGACAGTCCTATTAGAAGTCTACCTCTTGATTTTGGTTTCCACGTGCATAACCACACACAGAATTCGTTTCTTCCTTCATGGTGAGCAACAAACCATGTAGACATGACGTGGAATATGCCCATATGCGGTTTTCCTTCAGACGACACCTGGAACCCACTCAAACTGTAAAACAGCTGCAGAATCGCCGATCAGCTACGGAATGTCTGCATTCTGTAGCTATTTTGCAGAAAATTGTTAAAATAGAAAAAATCATGAAAATACAATATGTTAATCAATTGCATGTAACCTTTAAGCAATCCTAATCATTCTTCATTGATTTTAGGCTTATGAAGTGATAAAAGAATGATGAAATGAGGTGAAGGTTTGTAAAAGAGAAGACAATTCTAAGGCTCAACATAATCCCACTGCAAAACTATTGCATGTCCTCATGCAATTTCATCAAAACTTATTCCATATGCTTTGAAACCTCTGTTAAAACATCCAACTTTATCTTTCTTCTTCTTTTGGCCCTAATCTATTTTCTAATTTCTGTTAACATTTCAGAAATTAGTTCTTCATCTTCCTCTTGTAGTGGAGTGTCAAGTTTATTTTCAATAACCATGTCAGTTTTTCTTCTTCTGCTCCATCAAAAGTTTTGGCAAAAGATTTTGTAATCTCCTTATGGAAGCCATCAAATTTCTCTATAAAGTTTAGCCTCCCTTCTTATTGTAGTAGCTCCTTGAATTATGGATATCCTTCCAAATACTTGACTTCAATTGATTCTGTCCTAACAATTAGCCATTCCTCCTCTATGCAGATTATCTTCCTTTCAGAATTACTTTTCTATGCTTGAAGCTAGATTGATTACAGAGTCTAATTCTTTATTTTGAAACTGTATCTCTGTGTCTGAAGATGGATTAGTTGAATAATAATGCTTCACCCTTAGAATTACCTTTCTGCACTTAGAGATGGATTGGTTGCAAAGTGTAATGGAAGTGAATGGATGGAGGTAATTAGGCTATAAGGGAAAATGAAGTGGCTATGGATCTGATGGAGAATTTATGATGACATTATGGTGAAATAAGTGAATGATAAAATCTTAAGGAGATGTGGAGTAGTAGGTTGGAATGTTGGATAAGGGATATGGCTAATCAATTCGAATGATAGGTTGTTTAGGAAACACATGATTATACACATTGTATCTATTTCATGTTTTGACTTTTTGCTATTAAAATAATTTTCACAATTTACCTCAGAATTTTGACCTTGTTAATTGATGTGCTTGATGTTGTTCCTTTGGTCCTCTTTGAGCATGTTGGTCTTCAAAACAGAATCCTTCAATTTCCTGTAATCATCATCTCTTTGTAGGTTGTACAATTATGTCAGAACTGCTGAATAAGATGTGGCTGCAACATGCAATCTGTAAAAAGAAATGAAGTATGAATATGGAAGATGGATGTGAAATGTGATGGAGTGAAAGTGGAATGGACTTGTGAAATGAAATGAAAATGGCGTGAGATGGAGTGAAAATGGAGTGAGATGGAGTGGAATTGTAGAATGAAATGAATTTTGCAATTTCTCTCAAATGGTACATCAGACTTCCCTGAAATTTTCTGAGGTTGTTACCAATATTATTATGCATCTTCCGGCGAAAAATCTCTGCCATTGGTTGCACGGATCTCCCGGAAAATGAGAAATGGCTGTAGGTGAAAGTGGCCAATTTCTTGAAAAATACACACTGAAATTTTCTGAAATTTTCTGTGTTTATTCACCCTTCCTCAGTGCATCTACCATAAAAATTTCAGGACCAACGGATGCACGGTTTGAAAGTTATGACAAAATCAATTTCTGCCCTGTTTCACCCTTCATTCTGCCCAATGTTGCTACAAAAAAGTACGCCACGGACTCATTTTAAGGCCAAATTGAGTGATTCCAATGGGAAACTGTGTATTTTTACCTTCTCTACTGCCACATGCTTCCAGAATTTCATTTTGATGAAGAAAAGGTGCTTCTGTGCAAAATTACTCAAATCTGTCCTAATCTGTCCAAAATGCTGAAAAGTGAGAATCTGCCTGAAAAACCCTTCTGAAATGCCCTTAAAAATTGCTTTTTTCCAAATTATGTCCGCATTCTACTCAATTTATCATATTCTGAGAAAACCCAGAAGCTCAGAATTTTTTATTTCTGCTCCAATCTCTTACAAAAGTTGCACCAAAACTGCCTTCTGGAAAAAGTTGCAAAAAAAAACAAGAACAGGCTGCTACAGCAATAGCTGCAGAAACTGCCACTTTCCGCAGCTGTTATTGAATTGACAAAAAGATGAACATGCTGCTACAAGAAACTAATAAAATTCACTGCTGCAAGTTGTTGTTGATTCCATAAAACCATTAGTCTTCATCAAAGCCAACATTCATGGTACAATTCTTACCATGCGAATAAATGTGTCGAAGTCGAGCATGGGAAGAAATCATTGGATTACCAATCAATAATGAAAATCGTTAACCAATGCGAGACAACTCACCGATAATGTAAATGAGTGTCAAGGTACCTCGGTGCATCTTGACAGGGACGAATGAATGTGTCGAAGTCGAGTCGCCTGCAAGATTTGACAATCAAGAGACATTGTTGTATTCCCATTGTTATCAACGAGGAGGCTTGCCATTGATGAATGCAAGCTCCAAGGCACTTCAAATAATCTCTAATCTTGATCCCAGATAAAGTGTTGAGGTCGATGGGACAAGATCTGTTGCAAGGTGGAACTTAAGGAATTCCACATCATCCAACTCGAGCATAGAACCAAGAATGATTTGAAGAACCATGAAAGATTGAAACCATCATGAAATTGCAGAACTTATTGTGAACTTTGCCCGCCAGTTGCCTGGTTTTCAAACAAAGCTCATGTCCAATTGCGCCAGCAAGCTGGTTTTCACAATAGGACTTATTTTTCTCTTTACTCTTTTTTCTTTTTTTCCTTTTTTTTTTTTTTTTTTTATGTCCTACTCTACTTGAAAAAGAAAATCTTGTTCAAGTATATGAGTACTTCCAATGGAACCATGTCTGTAACAAGATGATAGATGAACTCATATGCAGGTTTGAAAGACACTCTTTGATATGTACCTGTATATGAGATGCCAACTGTCTTGATTTAGATGATGTCAAAAGATATTGAATAATTGAGCATTGGAATCCAATGACTGAATTGAACTAAGATTCAATGTAATCTTGTCTTCCTTGTCTTTCCTCTATCATGAAATGCAAGTCTTCGGAGATATGATCTTCATTCATAGAATCTAGTGATAGGCATGCATGAGACTTTTCAATCTCTGGTTCCAATATCTCCTCTTTATCAATAGACATCCCTAATTCTTGGACCTTATCTGAGTCTTCTTCTTCTATTTGTTGTTCTTCAATGACAGCTGGTGAATCATTTTGTAATACCTCAGAATTGTAAGTTGATTGAGGTGTTTTATTGTTGGGGATATGAAATGGTTGTGGAGGTAGTGGAGTGGGGAATCTTTGGGGTGTTTGTGTGGATGGTAATGGAAAAGGTTGAATTGAGGTCAAATGAGGGTGATATTGATGTTGTAGTGGAGGTGAATGGTATGAATAACATTGATGATGGTATTGAGGATAGAGAGGGAAATATTGAGGATATGGTGGATTTCCTTTATAGGGCCTTTGCCAACTTTGTTGCCAAGATTGGTTTTGAGGTTGGGATTGAGATGGCCAAGGTTTCCAAGGTTGGTTTTGAAGTTGGGATTGAGATGGCAAAGGTTTCCAAGGTTGGTTTTGAGGTTGGGATTGAGATGGCCAAGGTTGCCAAGGCAAGGGTGTTCTCCAATTACCTTGAGATTGTTGTGCACAACCTTGATACTGTGCATAAGGATATTGCATCATATTGGGTTGATGAGGCTGCCATAGTCCTCTTGGAGCTACATAACAAAGTTGCTCTTGTGCTTGATTTGCTCCAGTATCCTTCTGGTAAATTGCCTTCAACCCTGGTAATGATGGGCAATCTTCAGTAGTATGTGATCCTGCACAAATTTTACACATTTTAATGTTATCAAGTGGACATTCATGCAAAGAATGTTTCTTTCTACATTTAGGGCAAAATATAAGTGAAGCAACTTTTTTCTTGTTTTGCATTCTTAGCATGTCATTTTGTTCATTTAAATTACCAAGAATGTTTAGCAAATTGTTAGGTTCAGTTTGACTTACCAATCTTGATGTTGACTTACTTACTTTTGCCACAAATGGATCTTGAGGGGACCTTACACACTTTGCTTTTCCTCTTGATATGTTCTTGCATAGTTCACAAATTTCTTGAAATGACAATCGATAGACATCTCCTTTTCCCACAAGATTAAGAAGATCAATCCATTCATCCTTTATAGCATTTAGTAAGAGAGTTTTTAATGCATCTGATCCTAAATTATGCAATTTAGATCTTTTGATATTATAAGTAAATCTCTCTACTAAATCTTCTAGGCTTTCATCCTCTTTTTGGTTCATCTTGAAGACTTCATTTCTAAGGTCATGGTGCATACAATAACCTTTATATTTTTCCAAAAATACTCTTTTCATATCATCCCATGTCCTTATAGAATTTGTTCCTAAAGTCATGAACCATCTAAGAGCTCTATCCTTCAATGTTGCCTGAAACAAATTCAATTTTTGCATGTGCAATGAGTAGCCATAAGATCTACAAATTATTTCAAATTCAAAAAGAAAGGTTTCCGGGTCTTCTGATCTCATACCTTTGAAGTTAGGAAGTATAGATGGATGGATGTTCTTCATTTGAATATTGATATCAGTTTCTTGAATGGGAAATCCAAAAGGATCTTCCTTATTGTCATCATCTCCATCCATTTCTTCAACCTCCTTTGTCACCTCTTCTTCTACCTGCAAATATGAATTCATGATGTGGATGTGTGGCTCTTACTGCACCACATGATATAGTGGATGTGGTAGGTAATTGAAGTTTTTGTTTTTTTGTTTTTTTGTGGATGTAGGAAATCGGGATACCTAGTTACACTTCCCCGGCAACGGTGCCAAAATGTTTGGTCTCAATCTAGTCTCCTAAATTGAGCTCATTTAATTGTCAACCAGGGTTAGTAAACTGCTGAAGTGAAGTGCACCATATGTGCCTAAGTAACCTCTTCCTACTTCGTTGTGTTTAGTGTTTTATAATGTTTTTGGTTTTATGGTTTTATTTTGAAAAGGAAAAGAACTAAGTGCTAACTGAAGGGAAACTATTGGTCAAAACAGAGTGAAGCCTAAACTATGATGGTAAATAAATGCAAATGCTGAAACAAAACAGAGTCTAACTATGACTAGCAACCAACAAATACAAAGCTTGATAATGACTCTATTGTAAACTCACAACATGAAATTGAAATGGACCTGAGAAAATGAACAAGCTAAGTGAAAATGAAGTTTTCTCCTAAATCACTAATCAAACAGATAACTTACAATGTACAACATCTCATCCATGAATAAAGATTTGTTGGAAAATATGTGGAAAAGAATATTTGTAACAAGGTAAAGTTTCTACTTCTGTTTTGCAACTCAATTTAACACTATTAAACCTTTCTCAAAAGTTATAGATTTCCTTTCAAAAATAGTCTTTGAGAAAGAGGCTTGTTTGTGAAATGATAAAAAAGCTGCAAAATACTCCAGACCTTATAATAATACTATCTTTTGTCCAGATAATTGTGTGTGAGTATGAATTTTGAACAAAAGAAGTTTTGTAAGTAATTAAGCCTGTGAGATTGAATTTATCAACTAAGACAAAGTAAGCTACAATGGACAACAACTCAACTTGAAGTGTTAAAGCAATGAGTTAAAACTAAACTAAGATGCTATTAATCTACAATGAACAGTATTAAACTAAAGAGCCATTATCATACTTGAAAAGAAAAGACAAATCTGAACCACATGCATTCTACCTCCGGAGTATTAAACCATAGTGCAACTAATCTATTGCATATTACACAGTTTGAAATGAAAATAGAATTAAAATCCTAAAATACCACAGTTAATTCCCATTCATCATTACAGATATTTTGGAAGAATTCATTAGAATGAGATTAAACTGTAGAATTCAATACAAATGAACATAAAAACACAGAATTCAGAAAACTAACTAAGCTAAGAATGAAACGAGAGTTACTTATCTAAATTAAAAAGAACAGAGCTGCACAGGAGGCAGGGGCCCTCCACCACCTGGTAGCACGTAATCTAACTCAAGATCGACTCAATGCATTCAAAGGAATACTGCCTCTTTCATTAAAGGAGAAAAATGCTTAAAACAGAGTATTCACGGCTAGCAGCAAAAGCCAAATTCTAATCAAGATCTAACCAGCGTTGCTTGGTCTCCCAAGTCATATTTATAATGAAATTACATAACAGAACTTGAGATAACATAGGGATTACTGTCTTTCCCACTCCTATTCAAATTAAAACTCTTATTGAAGACTGCGTACTTTTGCTGTAGACAGCTGGACTGAGACAGTCCTACTAGAAGTCTACCTCTTGATTTTGGTTTCCACGTGCATAACCACACACAGAATTCGTTTCTTCCTTCATGGTGAGCAAAAAACCATGTAGACATGACGTGGAATATGCCCATATGCGGTTTTCCTTCAGACGACACCTGGAACCCACTCAAACTGTAAAACAGCTGCAGAATCGCCGGTCAGCTACGGAATGTCTGCATTCTATAGCTATTTTGCAGAAAATTGTTAAAATAGCAAAAATCATGAAAATACAATATGTTAATCAATTGAATGTAACCTTTAAGCAATCCTAATCATTCTTCATTGATTTTAGGCTTATGAAGTGATAAAATAATGATGAAATGAAGTGAAGGTTTGTAAAAGAGAAGACACTTAAGGCTCGAACAACCGATATCCCACCTTGTTTTGGGATGCTTTTGCTCAAGGTCTTAGGGAACCAAAATTCTGATAGTCAATAAACTCGATCTAACTTATGCTACCCTATCCCTGTATTTGGAGGGCAAGAGAGGAGGATGCATAGGGAGACAAGGTTTGTAAATATGGTTACTAAGGCTGATAACAATGTTAATTCACCAGTGTATAGTAAAGAAGGGGAATTCTCATGTCTAATGTTGGAGGAAGATCAAGACTATGTGCAAGAGTCGTCATTCTGTCTGATTAAGACAGAAAAATCCTCAGAAAATCAAGAGGCTAGGGTCTGGACTCTACACTTTGATGGAGCCAATTCTAGAGAAGGAAATGGATTTGTGGTGCTACTAATTTCTCCTACAGGAAAATGGGTTCCATTATCTTTCAAATTAGAGTATGAAGCTATGAATAATGTAGCTGAATACGAAGCACTACTCTTGGGATTACAAACAGTCAGAAGCATGAACATCCAAAGTCTAAAGGTTCTGGGAGATTTAGAACTAGTGGTAAGGAAAGTGAAAAATCAGTGCCAGACCAAACACCCGTGGCTAAGGGCCTATAGGAACGAGGTATGGGATCTAGTGGAAAACTTTTTCTTGGTGTTTAACATTCAGTTTATGCCCAGAGAACATAACAGAATGGCAGATTCCCTTGCTGTGGCTGCCAGTACCTTTTGGCCACCTCAAAACCCTCTCCTAAGATACAAAATTGAGGTTCGTTATCGACCTTCAATTCTTGACAATATCAAACACTGGCAGGTGTTTGAGAATGAAGATCAAGTAAAGTTATTCATGGAGACATTTGGATAATTCTCAAACATGGAGATAGATGCTTGTGAAGAAGAAGAAACTGAATACCTTTCCCAAAACAAATGGGAGGAAAAGGTGGCTGGTCATAAAGTGTTGCAACTGAAGGGAAATATTATACCTAGAGGGCTGGTGCCTCTAGAAATGTTGTTTGACAAAAACGATGTCCTACTACAGGCAAACAAAGTGGTAGAAGAAAATCAGATAGAAGGCCTGAATCTTGGTACCGATGTTGATCCCAAAATTGTGAAGTTGTCCAAGAAAGTTCCGAAAGAATATAAAGAGCACTACCAAAAACTATTCCAGTCATACAAGGATGTTTTTTCATGGTCTAATCAAGAACTTAAGACCTTCCATATCAGCATCATGCAACATAAGATTCCCCTAAAAGGAGATGTGAAGCCACATAAGCAGAAGGTTAGACAGATTAACTCTCTGCTACTTCCTTCCATAGAGAAGGAGATCAAGAAGTTATTAAAAGCCAGGATCATCGTGCTGCTAAGATACTCTGAGTGGGTGGCCAATCTGGTCCCAATCCGGAAAAATAACAGAGAGATAAGGTTATGTGTTGATTTCTGGAATTTAAACAGAGCATCCTTAAAGGATAACTACCCATTGCCCAAGATGGATCATATTTTCAGAAGGTAGTAGGAGCTTCACGGATGTCAATGATGGATGGTTTCTCTGGATAAAATCAGGTGGCCGTGCTCCCAGAAGATCAAAAGAAAACTGCCTTCACCACACCCTGGGGTACATTTATGTATGCAAGGATGCCTTTCGGACTGATAAATGCAGGGGCCACTTTCCAAAGGGCCATGGATATTGCCTTTGTTGGGAGCAAGATAAGTTCGTGGTGGTCTATCTCGATGATATCACTATGTTCTCAAAGGACGATGCAGAGCATATTGAACACTTGCGCAGGAATTTTGAGAAGTGTCGAAGGTATGGTCTGTCTCTCAACCCTCATAAATCATTATTTGCATTAGAAGAAGGCAAGCTTTTGGGACACATTGTGACCAAAGATGGGGTGAAAATTGATCCCAAAAGGGTAGAGGTTATAAACGGCATATCTTTCCCCAGAAATAAAAAAGAGGTTCAGGTGTTCCATGGGCACATTAACTTTCTGAGAAGGTTTATCCCAAACTATGCAGAGATAGTCCAGCATATAACCGACATGATCAAGAAAAATAATGAGGTGAAGTGGTCTCCTAAGTCACGAGAAGCCTTTAGTAGAATCAAAAATGCCTTTGCAGAAGCCCCAGTGCTAGCTAGACCAGACTATGCTAAGCCTTTTATGATTTTTTCATTTGCATCACCTCATACAGTGGCAGGAGTTTTATTGTAGAAGAATGAGGAGGGGTACGAGCAGCCTATTTCTTTCTTCAACTAGGTGCTCTGTGATGCTGCGTTGAAATACAACATCCTAGAAAAACAAGCTTATGCCTTGGTGAAGTCCCTCAAGGCATTTCGGATGTATTTTCTCCAGTCACCAATCACTGCATTTGTGCCGACAGTAGCCATGAAGGATATCCTGATCCAAGGAGATAGTGAGGGAAAAAGGGGAAAATGGATTGCGAAAATACAAGAATATGAGCTGGATATACGTCCCACCAAGTTAATCAAAGGACATGGATTAGAAAAAATCCTGTCAGAATCGAATTGCCAGACTCTGGGCATAAATATTTCTATGATAATAAAAAAGGAGTCTGAAAAAAATTGAAGAATGGTGTGTGATAGAGACAGCTACTCAGAAGACTCATATGAAGTATCTCATCAGTCCGTGGTATAAGGAAATTGTTGAATATATTTTGAATCTCAGATGCCCCACTAGCTGTGATAAAGCTAAATACAGAACATTGAGGCTGAAGTCATAGAAATTCGTGGTTGCCAATGGTCAGTTGTACTGGCAAGACCCTTCGGGCATCCTGCTCCTGTGCCTTACAGAGAATGAAGTAGAGGAAGTAATGGCAGAGTTTCATGAAGGCATATGTGGAGGTCACTATAGCTGGAGAGCTACCGCCCATAAAATTTTGAAATATGGTTTCTTCCGGCCCAAGCTTTTTGGAGATGTTTTCGCTCGGGTCAGAGCCTGTGAAAAGTGCCAAAAATTCGCAGAAATGTAGAAGTTTGCACCCCTGCCCATGATCCCTATACATATATATGAACCGTTCCAGTAATGGGGGATTGACTTTATTGGTGAAATTCACCCTGCGTCAAGTGGACAGCACAAATGGATATTAACTGCCACATATTATTTCACCAAATGGGTGGAGGCTATACCTACAAGGAATGCAACAGGTACCTTGCTGATAAATTTTACGGAAGAGAACATTATATCCATATTTGGCTGACCTGCCAAGATTGTTACTGACAATGCCCAGGCCTTTAAATCTGCTAATTTTGTTAGCTTCTGTTAGAAAAATAACATTTCATTGGGACATTCCACCACCTACTATCCACAGGGAAATGGTTTAGCAGAGTCTTCTAATAAAACTTTGGTAAGGGCACTAAATAAAGCCATTAATGAAAATCAGAAAAATTGGGACTCTCAGCTAAAGTTCACTTTATTAGCAAACAGGATCACCAGCAAGAGATCAATGGGGAAATCTCCATATGAATTGGTATACGGGAGAGCAGTAGTATTTCCCATACAATTGGCTTTACTAGTAGCGAGGTTCATGCAAGAAAGCCAAGAAGAGCCAAATGATATCACCAAGAGGATGAACCAGCTAGTAGAGTTGGAGGAAACACGAAATCAGGGGAATCAGAGGTTGACTGAATATCAGGAGAAGATGAAGGACCTATTTGATCAGCATGCCAAGGAAAAAAAGATGCAGGTCGGGGATTTAGTACTCAGATGGGATATTCGAAGAGCAAAGAAGGGGAAGCATGGTAAATTTGATCCGTTATGGTTCAACCCCTTCAAAATTTCCGAACAAGGAGGAAATAACACTTTCAAGTTGGAGAATTTGCAAGGTGACTTGCTTGACGCCCCTGTAAATGGTGAATTCCTAAAGCCTTTCTTCCAGTTTTGACTCAGGGCGAGAGGGCCCTATGTATTATACTGTACATTAGTTAGCTGCTTTTATTTTTATTTTTAATGATGTTTGTTGTGGAGAATCATGAAGAAAGAAATAAAGATGCAGAGGAGTCGCATTTGCATAAAAGGGTTAACAGGTGGTCTGCGAAGTTCTCGACACGTCCGAGGATGAATGTGTTGTCCCCAGGTGGAGCCAATGTTGATCATATCAATCACCTTTTAACATTTTGATAAAGTTCATAAGGAGTAGATTACCCGATAGGATTTAGATGGCTAAGAGTTTCAAAGTCTATGAGGGAGAAATAAAATTAAGATGATTCATATGCGAGAAGATGGTAAGCGCACTTTATAATGAAGCGAGAATATGTTAAAAGCGTGAATCTAAATAACGCAAAGGTTTAAAGGGCACAGAGGAAGTAGATACAAGGCAGGGACCACGCATACTCTATATACACATAGAAAGGAGTTCGCAAGCACAATTCCGGTGGGGTCACAAATGAGAGGGATAAGGCGGAGCTTCCCCCCCCCCCTCGAAATCCTGGTGACGTGTCAAGGCACATGACACGAGGCGAGCACTTTACGGAGAAAAGGGCATGGGCTTTAGAGCTATCACGGAATTCACCTCACGTCCTTCGAGGCCAGGTTCTAAGGTATAGCTGTCACCATGATATAAATGTAAGGTAAGTTTTTAGGACAGTCGGTACCAAGGCCAGTACTGGTATTTAACCTGACACATGGTATTCACCTAACAAAGTCTAACACCAAATACCCTTATGCCACATGTCTCATAGTCAACATCCTTAGGACGTCAACCCTACTCGTTTTACCCAGCCTTCTTTTCCCAAGTTGCCTCGGGCCTGTATAACTATCTTCCATCTTTTACTGTGGTAAATACTCTCGGTTTTTCGACTACTGTATAAGAAAAATTGGGCACCCAATACCATGTCTACCTGGTGATTTTCGGTACCCCTGCATCGCTTTCTCGAGAAGTTTTCTACTTTGCAGGTATTCCATCCCTTTCATTCCATCTCGTTTCCTTTTGATTGTGTTTTGGGTTTGTATGATGGTCGTGGGTAAGGTCACCACCAAGAAATCAAAGCCCGAAACTCCCCAAGTCCATGAGTCTAGGGCTGTCCTAGGGCCTGAACCGGTCATAGACTTGCAAGCCGACATTTGTGACCCGCAATACCCATTTCCCATTAGCACCGTCAAGTCTGCAATTTTTAGGAAGCATATGGAAAATAAAGATAAGTTCCATGACGTTTTGTCTAGTTTGTATTATCAAATAACCCCCCTAGTATACCTAGTGGTTGAATTCATATGTTGGCTCCGGGATGCTTACGTTGAACATCGAGGCATGTTCCTCTCAGCTCAAGAGAACAAAATATTCACTATCTCTCTCGAAATCATCAGAAAAGCCCTTCGTTTTCCTACGAGTTCAAACTATGTCAGTTTTAGTGAAATAAAGTTGACTCCTCAATTTGCAAAGCTTCCATGGAGGCAACAGAGCTAATCACTACCATTAGGACTCCCGTCATGCTGAGAGACCACCCATGCCTTACTACAGTCATTACCAGTGTACGAGGCCAGTCTGAAAGAGGTAATGAATCAAACTGATATAGCTTCTGAGAAATCCACTCGGCTCAAACCTGAAACTATAGTTACCATCCTTGGTAAATATTTTTCACTCCTGCACCAAGTGAAACATAAAATTCCTATCGATGCAAACTATGATGAACTTACGGAAGCTTACATCAGAGCAGAAGGTTTCACAGTGATGCCCGAACCTGCAATAGACAACTGGCAGAGGTGCAAAAATTATGCCAGCCTGTTAGCCAACTCTTCCGCAAACGTCCCGCTGCCTATTTCAGCCACTGCTTCGACCCCTTCTCATCAGTGAATATTGTTAACTCATGATTCGGCTCTCGTGGCCTTTAGTTTTTACTTTTATTTTTACTTTCAAGTTCCGAGTGGAATTCATATTTCACTCTTGCATTTACTTTTTGTTAGAACAGTTTTAATATTTTGTTTTTAAATAGTTACGAACCTAATTGTAAATGATGAGAAGCTTTATCCCTCATCATGAATTTTGTTATTTTGATTAGGACCTGAAACTGCTTACTAACACGCGGGGAAGATATTTTCCCAAAATATCTTCCCACGTATGTTCTTGTAAATTCTATATAAGCAACAAACTGAGATGGAAAAAAGGTTCTAGATTTTCAGAAGAACATACCAAGAAAGAACTCTATATGCATTTTGTTGAAATTTTGATATAAAAGTTGAAGAGCCCATTGGGTTTCAGTGATAAGGAGTTTCATCTTTATTAAGGATTCTGGTCTTAATACTTCATAGTCTATAACTCTCTCTCTTGTGTTTTATAGCTTAAATGTTCATTTCGTTTACATTCATATTTCCTATATCCTGTTCTGGAATGCGAGTGCTCACATGTCTTGGTATGATTTTATTATCATCGATACTCATGCTAAAATGTGCCTAGCGCTTTAAATATGGCTCAGGCATGATATGTTGTTTCACCTTTCACTTCTACCATAATTCTTCCGATATTAGCAGCGATGAAATGTTATCTTTAAAGTTATTTTCATGTATGGATTCTTGTTACCACATAAGCCCAGTACGTGTTGATATTTGTTTCTAGATCTTGTCTCTGCTACAACTAGTATCCTCTTCATTTTCATACACAGTAATCACCATCTGATTATTTACCTCTGTAAAGCACCTTAGAATCCAACCCCCTTTACAAAAAGCTGTCTTAAAATTATCGAATATGTTTTTATCAAATTTCACACTCTGCCTCTGCAATATTACTTTCGTTGTGCTGAATTTTTGAGAGTTTTGGTTCCATTTTAATCTAACCTTCCTGTTTACACATGATAGCATGAGAGCCTTTTCCTAGACAACCTCCACAAGTTAAAACATATGCTCCTTGCTAATTAAGATGTCCTAGGCACTGGTCTTTCACAACTCAAGGCTGTCTCTAGGAATTAAGCAACAATGTCCATGCTTGTGACAGTGAAAACACTTCACTCTGGGCATGTCGCGCTTCTTGCCATCTTTTTTGGATTCATATTTGTGATGGAATTTCTTTCCTTTCCCATTCTTCGCCTTGGTAGCCAAAGCAAAATCTTATTCATCTTCATTCTTAGATGAAGATCCATCTTTTGTATTCCGCCTGAATTCTTCTTGCACTAAATCCGACCAAAGTCGTTCCCAATCTGGCAGATTTTCCCTTCCATTTACAGAGTCCTGATAACTATGCCAACTCTTGGGAAGTCCTAGAAGAGCTAGGGTCACCAAATCATCATGAGCGACAGTAATTCCGACGCTCCTAAGCTCATCCCAACATTGGACAAACTTTGTTAAGTATTTTGGCATGGAGTCGCCTTTCTCCATTTTGATCTTCTTGAGTTTATCCTTTAGTGCCAATTTTCTATGATCACTGATGCTATGAAATAGATCTGTCAAAGCTTTCCACATTGCATATGGTGTCGATTTTCCATGGAGACTTGAGACAATGTGGTCTTGTACCCCCTCCAATAAGATCCTCCTCGCCTTTGCAACCTTCTTTTTCTAGGCATCAATATTTGCAGCATCTACTACAATGGGTTTGGGAACATCATTGTCAATGAATTATTTCAACCCATTGTCCTCGAGTACTACCTCCATCCTATCTTTTCAAGAAAAGTAGTTAGAGTTTCCCTCGAGTTCATACTCCAATATCAAGCCATTTCGATCCTGAATCGCTTGTCGCACCAAGAATGTCTTCTACAAATTTGAATTATGTTTAGTCACAAACTCAACTTCTCCTCCACTATAGTGATTTCATGTGCTCTAATACCATGTAGAAATTATACAAACATATGTATATCAATGGGTTCAATATGATCTAACAATGTACTAAAGCTAGAAACTGAATCACTTCTACAAATCAATTGTGGAAATTAAACACAATCGCCATTCACATGAAGCAAATAAATAATCAAATCAAACCACAACACAGATAATTTCCTGGGGAAATCTTGCTCCTCAAAACCCCTCTATCTTCTATTGTATATTAACCATGGAATCATGAAACAATTACAATGCACTCTTCTCACAAGAGGCTCCTGCACTCTCCAAACTATCTCACACTGTCTTGGAAAAAACTAACCAACACTTAGCCAATTCTCAGCCTCTAAACAGTCTTCCTTGCTTGCGCAATGCCTTATGAATGCAATCCCTATTATATAGGAATTTTGGCCTTCCTAAACTGCGCAAGGATCATGGGCACTCCAATAGATGTTTGGTTGCATGTGGTCAACCTACTAATCACACAACTGATAGTTAACATCCCTTTAACCTTTGTCTCAACTGGGTCCTCACTGGAATTGGCATGCATGCAACTATTAATAGTAAATCATCAGTTGCACGGCAGATCATTGATTGTGAATTAAATAATATTTAATTCACTTGATCTCTCATTAGTGCAAAAAACAATTACAGTAGTTCAATTGAATCTAACTCACCTAACTGAGTTAACTGATTACTCAAGCATTAAAATAATGCACCAACTGCAATTTAGACTCAATAACTAATAGAATTACTCTGCATGCCTCACCAACCACCCTCAACTCTAAATACATGAGCTAACTGAGTTTATCACACTCAATTAACTATTAGAAGTGATCATGAGATAAGATTACATTTTATTGTCCAATTTAGTTAAGGAAAAATTAAATTAGACACTGCACCAAATTTAGCCCACACTAGTGTAGGTGATGCTAGGACTTATTGGTCCCACACTAGCGTGTGTGCTGCAATTTCTTGTTGGACTTCAACACTACTTAGATGGGAAAATATCTCATTACGTGCCAAACATTAGTTAGAATTACATGAGCACTTAAGTTTCACTGGTTATTATGTGTTATAATGATATGTAAAATAAATTCTGCCTTATATAACACTTTAGTAATAAAGATTCAAACACAAACATGCTATACCAAAAAAATTACAATTCAAAACGCAAAATATCACTTATACAAGTCTAAAAAGTTAAAATGTACTTATGTAAAAACTTCTTCTTATGACCTTAAAATCACACTCAAAAGTGATATATTACATAGTAAACCTATGGTTTCCTTCAATAGGTAACCTTGCTGCATACTCATTTTGCCAACAAAGTGTAACACTCACACAAATATTTGTAATCTCTATTATAAATAAATATAAATTGTGATTAATATATTTTTATTGTGAATCAAAGAAAAAAATACTTCGAAGTCTCATTTATTGATGCATAAGTCATTGCACCTTTGATGTTTAGTTAATTGTCAACCCCCTATAGCATGCGCAATGTTTTATGAGCCCCTTTGCAATGTGCATCCAAGTAGTCGTTGTTATGATATTTCATTATCCTATACCATTGTTGTATGAAGAAACATGGTCCTTTATTAGCATACAAGACTCCCATATATGCTAACAAAGGACCATTTTCCTTTATACAAAGGTAGGTTGAGTGGCGGGGATGAACTCTTTTCTTCCTCCCCACCTGGGTTTGATTCTCAAGTTGTTTGACTATGTAATGCATTTATCTACCTTAATTCCTTTTCCTTGGAATAACTAGTATAGGACAATGAACCACATTAAAGAAGAAGAAGAAGAATACAACTTATCATGGGCATTGGCCATGGATGTAGATCGTGTAATGGAGGTGAAGATGATAAATTGTATATATCATACTCCTCTCCTGAATAATTATAAAGTTTATAGTTCATAACTTCCAAGTCTGTTTCCTTCACCCTTTTCCATTAATAAAATTATTGCTCCATAGCTCCAAATATTATTGACCCATTTCTTTCCTAATTTTAACATTAAGCAGACCGCACACCATAAGGATAGCTAGCAATTCCATCCCTTCATTGTTTATCCACAAGGGGAAAATAAGAAAATGGTTTCTCAGGGAGATTTAACCTCATGACCTCATGTGCATAAATGGAAAAAAATTCTCTATCAATGCCAAATTCGATGTTCAACAATCACCCGAACCCCTTCAAGAATGATGGCCACCGGACGCTGGAGCAAACTCTAAAAGTAATAAGAGAAACACAATAGAAAGTAAATAGTCACAAGGGGTCGTTATGAGTGGCTTACCAGGAAATCCCTGGCACGTGCAACAAAGAGACAACCATGGCCACCCACCCATGCTGTTAGGTCTTGCCTTTCCCGAATTATGAGACTGCATTATTGTTTGTTGAGCAACACGAGGTCGACCGTGTGATCCTTTTGATCGAGAGCATGGAAAATGGCACCACACACCCCAAATATGACCTCGTCCTCTAACCACCACTGTCTGCGTGTGGTGGGGGAAATATATTTTTCCATGAAATATTTCATTCTCGTTCTCTCCGACGTCACTTGCACCGAGAACGGGTGCATCATTAGCTATTCCTTTATCCCTTCCTTTAACATATATGGGTTTTGAACTATTAACATTGTGCCTAGAGGCACTCTCCAACCCATATGGAAAACATGTTGTAATGTCCAATTTTTTTAATTTTATTGTTATGTTATTGTTCAGTTATGTTATTTAAACATTTTGACTCGATCAAATTACTAGTGAAATTTTGACTCGATCAAATTACAAGTGGTTTTCAAGCTCTATTTTTTGAAAACACATGGTTTTTCCCATGGTATTCTTATCTAATATAGCCTATTTAAAAGCATAAAATTCCAATTAATTTTCCTTTTCTCTAAAGAGGCGCGTTATTTTAAGAAATTAGATATATAAATAATTGTTTGTATTTTTATTGGAAAACATGTTTGAAAAAATATTTATATGAAGGATAGACAAACTAAGAAATCATGTTTTGTAGTGAAATTGTTTTTAGACAAACCTAGATCCATATAAACCTGAATCTATGATACCCCTAGAGGGATCAAATCCCTCTAGATGCAAACCTTTCCTCAAATTATTAATCCAAAATAATAATAATAATAATAATAATATATTAATATTAGATTTAATGATGTGCTTTACTTGACATGATAACAAAATTTATAATAAAAGTATATCAAATTAATATTTTCAATTATTACAACTTTGATGTAGAAATATTTATGTCTTTAAATATTTTTCTATATCCATAGGATAAGGTTTTTCCTTTTAAAGATTCAATTTACAAATATTTAATTAAAAGAAATGTTAAAAGATTTTGGAGTTTGAATTTTATTTTAGTTTTTTTTATCTATATAATTATTTCATTTTTTTGTTTTGGGCCGACATTATTTTATTATTATTATTATTTTATTGCAGAAGTGACATACCTATGCACACCCCTCATACTGGGTTGTAGAATGAGCCTCTCTGCCCAACTAGAGGTAGGAAATCCATTTTTTTAACAATTTTTTAATGCATGAAGCTACACATTTGTGACGATAGGGGCCAACCTAGTATGGTAGAAGTAATGTATTATTTAACATTTTGACTAAGTCAAATTACATAAAAACAAAAATTAAATTAAATTAAAATATTAATGTAATGTAAACGTTTTAACTTGGTCAAAATAAAATAAAAATAAAAATAACAAAATAAAAATAACCCTATAAAAATAAAATAATAATAAAAATAAAATTGGCTCATGTATCCCGTGGTATTGACCCATGGTATTCATGTGGAATATAGCCTATTTAAAAGGGGAAATTAAATGATACTAAATTTATCTTAACTCCATATCTACCAAGAGCCGAGAGAGATCAAATCTCTTGACATACAAAATTTTGAAAATAGATTTGATTCCTTTGTGCACTGGGTAGATCTAGAGTTAAGATGGATCTATGCTCGTAAGTTGCGTAGTGTTTGTACTCTTACTTTAGCTGATTGAAAATAAATCAAGCGAAATCCATATTAACTATCTATCAAGCTCTGAGTTTACTATAGTTGTTTGAAGATAAACTAGCCTAGATCCATCTAAACTCCCAAATCTATCAAAATCTTTAGAGGTGCAAACCTTTCTTTTTTCACTTAAAAAATAAATTTACACTTTGAAAGATTTAATCATTTCCAGGCTTAATAGATCTAGAGTTTGAATGAATCTAAAACCAGCCTAGATTCATCTTAACTTTGGATCTATTAAGCGCCAAGAGGGATCAAATCTCTCGAGGTGCAAACCTCTTTTTTGAGTGCAAACTTGAGGAAAAGTTCGCAAAATATGTACATACTCTTGTACTTACAAAATAGATTAGGGAATATGATGGTAATAATGGGCTACCGTTAAATCACACAAAAATATACTGTGGACAATAAGGACAATAAGGTTTATTGTCCTTTATTGTGTGTAATGTGATAATCAAACATTCAATGCAGTTACGAAAGCTTATCGACCTTTAAAAAAAAATTATATGTTGCATGCTTAATCTAAAAAATAACTGAAAACTTGATCGAATTTCAAAAAAATATTTCCATGTTGCAGTTTCCTTAAGGGATTTTAACTTTTAAATGTTGGCCTGAAAATCTAGAGGCGTCTGGTAGGGGACATGAACTGTCTCACAAACATGGTGCTTGAGCTTTTTGTTCCCAGATCTTTCCAGAAATGCAATGCGGAATTGGAATTGGGATAAAAGGCAAGGCCCATTTCATGCTATCCCTCGCTCCTAACAGATAATAGGGTTAGGAGTGTGGGATAACGTCAAATTCATCTTTTTTTTTTTTTTAATTATTGCAATTCTAACTCTGAGTTGCTTTTCTGGAAATTTTTTGGAGCCAAAAAAACTCAAATTTCCAATTAATTTTCTTTTTCTCTAAAGAGGAGTGTTATTTTAAGAAATTAGATATATAAATCACTGTTTGTACTTTTATTGGAAAAAGAGTTTGAAAAAATATTTATATGAAGGATAGACAAACTAAGAAATCATGTTTTGTAGTGAAATTGTTTTTAGAAAAACCTAGATCCATATAAATTTTAATCTATGATGCCCGGAGAGGGATCAAATCCCTCTATATGCAAACCTTTCCTCAAATTATTAATCCAAAATAATAATAATAATAATAATAGATTTAATGATGTGCTTTACATGGCATGATAATAAAATTACATCAAATTAATATTTTCAAATATTACAACTTTTATGTAGAAATATTTATGTCTCTAAATATTTTAATATATCCATAGGATATGGTTTTTCCTTTTAAAGATTCATTTTACAAATGTTTAATTAAAAGAAATATTAAAAGATTTTGGAGGAGGATTTTTGAATTGTATTATAGTTTTTTTATCTATTTAATTATTTAATTTTTTGTTTTGGGCCCACATTATTTTATTATTATTATTATTATTATTTTATTGGAGACTTGACATACTTACACACCCCCCTCATACTGGGTTGTAGAATGGGCCTCTCAACTAGAGAAAGGAAAGCCATTTTTTTAACAAATTTTAAATGCATGATGCTACACATTTGTAGGGAGGGGAGGTAAGAAAATGGTTCAGAGATCTACCAGAAACCACTATTGACACTTTAGAAGTTTTGCATCGACAATTCATAGAAAGATGGGAAGAAAAGAAAAATCCCCTTCAAATTCTGTCTGAATATGAGAACGTCAAAAGAAACGCTGGTGAGACTGTGTAAGATAATTGTGTGAGATTTAATGCAGTGTACAATGCTCTTCTTGCACATATCAAACCATGGGAAGGTTTGTATTTAGTCAAATTTCCAGATGGATTTGATACTGATATGACATATCAGTTGCGTGAACGTGATCCTACAACTTTAGCAGATATGCAAAATAATGTTGTAAGTATGGAAGCGAATTTGCTAGCCAAAAAAGCAAGGATGAGATCTGAAAAGAGAGTGACCATCAAGGAGGATACATCTACTTCTGATGCTAAAATGGATTCATTACTCTGAACTATGGAAAGAATGGTTGATCGATTGTCTATCTCAGATAGACCTGAAACACAGATCTGGAACCCAAATTTCATAGGGCTACAACAACCTCAGTTTAGAATCAAGCAAAAAGAGCAGAAAGCACCCAACCAAATAGTACAACAATAGTAGATTCAGACCCCGTTGCAGTAGAATTATGTTCAAGGAGTGGAAGAGGAAGAAGATGAAGATCCGGTGGTCAAAACAAATCATTTATTTACAGAAGATGGTCTGCCCATGTTTCTGACTGAAGATGAAGAGTATACTGAAAATTTGGATATTCCAAAAGATGAATACTATATCTTGGCAAATGATGATGATTTGGAAACTGAATCTGATGATTGCCAGCGTGGGTATATGAATGATTTGAGTGCACATCATAAACAATATTCTTTAAGGAGCAAAGATGTACCTATCAATCCTATTTAGAAAAGAAAAGAGGTCCAATCAAGGAATGATCTTCCAAATAATCAGAGAAAGGGTAAAGAGCATGCAGATCAGAATTATAGCAACATCAACCAGCCATCAACAAGCTCAACTACTAAAGAGAAAGACACTCAGAAAAAGGAGAACGTGACAAAGGATCGAAATGATAGAAGAGATATTGTTGTCAAAGAGGTAGATAAAGTCACAAATTTTAATTTAGAAAATGAAATAGCTAAATTGAAAGTGTCCATTCCTTTGACAGAATTAGTAAAGAATAGTCATTATAAACATCTGGTGTCTAAAATGTTGCTAGTTGATCCTTTGTCCGATATGGTTAATGTTGAAGATGACCACCCTGAGCTCATTTTTGGTCCAGCTATAGATGGTCAGTTAGAAGAGAGTGAAGTTCCCCCCTTTTATTTAAGCCTCAGACTACATGAGTACATCATAATGCTATGCTTGATCTGGGGCTTCTCACAGGTTAATTCCAAAGGCTATTATGGAAAACATGGGCATGGATATCACCCGACTATATCATGATTTGTATTCGTTTGATTCTGGTAGAGTTCGATGCATTGGTCTCATTAAATATTTAGTGGTTTCCTTAGACCAAATCCCAGCCAAGAATGTTTTAATGGATGTGGTGATGGTTGATATACCTCCTCGATTCGACATGTTGTTGTCTAGATCATGGGGAGCCAAACTCAAAGGTACTTTACAACTTGACTTCTCTAATGCTACTATTCATTTTTTCAGGCAATTGAGGAAATTGTACAGGGAAAAGAAATGAAGTATATGATAAATAGTAGTAGAAGCCCATAAATCATCCAATACAGGTTGTACATACAGATCTAGAATCTTTTATTTTGTATAATGATGGTATTTTGAATGATGTAAGTAATCAAATAGTAGTGGTAGAGGATATACCAGAAGTTTCAGAGAGTTTTAGAGCAGTTCTTGATAAGGAAAAAGAAATGGTGACTTCTTTCGAACAACCTTTAGAAGAACAAAAAATTTGTACAAAACAGAAAAATGAGGTGACTGGCAAAACTAAATCAGAACCAATAGTTAAGTTTCAACATCTAGAAGACGAAGATGGCCTTTGGAGCATGGATTTCGATGGTGCTTTGGGTAAGGAAGGTGTAGGTATTGGTATTTGGATTCGAAGTCCTGTTTGTAAGTCAAGTGGAATTCCAAGTAATGTTAGAGAATGCTCTTATAAATTGGCTTTTGACTGTTCTAACATCGAAGCAGAGTATGAAGCATTGATCACAAGTCTCAAAATTTTGAAGAAACTTGGTGCAAAAATAATTTCTGTTTATGGTGATTATGAGCTTATCATAAAGCAGGTGAAAGGAGAATATCAAGCAAAGCATCCATGAATGAGAGCCTATAGGAATGCAGTCTTGGATATCTTAAATTTTTTTCCTGAATATACATTAATATCGGTGCCAAGAAGTCAAAATATCATTGCATATTCGCTTGCTATGTCAACAAGTAATCTCAAAATTCCGATGAACTCAAGTAATAAATTTGAAATTCATGTCAAACATAGACCTAGTGTTCCTGATAAATTAAGGTACTGGAAATTTTTTTGGGATGACAAAGAAATTAATAAATTTTTGCAGAATTGAGGAAAGTTCAAAGATGCTTTTAATGATGATGTTTGTGATTCTAATGATCAAAACATGATAGATGCCAATTAGATGAATATTTTGCAACTGAAAGATAATATTATTCCTAGAGGTCTCATACCTTTAGAAGAAATTTTTGATTAGGATGATGTGGCGAGAAAACCAACATTGAATCCTACATAAAAGGGTGTGGAAGACGTAAACATCAGAATAGCAGATAAGCCCAAGATGGTTAAGCTGTCTAAGACATTATCTCTTGAGGACAAAAGATAAGTACATCAAATTGTTATCTGAATTTTCTGATATTTTCGCATGGGATTATGAAGATTTGAAGTTCTATGAAAAAAATATTATTCAACACACTATTCCCATCAAGTCGGATCAAAAACATTTCAGACATAAGTTGAGAAGGATAAATCCAAGACTGTTGCCATCCATCGAGAAAGAGGTAAATCGATTGTATAAATCTGGTACCATTGTTCCAATTAGATTTTCTGATTGAATTTCAAATTTGGTTCCAATAAGGAAAAAGACCGGAGAGATAAGGTTGTGCATTGATTTTCAGAATTTCAATAAAGTGTCTTTAAAGGATAATTACCCGCTTCCTAAGATGGGCCATGTTCTACAAAGGGTAGTTGGAGCATCACGGATGTCGCTGCTTGATGGTTATTTAGGTTATAATCCGATTTTGGTACATGAAGAAGACCAAGGTAAGACTTCTTTCACAACACCGTGGGGGACCTTTCAGTATGCCATTTGGACTCAAGAATGCAGGGGCTACTTTTCAGTGAGCGATGGATATAGCCTTTTCCAATGAGAAAGATGTTTTCTTAGTGGTGTATTTAGATGATTTGATAGTGTTTTTTAGTTTTGATGATGAGCATCTACACCATCTGAGAATTGTTTTCAGAAATGCAGGGAGTTCGAAATTTCTCTGAATCTGAAAAAGAGTCTTTTTGCCATGGAGGAAGGCAAACTTCTCAGTCACATAATTTCCAAAGATGGTATTCGCATTGATCCTTCCAGAGTAGAAGCAATTCAACAAATATATTTTCTGCGTAATAAAAAGGAGATACGAGCTTTCAATGGTAAGATGAATTTCTTACACAAATTTGTTCCTAATTTGGCTGAGCATTTGCGTGAATTGACTAATATGTTAAAAAGGATGATAGTGTAAAATGGACCACTAATGCTATGAAGTCTTTCAACTTGGTAAAGCTTGCTTTAACTATAGCCCCTATTTTGGTTAGTCCAGATTATACTAGTGATTTTATAATATTTTCATTTGCATACGAGCACACCTTGGCTGCGGTTTTGATGCAAAAGAAGGATAAGGTTGATCAGCCCATTTCTTTCTTCAGTCAAGCCATTAGAGATGCTTCTCTTTACTATAATATTATTGAGAAGTAAGCTTTAGCCTTAATCAAAGCCTTGAAGGATTTCCGAATCTATATTCTACATTCACACAGTATAGCTTATGTTCCAAATGCAGTTGTAAAAGAAGTTCTCACGCAGACCGATCCGGAAGGAAGGAGAGGTAAATGGATAGAAAAAATGTTAGAGGATGATCTCAAAATCAAGCCCACCAAGCTGATCAAGGGACAGGGATTAGCCAAACTCGTGGTTGAATCCAATTTGCATGCTCTAGACATAAACCTTATCGCAACAATGTCAGATGATGAAGAAGATGGCGCTCTAATACAGGTATCAGAAATGTTTCTCACTTCACCATGGTATTCAGAGATAGTGTATGTTCTTCAGCACTTATGTCCTCCTCCTGGAATGTCAAAAAGTAAGGGTAGGTCTTTGAAATTAAAATCTGCTAAATTCTACATTCTAGGTAGTGCCCTTTATTGGAAAGATCCAGGAGGTGTTCTTTTAAATTGTCTGGTTGAAGATGAAGCTAAACAGGTAATGGATGACTTCCATAGGGTAGATTGTGGAGGCCACTTGTTTTGGAAAACAACAACTAATAAAGTGTTGAGAGCAAGGTATTATTGGACAACTCTATTTTGATATTTGTACAAAATAGTCACAAACTGTCATGAATGTCAAGTTTTTAAGGGAAAAAGGAAACTCCTTCCTCTTCCGCTGAAGCCTATTGTTGTAAATGCTCCTTTTCAACAGTGGGGACTATATTTTATTGGGGAAATTCATCCCACATCATCAACACAAAATAGATGGATTCTAACAACCACCGACTAAGTGGATTGAGGCTATTCCTACAAGGCAAGCTACGGACACGGTAATTATTCAGTTTTTAGAATCCAATATTTTGTCTCATTTTGGTTGTCCTCACAAGATTATTATAGATAATGCAGCAGCATTCAAGTCAAAGAAGATGATTGATTTTTTTAACAAGTATAATATTAGGTTGGGCCATTTCACCGCATATTATCCATAGGGCAATGTATTAGCCGAGTCCTCTAGTAAATCCTTGGTTATATCATTAAGAAAATGTTAGAGGAGAATAAGAAAAATTGGCATAGGAAGCTTGTTGGACACCTAATACTCTATGGGTAGGTGTGGAAGGCGAATGGAAAAATGGAGTCCAAGAGAACACTTGGAATGGGAAACCAAGGGTCACCCACTGTATTATATATACACATCTATGGTTAATGGAAATATAACTCACACTTATCTTTCTCCTCTATGTGTTTACTTTCTTGTTTACCATGCGTGTGTTTAACATGGTATCAGAGCGGGCGATAGCTAGCCCTAATTCAATTTGAGAGCCACTTGTTATTTTTTGGACATTATAGACCTGCGCTAATTATTCACTCTGCGTAGTTTCCTGTCCCACTATCTCCTTTATCAATTCAATGCCTAAAATGCTTCTCCGTCAGCTGTCAGCAATTCTGGGCTTTTCGACTCCCTCTCTCAAATCACAGACACCTCTGCACCTTGAATTATTTTTAATGCATTTAATGAGTGTTTGACATATTTACCATTTGAATTCCCATTAGTGCTTCAATTCTATAACGCATCTGCTCCTACCTACCAGAAGAACTTGCGCTCTACTTGCGCTCTACGCTGCTAGGGTGAGATTATTTTTTTTCCTCGTACAGACCTGTCTGCCAAATAACGTTTCCCTTCTCTCTGCCAGTCCATAGATATGCATTCACCATTGTCCCCCCTCTCCTTTGTTGTGGGACCTCTCCTCCACAGTTTCGCATACACCATCGATAATCATGTTATTTGCAGCGTAACGCTCCATTCCACTCATGCTATCTGAACACAAGCAAAACACTCTTCAGGTCCATATTGTAGTTTTCCATGCCAGGTAGCTGCAAAATAACCTGAGCCCTAACAAGAGGTTTTTGACAGTCAAACGTTGGCATCGAAAACAAGCTCCTGACTGATAACCTTCACTGGAATTAAAGAGAGCGAGTGTGTTACTGCGACACCTATGACTACGGAATCAAGCGATTGCATTGGTGCGATTCCTCTCCCATTTCGCTGGTGCACCATGTTGTTGTTCTACCATGTTTAATGACTGTGGAATATATTTTGGTATACAACCTTTAGATTTCAATAATCAAGTATACCATCAATGAAAAGCCAGTTATTTTTTATTTTCAAAATCTTTTGAGGGAAACAATTTTCCATAGACTCCTGGATCCATAGCCCTTGCATGATTAATGAGACTTGCAACATAATCGAACTGGGTGGCTTCCCCGATGAGATTCCCTAACTGGGCAGATATATTTCCCCACAGACTCTGCACAATATTTGTGTGTTGAGTCTCTGAAAATGTGGAGGAGCAACATCGACCTCCTCTCCAGTCCCTGTGGCTCTCCTCATCATGTTGTGTCATGTTGAAATCGAGCCTTTTGTATCCCCGTAGCCTCAGGCCTTCCACCTTCCAGCTCACTACCCACGATCACCGTCCCTACTGCTTCATCTCCCCATCCCCACTACTTCATCTCCCCATCCCTCACTCCCCATCCCCGCTCCACGTTGCCCCCTCCCTATAGCTTCCCGCCTCTGCACTCACTCCCACTGTGCCCTCCCTCACGTCCTGTTCACTTCCACTCTGGGCTCACTCCCTCCTCCACTACAACGCTACCTCCCATATTTCAATATCGAATAACGCTTTTGCATAAGGATTGCAGACCCTACCTTCGCAGGAATTAGTTCGCATGAGTCTTGGAACAGACTGGTTACAATAAAAACCAATATAGTTGTCAAAGGCTTCCAATATTCAATCCTCCATGAATGAAAGGGTGAAGTGGGTGTTAATCCATGTGTGTGTGTAGAAACAAAAATCCATCCATGGAATTTGGGGATCCCTATTACCCAGAACTAGCCGTGGTTACTTCCCGTTGATAGGCTCGTCAACTCACATTGTTAGGAAGTCGTTTGAAGAAATAAATTTGTTCCAGTGCTTGGAGACCATACGATGTCTATACACAAATTCTACAAGAAACCGAGCTAATATCTTCTTTTGAAAATCAGGCGATAGATCTCTCCACCATGATCGATGAAGAGCCGAATTTTGCATTTCGATGTTTACAAAAAAAAGAGGTGAATATTTGTGAAATATTGTATGACAAATTGAATATTTTTTTCTGTTGTATGCGCAAGCCAGAATGAGAAATAAGCTTGAATTGCCAGCATATAAGTTGATTTTGTTGTTTGCAAGGGAATATTCATTTCTATATTGTGTGTTGGACTCGTAAAGTGTCAGAGATTATTCCATTCGAGACTTATACATGCCCTATATCATTTTGGTCTTGTATTACAACAGATATTTTTTAACATTCAACAAGCTAGGGAGATTCAAAAGGCATTGAATGCTTTTTACTTCATTCTGGAGAAGTTCTTGAGCCGTGGAAACATCAGCTGCTAGAGATAGATTAGTCTTCTTCCTCTCCATGAATTTCGTATGGATGTCTACATAATATTGGTATGATTGTATACTGCATGTTTCATGTTAACCTTTATATAAGAAGGTTTGGATGGAGCACATGCTGGTTCTTCCTTGAATGTTGTGTTTGAAATTTCAGATGTGTTGGTCATTATACCCATGGTGAGTTGAACTAAATATAAAGTGTTGCATTGAGTATATTTCATGCTTCTCTCATACCTTGATTTATATGCACATTGGTGGTTGAAAGCAAAGATTGAGTGTTTTAGAAATTGAAAGCTCTTTGGAAGTATTATATGCATACAAATCTTTTCTAAATGGAAAGAATTAACAAGTTATTAGAATTATTGAGAAATTTAATCATGTCTACTGCTGAAAGCACAGTTAAAGTCAACAAAGACACTCTTAGAGATAATCAAATATCTCTCCAAAATGCACATGAGAAGATTGAATTTTCGCAGCGTGAATCTTAGCTTCAGCAAGTCAAATTACAATAGTGGAGTCATCATTCTGAACTTGTTTCTATTCATAAAATTGAAACAGACTCCTATAAGCAGCAAGTCAATAATGTTGCAGTCGATTAACATTCAGTGCCTAGTTCAAAAGAAGATTTGTATGCAGATGCATATGTTCACACTTCGCTTCCCAAGCCCATTATCAGACCTTGGGAAGAGCTTGTCCACAACAAGCATAGAACTAGTCTTGGATATGACAAGGATTTTTCCTTTCATATTCCGGACTACTCCAAACCCCTTAAATTTCAGTGTGCCGAATTTCTTTATGACAGTTCACCTTTAGTTGTTTCAGATCTTGCTCCTCTTCCAAAACAACAACAATAGATTGTAAAATTCCAACACTGTGATCGAGTTGGCCATATGAAAGATCACTATTTTGATCTTCAACCATGCAAGCACTCTGGTCGACACACCCATGCCATCAACAGCCAAGAAGATGTTTAAGTCACATGTCAGAACTTGTTCTAGAATATTGAACAAACTTGCAGTTGATTTTTCGCCATCATCTCACCTCGTACCTGACAAGGGGGAAAATGGTGGTCATCTACAAGCTTCAAAGCCACATCAAGTGAGCCTAAGCCACAACTTGTCATTCCAAATTCAGATTTGTAGCCAAAGACATAGCAGTTCAAGTGAGCCTGAGCCACAACTTGTCATTCTAGATTCAGAGTTGTAGCCAGAGACATAGCAGTTCAAGCGAGCTTGAGCCAAAACTTGTCATTCTAGATTTAGAGTTGTAGCCAGAGACATGGATGCCCATGAGAATTCATTTGGTTGGTGGACAACCTTAAACCATCTATGTGAGGTTGATATTCTTCCTCTTCAAATAATTCAAACACTTCCTCTAGTAGAATCCCTCAGCTTCTTGCTAGATTTGGAATAGTTCCGGGAACTACACTAAGCATTCCAGTGTTGGTGGTCATCCTTAAACCACCTCTTTATGCCAACATTTTAGAGAGCTGATCCAGCCTAAGTGCTACCATGCATACTTTGCAGATTTGTATTAAAACTCTCTTCTTGGACTCTCACATATCCCTTCGGATTAAGGGGGAGAATGTAGGACACCTAATCCTTTATGGGTAGGTGTGAAGGCAAATGGACAAATGGAGTCCAAGAGACCACTTGGAATGGGAAACCAAGGGTCACCCACTGTATTATATATACAAATCTATGGTTAATGGAAATATAACTCATGCTTATCTTTCTCCTCTGTGTGTTTACTTTCTTGTTTACCATGCATGTGTTTAACAAAGCTTACCAATGCTTTGTGGGCAGACTGAGTGAGAACCAAGAAGTCTATAGGCATGTCACCCTTTGAATTGGTTTATGGTATAGATACAATGTTTCCTACATCACTTGCAATCCTGATTATGAGATTATTGCAGGAAGTAGGTAGTGAGGAAGATGATATTCAATGTCGAATCAATCAGATGATTCACGTTCAGAAAATAAGGGAGGAAGTTTCTCAGACTACTTCTAAACTTCAGGAGAAAATAAAAAAGATTTATGATCGAAAAACCAAGGCAGATAAGTTTCAGCTTGAAGATGTAGTGTTGTGATGGGATGCAAGAAATGAAGAGAAAGGAAAGCACATGAAGTTTGGAAATCTATGGAAAGGACCCTAAAAGATCTTAGCTTATCGAGGACAAAAATTTCTATTTGTTGAAAGAGATGAATGGACATGAATGTTTAGGAGGACTGGTCAATGGTAGGCTCTTGAAACATTACTATTTCTGATGCAACTTCTGAAAGAATGTTCCACTTTCATTGTAAATACCAGTTTGTATTATCTGCAAGGTTTGGAGCGGAAAATCATTTAGGCTTGGGGCCCAAAGTGAAGGCTATAAAGATTGTTGGTTTTATGTTATTTTAAGAGTTTTTGAGTCATTTTTGAGTTAGTTTCAAAGTCATTTTTCGAGTCAATTCTCAGTCATTTTGATTGGTTTTTGAGTCAGTTTTATAGTCTGCAGTATTTTAAATTATTTGACCATATTGGCCCAAAGGTTAGGCACTTGGTATATGGTGTTCTTGACACCTCCAAGGAGCTACCATCCCCAATAAGGACAATGTTAGTGTCAGTATTTGCATACTTCCACCAGGGATCAAAACACATTTTGCATGTGCATCTTAGGTGTCCCACTCTAAAGAAAATTTTGATCATTCCATTAGGTCATGATATAAAATTGTTCTGCTGGTGGTTGTCCTTGTCAATAAAACTTTACTCTCCCTCAGAGATTCACATTGCTGACTCCTTCTCATGTATCCTTGAGCATAACAACACCTATGGAAATTCTCTTTTCACTAGGAAGTCTTTTAAATCAAATCTCATTCATGAAAGTCAGGTCTAAAGAAGTCCCATTAGGTCATTAGGTTTTTTATTTCTCAAGGTCACTCCTTCATTTCAGATGAGGTTAGCAAGTATATGAGAGGGAATAAATAAGAAATTTTGTTTTCCTATATAGAATATCATGATGATGTAATTATCATATTTTCAAAAGTTGTATTTTTTGAGTTTAATGACTTTTATATCAAAATGTCATTTTGATATAAAATTCAATATGGAATTTATTTATATTTTTCCAAATGTAATTTTATGTTCTCATATGTAATAAATTCATTCCAGGCTATCAAATGCAATCATTTCCGGCCTAAGTGGAGCAAAGAAAGCCAAACTCCAACTCTTGATCAAACTGCAAAATGCCAAAAGTCAGAAAGTTAAAGAGTATCAGTGCTAAATTCAAAAGGGAAAAGTGAAACATAGGGAAAGTGGGTTATTCAAACTAAAATTACAATCCCTAAAGATATAAAGCTATTCAAAATCTTCAAACAAGTAATTTGCCTCTATTTATCCATTAGGAGTTTCCAGCAAAGGAGAAAATTTCAGAGTTTTTTGCGCATTTTGAGAAAATTGCATTGGTCGCTGCGCATTTGCCTAGACGCTATGCGTATAGCCTAGGTGCTGCGCATTTGAACAACCATCCGCAGAGCAAAAAGAAACAGACACTATGTGTTTACCTCCGGACGCTACACATTTTCCTGGATGTTGCACGTTCCCCCAGGACGTTGCGCGTTTGAATGAAGATGGTTTCTCAAGGTTCTATCACTCCCAACAAGCTCAGTTTTTTGCACAAACTTCTTCATAGCTCCTTAAAACATTAATTTAACCCTATCAATCCTTCTCACTGAAGTGTCTCATGATTTAATGTAAATTTGAAGTGTTTATTTCTATGAAACCCTAGTTTTCAATTCCTTTTGCCATTCTCATTCATATTTCCCATACTCATGTCCCTAAGCACATATTAGTAAAAGCTATAAGATCCTAGGGTTTTCTTAGACCTAGGTTATCATTTACATTATCACTTCCTCCATTTGTCACCACTTCTCCTTTCAAATCCATATTCCCTTCATCTCATTCCATTTACCCTAGGGTTTCCAAAGCCTTCAAGTCCACAATGTATGAAGAAGAAAACATAAATGTCAGTGAGGAGAAAAAAAGAAAAAGACATATAAGAAAGGAGGGAAAATCATCAGATATGAACCAGCAAACACAAAAGAACTCATGGCTTCTCCACTTACAGTGTCATGTTTTAGACATGTTGGTTGCTTTGAATTTTGTGAGAGGGTGCAAAGGGTCCAATTTCACACTATGTTAACAAGGATATTCATCTAAGGTCTTCATGATAGGCAGGTCACCCTTGCTGGGGTTACTTTTACCATGTCTACTAATGCCATTGCAGCTGCTACAGGGATCCCTAACGTGGGAGAGAAATGGTTTAAACAAGGAAACCTTGATCATAGCTACTATGAACCATATCTTAAACCTAGATACAAGGATGAAAAAAAGACCATTTTCCTTTTCTCTCATCTTCTTGACTGATATGTTCCTATGATGAAAATCATCATGAAATACTTCACCTATGAGGGGATGTTTTCTCGACTCTATTCATATCATATCCGGCTTCTAATGCATTTCACTAGAGTCAGAATGCTTCACATACCCTATTTCCTCTCCCGCGGCATTGACAAAATGGCGTACATTGCACAAAAGAGGGATTATAATCATCAAATGCAGAGTCTCTTTCACCACTCCCTAATCAAAATGATAGTCATGCATCAGCTTTAGCAAAATAACATTCCATGGGACATATTCATAGCAAATGAAGTTTTCACTACCCCACCTAGTCAGCATGAGAAAAATATCCCCTCATCATCTCATCCTCCCCTATCTACTCCTCCATCTCAGCCTGCTTCTCATACATCATCACCAAGTCAAATGCATTCACCTCATGTTTATCCTTCTTCATCACCTTTATATAACCCTTCATCATCATCACATCATGATTCTAAGTCATCAAGCAGTGAGAAGGATATTGAGGCAACTTGGGCTAATTTGACTGATGTTGAGCCATTTCCCAAGACTTATCAGAGAGGCTATAGGCATGTGTTTGCTTCACTTGGAGTGAAAGGGGCCATGCCTTCTTCATCAAAAAAATAGGTGGAGAAAGGCAAGGAAAAGGCTAAAGAGCCAATCATTTATGAACAGGAGGACAAACATGAAACATAGCATGAATATTAGCTGATTGACCTAGATGAGGAAGATGAGGACAAAATCACCAGTGCAGAAATCAATGGCAAAGAAGCAATATTAGTGAACTTCAAGCTAATCTTGAGAGATGAAAATATGTGATTGACTTTCTTGAGCAAGAAAATCAGTGAGTGAAAACTAAGCAAATCATCAATGAGGTAAAGGCCATAAAAGCACAAAGAGAGGAAAAAAAGGCTAAGGCATTGCTGGAGGAGACCTTGGAAAGATTTTGTGAGATTGATGATGAGGAGGATAAACCTCCAAGACAGAAACCAAAGACTATAGGGCTGAAGAGAGCTTTAGCTCGGGAAAGACAGAGAGAAGCTGAGTTGGCAGAGCAGCTCACACAAAGTGAGCTGTTTGCTATAGAGATTAGCAAGGATGGGGAATCATGGCTTGATAGAGCCAATCTACTTTTGGAGAGGTTTCTAGAGAAGGCCAACAAGGACAATTAGTTGTTGAGGACAAGAGTCAAACTTCATGCACGGAAAGAGAGAATTGCATTGGCCAAGCTCAAAAGAAGCAATGCTAAAATTGAAAGTTTGACTAAGAAAGGGGAGAAAGAGAGGTTAGATATAAGTTCTGAGGGGTATCTTCATGCCTCAAGCACTTGATAAACAATTACCCTCACTATTTTGATAAAATTTTTGCACACAAAATTTCTGCCAAAGGCACAACGACCTGGACGCTGCGCTATTTTTTGGGGCCTCCAAATGAAAAATGGACACCACCATAATGTTCATAATGATTAATATATCAACCCTAGCAAGTTTCATAGGATTTGGAGGAGAATTGGTCCCTCAAAAATGCACAAAACTACCAAAGTTTCATGTTTCTGCCTCCTTTTTGACCTGGTCGCTGCACGTTTACCAGTATTGGTAGATTGACTTTTTGACAGGGTAAATGAGCACCATTTTTGAAACTAGAGGTAGATTTGGAAACTAGGCACATAGAGCTTTCCAATGAGCTATCATAGAGCTGATTTAGACACCAGGAAGGCACTTAAAATCTTCTTGCAAAAGAGGTCATTTTTTCTGCCTAGACGCTGCTCGTTTGACAAGGAAAATGCATTTTTCACAGTCTTCAACAAATTTTGAAGTTTCACTCCAGTTTTACTTTTACTTTGGAAAATTAAGAAATTACTGATGTAAATGGTCATGATGAATGTAAATGTCATGTTTTTACTTTCATATAAGGTAGATACATTAGGTGAGTCCTCTAGAGGTCAAATGAATCAATTTCCTCTCTTTTAGAGGCAAATTGTTGGGTTTTCCTAGTCTTCAGTTTCTTGTTTAGCATTTGGCGTAACTGATTCCCATCTCATGGATTCGACTCCCTCAGGCTACGGAGAGTGTTTTTGAGATCTATATCATGTAATTTCTTAGTCATTTGTAAGGGTTGGACTCATTTGGATGTTTGGCTTTTGAAGAGACACACTTCGATATAAATTTTGGCCTGGACATTAATCAAATTTGCAGCTATTTTTATGGGATCCATGTGGTATGGTGCTTAGTTTTAGTTTCTTCTTTTGTGCTCACATGCTAGAATGTTTTGTGTATTTTCATCCATCATGATTCATTTCATTGCTATTAAGTGAATGTTTTCAAGTTATATGAACATAATCCATAATTTCAATGCTCTGTTTTGGGTAAACATTCACAGTCTGTAATTTCTTCAGTTTAAAAAGAAAACACAATTTCACCATGCTCTTTCTAGCTCCTCACCTGTCTTGAACATCCCATCATCGAAACCCTAAAGTGCTAAACCATTTTACCTGTTAGTCATTAGTAATTTTTTTCTATCATAGAGATGACTAAATACTTATCCTAGATTTCTAAAAACAAAATTCATGAATATTGTGAGTTTTAGAAATCTCACTGCCTTCATTATACTAAATCAACATTTTTTACTATATATTTCCTCTCTTCCTTCTAAAATGTTTACCTTTCTGATCCAAAGGGACTCACCATGGGCTTGTTTATCTCATTTTCACTCTCCCTCCCTACCCCAACTCTCATTTACTCATTCCCCCTCTAAAAACCCTTTTCCTCCACTAAAACCCCCATCAATTTCCTCCCTTCATTATTCTTCTTTATATACACTAAATTAATGTAAAAAGAAGTTTTTTACATTACTTTAAGGTTGAATTTTACCTTTTCGGACCCTTTTTATATATTAAAAACCCTGTTTTTAATAAAATAGAAACACTGCACCTCTATAAACATTTAAACCCTCCGCCTAATGTTTTTAACTCCCTCTCTCTATCATAAAAATTTTCGTCTGCCCTATTCTCAACCCAAGATCCTTCTCCTTAAGCCTTCACCCTCATGCTTCTAAACCCTGCCCTCATATAACCTTGCCATATGCTCGAGCACCCAGCTTTAAACTTAATCTCGGGCCCGCTCCCCTTCGAAATCCGTGCCCCAGTCAAAATGCGCCACCTATCACCGGGATCCACCTCCAAACCTGCCCACCACTTCTCTACTATGCGATCACCATCGATCTCGGCTTTTGAGATCCGACGGCCCCCACAACGTATCGAAAATTAAATAACGCAGGGGTTAAAGTTATTTAACCCTTACGAAATGGGCGGTTTTGCCCTGCCACGCGTCACCCGACTAAGCCTATCGCATCGCTGCCCCCGAAAACCATTTACCACCCTTCTGTCATGCGATAAACTGTCCGCGGTTTTCCAAAACTCTTTTCTCTCTGCGCCAAATTTCAAACTCTCCCACCTCTGTTTGAATTCCTACTGGTTTTGCCTTCGGAACCAAGCGTCCTCCACCATTTTCTCCTCTGCAAATGCCCTTCGAGAGCCCAAAAACTCAAGAAAAGGCAGGAAACCCTCTCTTGCATGGTTTTAAGGTTATTAATTGTTTTTGTGTAAGTTTAATGGTGGAAAGGTCCATCAAGCCTTCCCACGATCTAGAAATGATGAATAAAACCCTAGGTGACGATCCAGGGGTTTAAAATCAAATGTTAGAAGGACCTGAAGCCCTATGTCAGGATTAATCATTGATGAAACATGATCATCGATGGTTGTTTAATCCCCAACAACGAAGAATGTTTCCTTGTGCCAAAACAAAGACAGACAATAAGCCCAAGAGAGAAATGACAGTCAAAAGACTGTAAACAGAGCAAACACAAGATTAGAAAGGCTAATCACAGATCAAAGACAAATCAGAATGATTAAGCCAGAAAAGCAGAGTTTAAAGAAAGTAAAGGCAAACATATAAAGGTTAAAGGATTAAGAAGGATAAAGACAGAATATCAAAAAGATTAATCAAAGGATTAATGAATAGACAGAGATAAAGCAGATTAAAGAGAAAAAAACAGAAATAGACAGTGAAAGGTTAAACAAAATTTAAAGGCCTAAATACAGAGTTTAAAGACAAAACAAGAGGCAGATTAACCCAAAAGCATACTCGAATTAAATACACCTACACACAGTTACTTCTTTCAAAGATATTTTGGCACCTACAACATTGTTTCCTTCAATAAAGCATTAAACAGTTATTGCACTTAGTCAGAGATATTTTCTATCTACTAGAAGTTATTGTAAAAGTTATTTATAGGCCTTAAATTCAAACATTTCTCATATATTCTCTCAGAAGTTAAGATAGGAGTGATTATTCCAAAGAAGTATCTTCAAATATTTTTTCTTTAGGCCTTGCATGGTCTTCAAGGTAAAAAAAATTCATTAACTCTGTAATAAATGACACCCAAACCCTAACTTAGCTTCACCTCCTCATTTGCAGATAAATACTGCATTTGAGCTCATTATCTTCATGGCATTTGATGATTTTTGAGAGAAATACATGGTTTTTAGAGTTTGAAGGAGAAATTTGTCTTGTGGAGTTTCTGAATGGCTTGCTTTGATTGATGATGAAGGAGGATAGCTTGCAGGATCCCTGAGCTTGGTTATTGGTGAAGTGTTTCTCTTTCATGTTATTGTTTTCTCATGTTTTCATTATGTTTCCATCCTTCTGTTTTGCAGTAGAACAGAAGAGTAGAGGCTAAGAAATGTTGTTGGAGGCACCTTAGTCCTTCCTATTGTCTATTGTCTTTATGTTTTCCTCTGCTAGGTTTGTTTAAGGAATTATTAGTTGCTCCTTAGATCTACCTATGCTTGTTTATTCCATGAATGGTTCAATATAGTAGTTTTCAAATATGTTTTATGGTTAGCCCTGCATATTTGATGCTATTTAAACTCTGTTTTGGAATCTCCCTTTGAAGTATTACTTGTTAGGTTTTAGCCAAAGAAGCCATGTTTTGATCATGCCCTTTGTCCATGCTTGAGAAGTTGCCTTAAAGTTCTTTGTAGCTTTATGATTGATGTTTAGGTGTTCCCTTTTCATTTTTTAAAGTTATTTGTTCTCTTGAATGTTTTCTAACCTTGAAGGTGAAATTAATAGAAGTTAAATGAGTTTATCGCCTTCTATATTTCATTGGAATGTTTGTCTTGAATGCTTATTTGCTTAAGATGGATCAAAGATTTACTGGTTTGCCCTGTCTATTGATTGCTTCTTTAGGCTTATGTGTTTAAGTCCCTTCTTGTTATAATAGTACATGGTAAAGAATTATTGATTTCCCTTTGCCCTACCTTTGTTCCCAAACTTGATGTCCATCTCATTTACCATAAACCTTGAAGATACATTTAAATATGCTAGATTTTCCCTATTATGCATCCTGTTTCATTGTTGAGATATCCATGACTTTCATTGACTCCATAGCACAATTATTTGAAGACCTCTCACTCCATCTATTCTATTTGATCATCTTAACCAACCAAAACAAACAACAAACCCTACACTTAACAACTAGCCTAAAATCAAACCATCTAAAGCAAACAAGTTCACATCCTTTGCATACAATAGAGAGAGCCCTCTATGAGTCTAGGAAGGTTAGGTCCTAGGACTCCAAAGACTGGTCTGATGTTACCATTGCATTTGTTCTACCAATCTGCTAAATCACGGAACCATAACATAATGGAGATCACGGTTTGAACTTCTGAGTTAGTGACAATCTAAGTACTCCTTAGAACTTCAGAAACCCTTATGAAAACATAGAAAACTCAAAATGATAGCAAATAGTAGAATCTAATTGTTTCACCATCCTGGAAAAGTGATGACTCAGCTATAGGACACTCATAAAAGCCTTAGAGCTACATAAAAACACTCAGAAAACCACAAAAACATCCCTAGATTGGTTATTGTGTTAGTTATTGGTGGTGGACCATACACATATTTCTTCAAAACAGCTAAAAATATCCACCTGGAATCTCCACTAGCCTCTATTAGGCCTATTACTTCATTAGGCCTCATTAGACTTCCCTAGGATTGTGTCAAATCAGCCCTGAGAAGTTTAGAAGGGCCTAGCCCTATACTTTGTAAGTTTACCAAGCACTAAGAGAGGTAATCTTTCCAAAAACGGTCCTAAACTTTCAGCCTCTCTAAATTTTGAGTTTGAAATCTGGCTTCATAAAGGATCAGTACCAGATCTCATCTGGACCTAAATCCTCCTACTATAGTTGATGACCCAAAAAATATTTTGTGGCAAACTTATAAAATTGGAAACTCAACTACTGTTAGGATCCTTCATAGAGCAAGCTCTGTACCCGAACATCTTACAACTTTGCAAGACCCCCAGTTTGACTTACACAATAAAAAAAACCTTTTCAGAACCAAGTCACAAAGTGGGATTGACCAGACCGACCTTGAGCCCATATATTTGCAATAGAGTTCAAGTAGAGAAGCCTCTCCTTCCACTCCTCATGAATTTTAGCTGCTCCATCACTTTAGCTCTTTCCATACCAAGTCTACTCAGGATCAGTTTGTTGGCCCAAGTATTTCCACCACACTGATTCATACCACCACTGTGCAAACCATTTCCCTTCATCCCCCACCTCATCTACACAACATAAGCGGATCCTCACTGCTACTGATTACTTCACTAAGTGGATAGAAGCCATCCCCTCTAGGAATGCCACCGACTCAGTCATTATCAAATTTCTTGAGACAAACATCCTATCTAGATTTGGTTACCTTAGAAAGATCATCACAGATAATGTTGTTGCCTTTACATCCAAAAGAATGGTCAATTTTTTTTATAAATATCACATCACATTAGGAAATTCCACAGGTTATTTCCCTCAAGGTAATGGGCTAGCTAAGTCCTCTAACAAAATCTTAGTTAATATCATCAAGAAGCTTCTGGAACAGAATAAAAAAGCATGGCATGGATGCAATTTTCCCAACATCCTTGGGAGTCTCGGTGATAAAGCTTCTCCAAGAAGTACAATCAAAAGAAAATGACCTGCAGAGGAGGCTGAACAAAACCATTCATCTGCAGGAGACAAGAGAGGAGGTTTACAAAAGGACACAAGCAGTACAAGAAAATATAAAGAAAATCTTTGACAAAAGAACTAAAGCCAACAATTTCCACATTGGAGACACAGTGCTGAAATGGGATTCCAGGAGGGAGGACAAAGGTAAACATGGCAAATTTGAGAATTTATGGAAAGGTCCTTATCTCATTCAGTCAGTTAGAGGTCATAATGCTTTCTTTTTGCAAGGAATGAATGGAGAAGAGTTATTTGGAGGTCCTGTCAATGGCAGGATGCTCAAACACTATTTCTGTTAAGAGTCTTAGTTTCAAACTTTCATGCATTATATATAAAATTGCATGATGAAAGATCATAAAAAACAAAAATACAAAAACAAAGAAAGAAGGAAAAAGAGGGCAGATTTGAAAAAGAGGTACAACCCCATACCCAAAAAATAGTAATGCTGAAAGTGTGCAAGCCTAAATGCCACTGCTTGTTCTAAAGAGTCTTGTTCAGTCATCTAGCCTAATCATGGCTGAACATGTTTTCAATTTATTGCTGACAGGTAGTGAAAAAGAACTTGTCAAAGAATCTAAACCTGACTTGTCAGTAGAAATATATTAGGAATGAAAGATACTGGTTCCACATGCTCAAAGCTGAACCAAAGAGAAAGATGGGAATGAATAACAAATGATAGATCACAACTCCTATTTTTCTAGTTTTGTTTGTACAAAAATAATGATTGTGTGCAGCTTGTCCTAAGGCCACAATCCATGGTAAGTCAGATTGCTTAATCCTGATTTAAAATCATGTTTTTAATTTCATGTCAATAGCTTAGAGAATGAAGTCTGTCAAACAGCTTAATCTTGACAGTCAGGTAGTCTAGATAGAGAATAAAAGGGTTCACTAGCATAATCTGAACTCTTGAATGATCGTGTAGAAGTAGTTAGTTTCCTGTTTTCAAAAGAAAATAATGCTAAGGGTTTTCAAATCTAAGTGCACCCATAAGAAGAAAAAATGTTAGAGGTATGATGGGTAGGTAGAAGTTGAGTTAGAATGATCATTATATTTCAGATTTCAAAGATCATAACTTCAAAAGAAACATCAAAAAATGAAAGAAGATAAATCTGCCCAATGGATGAGGCATTGGTCCTCATAAACTCAGAGATCTGAAGTTCTGGACACCTCCTAAAAAGGAGTTGCCCTCTCCATGTGGAGCCACTGTTAGTCATCAGTAATTTTTTGCTATCTTAGAGATGACTAAATACTTATCCTAGATTTTTAAAAACAAAATTCATGAATATTGTGAGTTTTAGAAATTTCACTGCCTTCATTATCCTAAATCAACATGTTTTATTATATATTTCCTCTCTGCCTTCTAAAATTTTTACCTTTCTGATCCAAAGGGACTCACCATGGGCTTGTTTATCTCATTTTCACTCTCCCTCCCTACCCCAACTCTCATTTACTCATTCCCCCTCTAAAAACCCTTTTCCTCCACTAAAAACCACATCAATTTCCTCCCTTCATTATTATTCTCTATATACACTAAAGTAATGTAAAAAGAAGTTTTTTACATTACTTTAAGGTTGAATTTTACCTTTTCGGACCCTTTTTATATATTAAAAACCCTGTTTTTAATAAAATAAAAACCCCGCACCTATATAAACATTTAAGCCCTCCGCCTAATATTTTTAACCCCCTCTCTCTATCATAAAACTTTTCTTCTTCCCTATTCTCAACCTAGGCTCCTTCTCCTTAAGCCTTCACCTTCATGCATCTAAACCTCGCCCTCATATAACCTTGCCATACGCTCAAGCACCCTGCTTTAAAATTAATCCTGGGCCCGCTCCCCTTCGAAGTTCATGCCCCAGTCAAAATGTGCCACCTGTCCCCGGGATCAACCTCCGAACCTACCCACCGCTCCTCTGCTATGCAATCACCGTCGATCTCCACTTTCAAGATTCGATGACCCCCACAGTGTATAAAAAATTAAATAATGTCGGGATTATAGTTCTCTAAGCCATGCAAAATTGGCGGTTTCACCCTACCACGTGTCACCCGACTAAGCCTATCACATCGCCGCCCCCGAAAACCATTTACCACCCTTCTGTCGTGCGATAAACCGTCCCCAGTTTTCCAAAACCGCTTTCCTCTCCGTGCCAAATTTCAAACTCTCCCGCCTCCGTTTGAATTCCTGCTAGTTCCACCTTCGGAACTAAGCCTCCTCCACAATTTTCTCCTCTGCAAATGCCCTCTGACAACCCAGAAACTCAGGAAAAGGCAGGAAACCCTCTTCCGCCTGGTTTTAAGGTTAATTCATTGTTTTTGTGCAGGTTTAATGGTGGAAAGGTCCACCAAGCCTTCCCACGATACAAAAATGATGAATAAAACCTTGGGTGACGATCCAAGGGTTTAAAGTCAAATGTTAGAAGGACCTGAAGCCCTATGATGGGATTAATAATTGATGAAACATTACCCTCGATGGTTGTTTAATCCCCAGCAATGAAGAACGTTTCCTTGGACCAAAACAAAGACAAACAGTAAGCCCAAGAGAGAAAAGACAGTCAAAATACTGTAAACAGAGCAAAGACAAGATTAGAAAGGCTAATCACAGATCAAAGACAAATCAGAATGATTAAGCTAGCAAAGCAGAGTTTAAAGAAAGTAAAGGCAAACAGATAAAGGTTGAAGGATTAAGAAGTATAAAGACAGAAGATCAAAAATCTTAATTAAAGGATTAATGAACAGACAGAGATAAAGTAGATTAAAGAGAAAACAACAGAAATAGACAGTGAAAGGTTAAACGGAGTTTAAAGGCCTAAATACAGAGTTTAAAGACAAAAAAAGAGGCAGATTAACCCAAAGGCATACTCGAATTAAATACACCTACATGCAGTTACTTATTTCAAAGATATTTTGCCACCTACAACATTTTTTCCTTCAATAAAGCATCAAACAGTTATTGCACTCAGTCAGAGATATTTTCTATCTACTAGTAGTTATTGTAAAAGTTATTTATAGGCCTTAAAGTCAAACATTTCGCATATATTCTCTCAGAAGTTAAGATAGGAATTATTATTCAAAAGAAGTATATTCAGATATTTTTGCCTTAGGCCTTGCATGGTCTTCAAGGTAAAAAAACTCATTAACTCTGTAATAAATGACACCCAAATCCTAACTTAGCTTCACCTCCTCATTTGCAGATAAATACTACATTTGAGCTCATTATCTTGTTGTAATTTGATGATTTTTGAGAGCAATACATGGTTTTTAGAGTTTGAAGGAGAAATTGGTCTTGTGGAGTTTCTTAATGGCTTACTTTGATTGATGATGAAGGAGGATAGCTTGCAGGATCCCTAAGCTTGGTTATTGGTGAAGTGCTTCTCTTTAATGTTCTTGTTTTCTCATGTTTTCATTATGTTTCCATCTTTCTATGTTGCATTAGAATAGAAGAGTATAGGCTAAGAAATGTTGTTGGAGGCAACTTAGTCCTTCCTGTTGTCTATTGCCTTTATGTTTTCCTCTGCTGGGTTTTTTCATGGAATTCTTAGTTGCTCCTTAGATCTACCTATGCTTGTTTATTCCATGAATGGTTCAATATAGTAGTTTTCAAATACGTTTTATGGTTAGCCTTGCCTATTTGATGCTATTTAAACTCTATTTTGGAATCTCTCTTTGAAGTATTACTTGTTATGTTTTAGTCAAAGAGGCCATGTTTTGATCATGCCCTTTGTCCATGCTTGAGAAGTTGCCTTAAAGTTCTTTGTAGCTTGATCATTGATGTTTAGGCGTTCCCTTTTCATTGATTAAAGTTATTTTTTTTCTTGAATGTTTGCTAACCTTGAAGGTGAAATCACTAGAAGTTAAATGAGTTTCTCGCCTTCTATATTTCATTGGAATGTTTGTCTTGAATGTTTATTTGCTTAAGTTGGATCAAAGAGTTACTGGTTTTCCTTGTCTATTGATTGCTTCTTTAGGCTTATGTGTTTAAGTCCCTTCTTGTTAAAAGGGTACATGGTAAAGGATTCTTGATTGCCCTTTTCCATACCTTTGTTTCCAAACTTGATGTCCATATCATTTACCATAAACCTTGAAAATCCATTTAACTATGCTAGATTTACCCTGTTATGCATCCTGTTTCATTGTTGAGATATCCATGACTTTCATTGACTCCATAGCCCAATGATTTGAAGACCTCTCACTCCATCTATTCTATTTGATCATCTTACCCATCCCAAACAAACAAAAAACCCTACACTTAACAACTAGCATAAAATCAAACCATCTAAAGAAAACAAGTTTACATCCTTTGTATACAATAGAGAGAGCCCTCTGTGAGTCCAGGAAGGCTAGGTTCTAGGACTCCAAAGTCTGGTCTGATGTTATCCTGTGCATTTTGTCTACCAATTTGCTAAATCACGGGACCATAACAGTACCTACCTTGCCCCATAGAACACCCTGCAAATTTTGACCTAATTTCCTTGTCCGGACTGTTTGACTCCTCCTGATCCAGAAAAACCCTACACAATTAAAATCAAAACCTTGAGCTATTACACCTAGCATAATATCTTCTTTCCTCAGTCATCTTGGTTGTGATTTATACGGAGAGAGCCCTCTCCTTGACTAGTAGGGCTAGCTACTTCGCTAAGCATGGTTTGTGGTTACCTCTGGATTGCCTTCTTCAGCTTGAGGTTCAATCCGAGTGATAGCATAGAGAAGAGGTATCTTAAAAGAAGACACCAGAAGTTTGATTGTACAAATGATCAAGAAGAGAAGGGTAAATTCCCCATATCAGGAGAAGATGAAGATAAGGATTTTCCTAAGGTTCTTATTCAAACAATGCAAGACATTGCTAGAGAAATAAAGGAGTTGAGGATGGATAGATACAAGGAATCCCCTAAATTATTTCTGCATGGTGAAGGATCCAACATTTCTCATCACTGGAATGATCAACCAGTGAAGCAGCAGTAAGTTTCCCAACGCTCTAAAATGCCTACATTCTTAGCAGTGGGAAATGAAGGGTTTTGTTGGAATAGGGTCTCCTATGAGCTGCGAAACTGGTCCGATTTTGTATAATTTTGATTATATTTAGTCTAGCATAGGGGTTTTGGGGTGGAAAATCATTGTAATGGGCTAAAGGGTAGATCTGGAGAAAGATTAGGCTATTTGTAATAAATGAAAGGAACATTTTTGGTGTAGGTAGATAGATGGAATCTCTTGATGAAAATTGTGGCTTAGTAGAGGTTGTTTGGGTTTTTGGGAAAGGACTCATGCTGAGCTGTGTGCCGCGGAGATCGAATCTGTGTGTGACCATGTTCTTTGTGTGTGCGATTGGGTTGGGTATTATGAAAAATTGACAGCATTGATGAATAAGAAAGGACTATTTGAGTAATACGATCTATGTGTATTGTTTATCACGAATCTGTGGTAATTTCTGTATTGTTGAGGTAATCCCCTTTCTTTGGATGAGGTGATCCTGGCCCAAATCGGGTCTAGCAACAATCAAACACGCTATAGTGCAGGTTCCTAATTGTAAATAAACCGACTTGCGAGGAAGGCTTACCTGGAATCCAACGCTGTCGTTTGTAGAAGAGGTGGTGCTCCCGTTCCTTTGCCCTGGCAGATCACAATCCTCACGATCTCCGTGATCGAACACCTGCACATGCAAGAAACAACACAAACGCAAGCATAAAATCCAGTATATACAACTATATGTCAGTCGAAGAGGACATAACTCATGAACATGATCAAGAACAAGAGTGGAACCATAACCGATAGTCGCTTAACATTAATGAGTCAAAAAGAAGAATACAACCAAAGCTTCGACGCCGAATTCTCCTTTGGCGGGTCGTCAGCAGAACATGTCTCGATAAAGCCTGTCAAGGATGGGACAAGCCTCTCTCTCCGGATACTTGGAAATAGTCTCCTTGCTTGGATTTGGCCTTAAGGGAATCAAGAAGGCTCTTGCAGCATAAGGATATGAAAGCTCTTGGGAACTTGGAGATTAGCTTGCCATGGGGATGAGCAAGCTTTTATAGAAGGAGGAAGGGAAGTTGGGATCCCTATAATTATGGGATTGGTCCTATCATCAAGGAAGCTTCCATGAGAGGTGGCAAACCACTTCCTCTCTATGGAAATCCGTAGCCAAACCTCCCAACTCAAGATAGATATCAGTCCAGGAATTTTTTAGGACGAAACTTCCGCCATTTATTTTTAAAAAACACCTCTTAATATGGTTGGCGCGGGTGCGGCTCTATGACAGAGCGCCAATTGGCGCGCCCTCTTTGGAGGATTTGCCCCCTTGGTGCGAGGGCTGAACTGTGGAACCGCGCCAATGGAAAAAGAGCTATTTTTAGGGTTTTTTGCAGGGAGATGTCTTCAGGGCAATGAAAGCTCATCTTCAGAGGGATGCAATGAAAGTATTTTCAAGTCTTGTCTCTGCTCACAGGTCACGGAATGAGCCCTCCAATGTGTAGGATGGGGATTGTAGGGATGGTGAAAAATTTCTATGTAACAGATGCCCCCTAAAGCATGAGGCCCGAGAGAGAGAGGGGTGAAATGCTTTACGAGAACATGCCGACTGAAAACACCGCCATCGAAAAACCTGCGGAGCTAAGTACAACTGATGTCTCAGATACATGATATATATGCGTGGTATGGGCGTAGCCATCCATAACAGAGTGTACAATAATCTAGATCCAAGGCATGGACGCAGCCATCCAGTGAGGATTAATAAATAGACTCAGGTATGGTTGCAGCCATCCAATCAGTGAGTCATGTAAATAATAATCCACAATATCGCAGCCTGGATTACAACAGACACAATCCAGGGTCTTGCGCTCCATCTTGACCCGAACAAAGTA